>JAFFJZ010000051.1:0-597500 GCA_018340375.1 Gonatopus flavifemur | reverse complement strand
AGTAATTAACTTCTCCATGCTGACGGCTGAGCCAGGGTTCGAGGCTAGGGATCAACCTCGCCGTCCACCTGGCTCGCGACTCCCCTTCCCACCGTTCTTGCCAGGCGCGCATGGACACATCTCTTGCTTTGCGCCTCGCTTCTTCTCTTCCTACGACGGAAGCGCCGTGGTGGACGAACTTCCGCTTCTGGAAGAGGAGGTCGATCGGAATGACCCCCGCGACGACCAACGCTGCTGGCTCCGAGACCGTGCGGCAGGAGCAGGCGATGCGGAGGGCCCCTCTCCGCTGCACTGCGGCCATGCGCTTCCGGTTTTTTTCGTACCCCAGCGCGTCAGCCCAGACTTCGGCACCGTAGAGCTTGATGGACTCGGCGGTTCGTAGGAGTAACCTTCTTCTTGAGGGTCGGGGGCCGCCAATATTGGCCATGACCCTGCTCAACAACGTGGTTACTCCAGCCGCCTTGTCCGCTCTCCTCCTTATCTCCTCCCAGAAGGTGAGCCTGGAGTCTAGGCACACCCCCAGGTACTTTACCGATGCCTTCGTCTGGACCGTCGCCTCTCCTACCTGCATATCCCTGATGAGCGGGATATGCTTTTTCGTGAGTAGCACGGATCTCGGTCTTCGCCAATGCCAGCTGCAAGCCGTGGTCGTCCATCCAGGAGCGGACGCGACGGATGGTCTGGTTGAGCAGCATCTGCGCCTCATCCACAGTTCTAGCAATGATGACGACGCCAACGTCATCCGCATACCCACCAGAAAAGCCCCCTCCGGCAGCTCCATACGAAGGATCCCGTCGTACGTGGCGTTCGAAATGTCGGGACCCAGTATGGAGCCTTGAGCCGCACCAGAGGTCAACTCTTTTACAACCGGGCCATCCTCGGTCTCGTATCTTATTGAGCGGGATCTCAAGTAGTCGTCTAGTACCCGAATGAGGTATTCGGGTACTTGAAAATCCCGCTCCAGCGCGCTCACGGCGTCGCTCCACCTGACCGAGTTGAAGGCGTTGCGCACATCCAACGTGACCAGCAGACAGACGGGGCGGGAGTAGTGATTCCCCCGCTCCGTGCCCCTGGCAGCCTCGGCAACCTCCTGGATCGCGTGTATCGTCGACCTCCCTCTCCGGAAGCCAAACTGCTTCTCGGAGAGGTCTCCAGCGGTTTTGATGGCCGCGTGGAGGCGAGGTCTCAGGAGCTTCTCCAGGAGCTTGCCGGCAGTATCCAGCATGCACAGGGCCCTGTGAGATGACGGGTCATCTGCTGGCCCCTTGCCCTTGCTCACCAAACCCAGTCTCGCTAGTTTCCAGCGGGCAGGGAAAATCCCTGCACGCAAGCTGGCGTTATACATGTCGAGCAAGAGCCTTGCATGACTCTGCGCAACTGCCTTCAGCACCTCTCCTGGTAAGCCGTCCGGACCCGGAGCTTTCTTGTTTCTGGGCGAGCGAGCGGCGCTCGCTAACTCCGCCCCTGTGAAGGAAGGGATCTCCGGGACTTCAGATGTTAAAGGACGGCGTGGGCGCTTCGGGTGTTGGGGGAATAGGGTGTCAACGATGTTCTTGACGGTCTCCGCGTCTCTGGGGGCACAGTTGTTGTACGTACCCAGTTTGCGGAGCACTATCTTGTACCCTAATCCCCAAGGATCCTCGTTGAGATCCTCTCCGAGCGCCTTCCAGCAGCGGTGCTTGCTCTCCGTGATGGACCGGCGTAACCTCTTTCTTGCCGCTTGATAGGCGGCGACTTTGGGGGCTGCGTCGCTTCGATCGCGGAGTCTTGAGCGCTGAGCGATACGTCTGCGTCTGAGACTCTCGCTCCTCAACTCCGCGATCTCATCCGTCCACCAGTGAACGGGTCGTCTATTCTCTCTTCTCCGACGCCTTGGCACTCCGTCCCGACAGGCGCGTTGGATGTGGCGCATGACCACATCAACCACCATTTCCGCGTGCTCGGAGAATGGCGGCACTTGAGGGATCCCGTCAACGGCGACTTGTCCGCGCGTTAAGGCCGGAGAAAGTCTCTCGGGGCGCATCTTGGCGACGTTCCATCTGGGCATCTGGTCGTGTCGTGCCGCTCGGACTGGAGCTACATCACGCACGGTGAACGTGATGTATTGGTGATCGCTGGCTGTATAGTCCTCGATCACCCTCCAGTCCCTGACGCGTGGCACCAGATCTTCCGTCGCGAAGGAGATGTCCAAAATCGTTTGTCTATAGCCAGGCCTCCGGAAGGTGGACGTTGAACCGGTGTTCAACACTGCAAGTTGGAGTCTGGATACCATATCCATGACTCGTCCACCCCGGGAATCTGGCCTGGCTTCGCCCCACTCGAGAGACTTTGCGTTGAAGTCACCGGCCACTATTTTGTGTCCCTCCATGTCCCGGATAGTGTCCTCGAGGCCTTCAAGTTTGGCCTCAAAATCTCGTATACGTTCATTTGGGGTGAGGTAGCAGCTGAAGTATGTTACGTCTCTGCACCTCACCCACACAAAGCCACTGCCGGAACCATGGGCTGCCACGGGATTGCGCCGCATATCCGGGATCCATATTGCCGCCGTGCCGAGGGCGTCGGAGAACCATCCTGGCCCTTCCCTGTCGCGATACTGTTCGCTGATCAGGGCGAGGTCTGCTCTCTTCTCGAGGCAGATCTGGGCCAGGAGGTCATGGGCCACCCTACTTCTGTTGAGGTCGCACTGCAGAACCACCGCCATTTTTGTTGTCGCTGCCTCTCGCCTGGGCGAGGGCCCTGCGGAAAGCGTCGCACTTACCAGAACCTGCTAAGTGGGTTCCAGGCTTCCCCGCCAGAGTGCAGAGGTAGCAGTTGGGCTCCTTCTTACATCCCGCTGCCTTGTGGTCCTCTGCACCGCAACGGAAGCAGTTCTTGCTCCGGTCAGGCTCTTGGCAGCCGCGGCTTTGATGGCCGTAACCGAGGCATTTGTAACACCTCGGCACGACCGCCCTCTCTCGGATCCTGCAGTTCTTGATCCAGCCTACTCTCACGTGACCTGTGGTCATCAGTTTCTTCGCAGCCCCTTGTTCGATTGAAACAAGGGCCGAAACTTGACCACGCTGCGTGGGCTTCGTAAGCGTTAACTGCAGGATCCCGCTGTAATTTGGCAGTGCATTCCGCAGTGCAGCCTCTACTTCCTCCTTGGTGGAGGCAACGTCCGGGTCGCGTATCTCCAGGCTCGTGGAAGGTGTCAGCGCCCGGACGCTGCCCATCTCCTCATCGGCCTCCTTCAATGCTTCCGAGAAGGAAGCTTTGGCTTGGTCCGTCGCTTTCTTGATTTCGATGAGGACATCGCCAGTCCTCGTGCGACGGACCGAGCTCACTTGAACCCCCAGTTCCTCTGGGTTTACGGTCTGGCGGACGGTGGTCAGGACGTCCGCATACGTCTTGTCTGCAACCGGCTCCAGGGCGAAGGCATCGGGCTTTGCCGGACGCCGTTCACGTTTACGTTGAGGATTCGTGGGCGGTGCCACCGTCGCTGGAGGCTTCGTGTTCTGAGCCGGTCGCCCCGTTTCCTTCTTATCCTTCTTCTTCTTCTCCTTCGTTTTGGGGTCGACCACCGTCCACACTTCTTCCTTCTCAGTCGCCGAAGGTTTCCTCTTCTCGGCCACAGGAGTGGCAGTAAGTGGAGGAGCTGGGGGGCTCGAAGCAGAACGCTTCTGGCCACTCATCAGTGGTGAGCTGCTGGGAGAACTCTGGGGGGCAGATGGTGTTGGTTTGGTCCGCCACCTCAATGCCCCGGAATCAAGGGCCTCCCGGACACGGCTGTGGGTCCGCGTGTCCACCCGCAGCCCATCCAGCTGTTCCATCAATTTTGGGAGGCCATCCTTCACAGTTCGATTAACGTTGGGCTACTTCTGGATGGCCTCCATCATGCCTTGGATAAGGCGCCGCATTTCTGCGAACCTTTCCTCAGCTGCTTTTTCGGATCTGAGGATTAGCTCCCGTAGGGAGGCTAAATCCTCTCCTCCTTCCTTCTTCTTCCTGGTTCTGCCGTGCTTAGAAGTCTCGAGAGAAGTCATCTATTGTGGTTGCCAGCGCATCGTGTCTAGTGGGGCGGCCCGGAATAGCCGAGAACGGGTATACCCTCAGAGAACGTCTCCTACCCCAGTTCCCCGGGGCTCGGCCTCCGTTCGCCCAGTCCGGAATACCGCATGGACCGGGGGTCGCCCGTAGCGATGTAGGCTCCGACACCTACATCCACGGTTCACTTCCTGATCAGGGCTCGAGAGGGCTGGTTCCTGACTCCGCGCCGCGCCAACTCCTCGGCAGAGCAAGCTCACAACAGTCCCACTCCCCAGACCGGGTGAGAAGTCCGACTGGTTCAGGGGCACTCCCAGAGTCGACTACAGCGCAGGCCGATCGTTGAAATACGGCCGCACCTGACATGGTGACAGACGCCGACCAGGACGCCGCCCGATACAGGAACAGACGCGCCTGGATTTGTCGAGATGTGGCTCTTCCGCCCCCTCCGTCGTTGGGGAATTCATTCCCTCATCCGCCGTCAGGGCCGTTAGCCGGGTGTCACCTGTAACCCTAGGCAGGGGCCCTCACGCGGTGCTACCATCCGGAGCCAGATGGAACGCGGTTTTTAGAGAGGTGTTACTCCTCTATCCCTCCTCCTCCCCCATCACTTGCGAGATGGGGTCCCGGGCTTGGGACCGGTTCATAGCGGAGTTATAATAATTATAATAATAATAATAATAATAATAATAACAATAATAATAATGATATGATAATAATGACCAGGCTCGCAATGCCAAGACTGACAATTGCACCATGATCGGCATCAAGCTTGGTATGCCAAGTCTGGTTAGCCTAGCCTTGGCCGATGCATGGCCCGCCATAGCTGACTGAGCGTTGACAGTCCTGGACACCAATGTTAGGACCAAGAATACTTTGTCGTGTTTGATTTAATTTTCGTCAATCAAACCTTCACCAATGCTTGGCTCGTCATAGCTAACCAAACCTTGATAGCGTCTTGAACATCAATGCTAGGACGAAGTATATTTCGCCGCGTTGGATCCCCGATATATATGAAAGCCTCACGCTCAGCATAGAACGTTATTATCATCCTAAACATTGACTCAGCTCCATAACATTGTTGGTCATCAAGCCACACTTGGTGATGACTAGCGTTGACTCTCACCAGTCACCAAGTTTGGTCAATCACTCAAATATCAATGTTCAATCAAACTTGGACGCCAATGAAAATTCGATCCTACTCATCCAGTTGAAATTAGTATTACATATCAATAATGGCAACAATATCGATTGCGAGCATAGAACCAATATTGGATTCTGATATTGGACCGAGCTCGGATGCCGAGGATTGAACATTGTTATCATCCCAGACAATAATCCAGTGAAGTGCCAATGTTAGCAATCAAGCTAGGCCCGGTGTTGACTGACATTAACTCAAGCTTGGCACCGAGCACGGTACGTTTGTCAAAGCATAACTGGGTGATAATAATAACAATGATAATAACAATGATAATAATAATTCAGAAATAACAATTTTCGATCAACATAAAAAAAAAGATTCTGCCCAGATTTTTATTGTATTTTCTGTTGGTAAGTATTTGGGGTATCCTTTAGGGAAGTTTCCCTCGTCTATGCTAAATTTCCTGCATCTTTTCCCCATTTTTTCTCCTCAAAAGATGGTGAAGGAGAAAAGTAATGATAAAGGATATAGTCGGAGATTCACTCAGAAGGAGTAACCTCAGATTCCTGCTTGCGAACGTATATCAAATTATAGCTCGAGTAAGGCCAGAACATGATTAGGAATCCCACATGATTCCTCCAAACGGTTCGACCCAGTGGAACTCAACTGTAATATAACTTACAAAAAAAAGCTTGTCGAAATCTCATCCACGAAAAAATCACCACACAACTCACACACGCATCAAACAATTTCTTCAACGAGGAAAGGACCGTGTACAAGGCTTTTCACGATGAGTACGCGAGCTGGTACGCCCCGTTCAGATTCCAAGCACCAAAAAAAAACGAACCGAATAAGGAAATGAAGAAAGGTCACTTCGTATGAGAGTGATCGGCGGATCAACCTCCTCGAGTTCCATAAGGAAAGAGTGCTGTAAGACATTGGCTCGATCTGAGAAATGCCTTTCACAAAGGGACGCGGGAAGAACAGATCACTGAAGTGATAAACTATGATAGCGTCAGAGTAGAATCATCCGGACGGCGACGTAACGACTGACTCGTCCCTCCACATATTACCTCCTCATGCCTATAGGCGAGAGGAAGAGATTCGCACACACGTGCACACAATGAACAAAATCCACACTCACATGATGATGTTCTCATCGAGCAATTACATGCCAGTGAACGGGGAATACAAATATCTTATAATCCTGAACAGATGGAAAATGATATGGAAATGTTGCAAGTTCATGGGAATGGACAAGTGGAGCAGAAGGCTTGACCACCTCCCGTTTGTTTGCCTAAGAGCAGCACCTAGCCCAGAGCAGCTGCTCAGCCACCGCAGTCCACCGGCAGGGATCCCCTTTGCGTATCAGAAAGACCCTACCCCCTCGCCGACATCTGCAACCGGACCTGGAATACCGCCTTCGCGAGAACTCCTAGCGCTCGAAAAACCTCCCGATCTTGCAGCAACCGCGACAACTGATGTTTACCCAGATCAACGCCCCCTATAATTTCCTACTGCAACCGCGCCCAACCGTACCAAACGCGCCTACGCAGCACATGGCCAACATCCTCCACCTCCTGCCCACACCCACATATCGGTGAATCCACCAATTCCCTATCATTCAGGAATTTATTCAAACTCGCATGTCCCGTAAGCAGATATCCTACATCCCAACTGAACTCCAAGCCCTCCACCACTCTTGTCCACCTCGCCCTCCCAATGAACCTCTTGGTCACCCTACCTCCGTTGCCCCCCACCTTTCAACCCACACACGATTCAATGTCTCCCACACGAACGATATCTTGTCCTTATCGTCTCGAAACTGCCGTAGCGCGTCCACGTCAATCAACCTCACCCCATCCACCGTCAAGCCCTTCCTGATCTGGAAAATTGCCCCCCTACCCACCACCTACAAGTCCAAAGGCAGGATCCCTATCAAAACCTGCAAAGCCTGCGTGGACACAGTCCTGCAGACACACAACGACGCCAACAGAACCAACCACTGAATCCTCCCCATCATCACCGCGTACGTCTTCTTCTCCTTCATCTCAGCCGACCACACTCCCGCCCCGTATGTAACACCCGCAAGGAACAACCCATCATAAATCAGACGAATTGCTCTCTTCCCGCATCCCCAGTCCTTCCTTGTCACCCGTCTCAGCACCCCAACCAACCTGGTCGTCTTGTCCCTCAGGTAAGCCAAATGACCTCTCCACCCGAACCGCTCACCTATCGTCAACCCCAAATATTTGAGGTGCCGCACCATCTGCAACCCGACCCCTCTAACCCTCACCACCAGTGCCCTGTCTAATCCCCCCTCGAGCATCAACAACTTTGACTTGTCCACCGAAGCCGGAAGCCCCAACCAGGTACACCACTCCTCCACCAAAGCTATGCACACCGCAGCTTGCCTCTCCAACTCGGCTCTAGAATTCCCGTTCACAATGATCCCCAAGTCGTCCGCGTAGGCCACGCCCAAACACCCCACCCCTTCTAGCCCCTTCAGCAGCCTGTCCATCGCCAAGTTCCACAAGACCGGACCGCAAATCGAACCCTGAGGGCAACCCCGCGTCACATCCTTCTCCACTACCCCCCACTGGCCACCTATGAACGCCCTCCTGTCCGTGGAATAATCCCGCTATAGGCCCATGTCCGAACATCCCAACTCCTGCAAACACTGGATCATGCGCTCCCACCGGAGATTGTCAAACGCCCCCTCATCCCCAAGCTGTACTTTCGCACATTGTCCTGCACCATCCTTCTCAGCTGCAACACTGCATCCTCCGCCCCCCTTCCCTCCCTGAACCCGAACTGCCATGCAGACAGCGTATCACCTACCCTCTTCTCCACATCCCGCAACATCAGCCTTTCGAAAACCTTCCCACCGATGGACAACGAGCTAACCGGCCTGTACGAACCCAGAGAACGCTCGGCTTGTTCAGTACCTTGAGGAGACAAAACACTGACGCCCTCTTCCACTCAGATGGGAATCTCTGCTCCCTACGACACTGATCGAGCGACTCCTTCAGGAACATCGGACCCACCCGACACAAAGCACCCAACATCCCCATCTCTATCTCATCCCAACCCGGCGTCGCCGCCCTTCTCATCTTCCCCAACGCCTCTGTTATTCCCTGGAAGTCCCACCCTTCCTCCAGCTCCTCACCCTCTCCGAACCGGCTATGACTCCTATGGCCCCCTTCGTGACCCCGCTCCATCCCAACCAACCCCTCCCCCTCAGGAAAGAAAACATTCAGCAGCCAGCCCATCGTCTCCTCCTACGTTCTCGTCCACTCATCTCCGAACCGAAGGAACCCAGACAGGAACCGAGACCCCTTCTCGGAGCACTACCTATACACCAGACCCCAAGGGTCATTCCTTCCCTCCACAGTCACGAAATCCCTCCAGTGTCCATCCTTGCATTCCTTCATCGCTCGCCTGTACGCGTCCGAAATTGTCTGCAACCCTTGTTGGCCCTGCACATTCTCCTAACTCTCACTCGCGCCCTCTGAAATTTCTTCCGCAGCCACCTCACCCCACGCTTCATACGCTCCAGCCGATCAGACCACCAACTGACTTCGTTCTTCCGAATTCCCTTGAGCCTACCCAGAACCCAGAAAATATGAATTTTCTGATTAAAAAAATTCTTTCATGAACTCTAAGACCCATTCAGTAAGTGTCAGAAAACTCAAGGTCTTCATTTACTCTCTTCCATGAGAAAAAAATCCGAGGAAATCACCTTATTCCGATATCCGCTTGATGAGGAACTCCCCTCAACGTTTTGCTGCTTACCTGACAAATCTTGTAGATTAGGCATCAAGTTACCGGAGCGTATTGATGTTTTAATAATGATTGTGAGTTATGAGATAATTACTTCGTTTGAGAAGAAGTGAAGGAAAAATGAATCAGAGTTGAATAAAATAGATCTACAGGGTTTCTTGAAATTTGAGAGAATTTCGTTTTTGTTAAAACATCATACAACTGGGATCGAATATAGGAGACCTGACGGTTGCATTGAGATATCCATGTGTCATTTACTCACATCTGATACTTTGTTGGATACGTATTACAGTTTGAAGAATCAATTCATATTATTTTGAGACTTCGCAAAAATTATGGAAGGGATCACTTTGTATCAAGTAACTCAAAACTTCGGGCTTCATGCGGGAGACCTAATTTGTCAATTTCAATCAGGTTTTTTTAATCAATGTATGGCCTTGAGGATAACTTTTTATCGAATTAGAATTTTAAATTGTCAAAAGAAGTTTTTCTTTTATACACCCTATTATTCAATTTCACTCCATTTTAGGATGGGGGCCAAATCAACGAAACCGTTAGTTAGGAAGAATAAGACATCATACATTATACATCTCTTCCTTTTTAACCAATGGTTTCGTTGATTTGTCCTTTCGTTGATTTGGCCCCCATCCCCATTTTACAGTACTCTCCTGTAGCCGGAGAATAATGAAGGACCATGAAAAGTTTGGAACTTACATTTTTCTGAAAAATAAAAGTTCTTTCACATTTGAGCTCGAATTGGAAAAAAAAAGTTCAGTAACATTTTCACATCTCCTCTGAATTGAACAAAAATAGTTGATCACACGGAGAGAAATGAAGTTCCAGGAATTATTACATTTCTATTGAATTCGCAAAGAGAAAATACTACTGTTATCGATAGATGGTGTAGTAAAAATCTGTACTTTATCATGTATAAGTTTGTACGCTCATACTAAAGAATGTTTGTTGAATCATTCATTTTTACTACATTGTCCAACAATAGCAGTGGTGTTTCTTCTTATCCTGCCAATTTAGTAGAAAATATAGTCATTTTCGACCTCTCATCTTCCTCCGTACAGGCATTCACTGGCCATCATGAGAAACTTGTCGAACAAATATTTGACCTCATAATTTTTTGTTTCTCAGAAAATGCGAGAGGCAGGCTGTGATGTATTTCCAGAACGAGATGCTCATAGTTACATAAAAGGTTTACCCATGAAGCATGCTGTGACTGAAAAACATCTACAAGAATGCATGGGACTGCTATGTACAGCTTACAGTTTCGCTTGGTCTCGATGGAACGCGACGCGTACCTCAAGAGAAATAGTTCTACAATTCAAAGAACTTCACGGATCCATCGCAAAAGAGGTTTGATTCGTTCCTTCCAGTGGTTTGTTTCTCAGATTTTCATTACGGATTGAAAATTCAAATTCTAAAATTCACTCAATACTTGGAAACGATGAAGTTCAAGTAGTATCAAACGTGATGAGAATATTCTAAAATTTTGGACGGTTCACGCCCTTTCACTTGAGCTTTAGATTGGTTTTGTTCTGATTTATAAATATCACTTACAAAATGAGACCTCTCTGAGGTGTTTGTTGCAGGAGAAATGCAGGGATATTTCTGAATTAAGTATTGAAAAGATGTTCCGTGATTTGGTAATCCCGAATGAAACCGGATAGAAATATTGTCAGCTCAGTTTGAATATCCAGGTACAACAACCATTCCAAGCCTCACAACAATACTCTGCCCGGTTCTGACAAGCATTTTGAGTACACTGTAAAAAATAATCGGAATTTTCCTATACGCAGTATTCGGAAAATTCTAGTCATGGGATGGGAAATCAATTTCCGATACATGTATATTGTTTGCGCTCCTTCGATTCAATCGGAAACATTAAATAGAATTGAATAAGAAAAAAAATGTTCAACCGGTTGAAGGGGAATTGTGATCACAGGTTTAGTCAAAATAAATGCATTAGTCCGATTTGAAAGTAAGAAAAAACGAGGAGTATAATTTTAATAAAGCACTCAGCACAATACTATGTTTACAGAAATTGTGTAATTGTGGTATTTTGTGTCTCTAGGCCAGAGAGGGAAGAAAGCTCTCTCGGCGAGAGTTATTAGCGCACTGACTTTCGTCAAGGTAGCGAAAAACGAGGAATGTGTCACTTATACAGATAACGAAAACGCGTGTATATGAACTCTGACTCACCATTTCCAAGCTATGGGAAATCATATGCGAGCATGATTATAGCTGAGAAGCGTAATGAGAATTGACGGTGCGCAACTAAACTGTATTTGAATTTTATATATATATAATATATATATATATAATAATATTTATATATAATATATATATATTAGGGTGCTTCAGAAAACACTGTTTTTCTCAAATCGATTGTCCCACCCCCAAAAAGTTTTCGTCTGGTATGAAATGAAAGTCCCTAAAACCTGGATTCAATGCGATAAAGTTCAGAGGTCGCGCATCCACTTCGAAGTTTAAATTTTCATGCCTCATCTATACTTCTCTATCTGAAACTCAGTGGATTATTGGAAACTGTATTGGCATAAAATGTGATGTTTTCGTTCAATATTTCATACTATGCACTATTGCAAATGGAAGCGACGACATACTGTCGCCCATTTCAGGGGAGTGACTGAACAGAAATTTTCGTGATTCAGAAAAAAGAACTCAAAATTAGCCACTGCGAGGAATCATTATTCCGTAGTCTTCCGTTGTTCATTGTAGCCACATTCATACCTTTTCTGGTGGGTCAGAATAATACAAAACATAAGGAGGCTTCAGAGCTATCTATCAACGAACGGGATTAACGCTGTTTATAGACGAATAGTTTTAAAATACTCGAATGTTTTGTATTATTTTGAACCACCAGAAACGGTAGGAATGTGGCTACAATGTACATCGAAAAACTAGGCAATGATGATTCCTCACAGTGGTGATTTTTATGTTCCTTTGTTCTGACTTATGAAAATTTCTGTTCAACTACTCCCATAAAATGAGAACAGTATGTCCTCGTTTTTATTTGCAACAGTGCATATGATAAAATATTGAACAAAAACATCAACAGCATCACATTTTATGCTCATACGATTTTCAATAATCCACCGAGTTCCAGATAGAGAAGTATAGATGAGACATGGAAATTGAAACTTCGAAGTGGATGCGCGACCTCTGATCTTCATCGCATTGAACCCCGTTTCTAAGGACTTTCTTTTCATGCCAGCAGAAAACTTTTTTGGGGCGTGACAATCGATTTGAGAAAAGCAATATTTCTATCCGGTTTCATCCGGATTTCTAAAATTCATAACAAATTTTGAGACGGTTCGGTTCGCGATTCACAGATTGTGATAATCAGTTGGAAACTGAGGAAAATTCTTTTGTTAGAACATTGAAGGATGTTCCAATTTTGTAATCCGGATAAAATCGAGTAGAAAGTTGTAACGAAAACGTGACAACGTCACGTCAACGAGACGCTGGACGCAACGCGTGCCACGATTCATTATTCGCTGTGCCATCGAAGTGTCTCTATCGTCAACTCGTGACTCATTGGTATATATACACATTCTACCCCGTGAAACCGAAGAGGGAAAGGATTCCCAAGGGAATCACACCAGCCGTGTGTCTTCCCCCTAAGGTGCGAATTCAATCACTCTATCGACCCTTCGACCGAGGGAATTCAGGATTTCCTACCACCGAGGCCGAGGGCTCCTTCATCAGACTTCCTTCTTCTCCAACGGGTGCCCGTCCTACATAATTTGACCTGACCGACTCTACGACATTCACACACCACCCACTCACCCCTAGAAATTGAGCGTTAAGATTTGTTCACAATTTATTCTGTTATAATGAACCTTCTACATTTTCTACACATATTTCGTGATGAATCTCCTTGACCTCCTCGAAATCCCCCTCATCACCCCCACAGGTAACGGGCCGTGTCGAGCCTGTTATAGTGTTGGCACCCCACGTTGGAGTGATCGAATTCGCACTTCAGGGGGAAGACACACGGCTGGTGTGATTCCCTTGGTAATTCTTTCCCTTTTTGGTTTCACGGGGTATGATGTGTATATATTCTAATGAGTCACGATTTGACGATAGAGACACTTCGACGGCACGGCGAATAATAAATCGTGACACGCGTTGCGTCCAGCGTCTCGTTGCCGCAACATTGTCACGTCTTCATTAGAAAGTTTGTGAACTCTTAACCGGATCCTCAGAGACGAAAATCGTTCATAACCTGCCCAAACGAATTGTTGCCCGGTTCTGACATACATTTTCAGCAGGGTGCCTCACAAACAGAAAGTCGATTGGGGAGATGACCAGTTTATTCATAAAGAGAGTTCTGGGAAACGTTGAACAATAATTTGTAACATGAGTCATCATTATCGTGAGCTGTGATGATGAAAATCAAGATCAATCTTACTTTTAACCATCACAGCTAGCGATGATTATGACTCATGTTAGAAATTATTGTCTAACATTTCTCAATAGCTCAGTTTACGAATAAAATGGTAATTTTCCTAGTCAAATTTCTCTCTATGTATCGGCATACACTATATCAATCATTCTCCTGGTAAATACGCGTACACGTACTCTGACAAGAACACTGTGGATTCGAGTGTTTTGTTCCAATGCACTAAGAGTCTTGAAATGGTGTTATCACTTTTTAAACTCTCAAAAATGTATAAATATACCAATAATTCAGATTAAGTGCTTGATAATAAAAAACATTCTATCAATTTTATGGATATATTGACACACATCCAAGTATCCAAAAAGTGACCACATCATTACCCACACTGAGTTTATCACAGTAGAACATCTGAATTCACAGTGGACTGATAACATTCTTCGTCGACTCTACGTAAAATAATTTCCTCAATTCTCAAACAATATTCCTGTACATCAATCTCTTCAATTTTCTTCAATAAATGGTATACTTTGTGCTCCATTTGCAGAGCAATAAATATTTCGATTGCAAGATGTTTCAAATCTGTTTTTTCATCATTGTTAGCAATTGGTCATTGTTTTCTTTCATGTTTATCTTTCTAGCACCATACTTCTCGTTACAGTTAGGTAAACTTAAGTCGACAAATTTGGACGATTGTGTCTTCCTATTTGAGTTTTCGACTGATTTTGTCTGGATTTATGAATATCGCGGACAAATGATAATTCCCTGACAGCAGACCCACCGTTTCCAAGTCACATCTCCGTGGAGGTGACGTGGATAGAAGGGAGACGTGGATCCAAGGTGGAGGAACGGAGAGGCGGTGGTGATGCTGTACGGGTGATCTCAGAGATATTCCTGTATTCCTCCTCCAACAAACATCCCAGAGGGGTTTCGTTTTGTGAGTGATATTTATGAATCAGAACAAAATCAGTCTGAAACTCAAGTGAAAGGACGTAAACCGTCCAAGATTTCCAACCGCGGAATGATCTCCATCAGAGTGCGTCAGGAGGAAGTTGAATCGTCACACTTTGGGAAATCATCTCACCCATACTCCATTCAGCTCTGAAGGAGTGCATTGTCAATATTTGGAAAAACGTTCGACCTATATTCCATAGCATTTTGAAAGAATACGTGTTGCTGTTTGGGGAATCGTTTTTCCCATGATATATTCCGCTTTGAGAGAGTTCACAGTTGCAGTTTGGGAAATCCCCATGTATACAATTGTACACAAATTGTATATAAATCGTATAAAAATTGTGTACAATTGTATACAATTTTGGACATTTTTCCCACATGGGTCGGCTCACCCATACTGCATTCGCTTTGAAGAAGTAGACAGTCGCATTTCATGAAATCGTCTCGCACATACTCCGTTCCGTTTTGTGGGAGTACATCGTCGCAGTTTGGGAGATCGTCTCACTACAGTATGGGAAATACTCACTCCCATACCTCATTCGATTGTGAGGAAGTATGGGATTTCAGTATGGGAAATGGCTTCTAGCGAGATTGCACCTGTACTATGATATAGACTCTGGGATTGACTTGGCTGAGACTGATGCCAAACTATCTCCCATACCGTTTTTTCCGCACGGGCAATGCACATGGTTGCGTTCTGAGTACGTGCTTTTCATTAAACCTCACTCAGCACACCGTTATGTAAATCCGTGTGGAACACGTTCCTAGAACGTGGCACGATGCACATGGATAGAACTAAACGGGACATTTGCATGTAACTGGGACACACTTTGGCGCATTCTCTATGTAACCAAGCACACTCTCTGAACCATAAAAAGACCTCCCGGTACTGTATGGTTTCGCATTGGTCATCGTACGGGAATTGAGTGGATCACATGCGTCTTCGCATGGGAATCAAGTGAGTCACATTGTGTCTCCACGTGGGAATGAAGTGGATCGCACCTATCTTCGCATGGAAATCAAGTGGGTCTCACGTATCTCCCCTACTGTGAATTCCCAATCGATTCACATGCGAAATTTCCCATGCCAATTTATGATTCGGTTCATTTTGCACATTCTGAATATGTGACGTGGGAAGACAACTGTCCGAATTTGGGGCTGAGTTTGTTTCGCATGTAATGATGTCCCATAGAAACTCTTCACATGGGTTTCCTATGGGACTGAGTTTGATTCGTGTGGGATACTTATGCGAAATCTTCGCATGGGTTACCCACGTGAGAATGTCACACAGGGAGATCCTCGGGAAAATGTCGCATGGGTGAACGGTGAGAAAATTTCGCACGTATGCCCGATGGAAATATGTCGCATGTTTGACCCATGGTAACACCCTCCGTAAATATGCAACAGCAGTCGGATGAACTCTCAAGTTCCTCCGCGATTTTTTACTCTTTCTTTAGTCTAGAGGCAAGTTCAAAATATTGGATGAACATTCGAATTTCGAACGAAATATCTTGAACTTACATGAAAGTTACTGTGGAACATGGTTTATTGAATTATGCTTACTGGGATCTTCGGGAAAATGATATTGTCACTAGTAACTCATTGCTGATAATTCTCTGATCGGAACGGAATAGTGGATTGTCGAGAGAATTTCAGGACAAATGAAATCTCGGAGCAATGAGATTAGAAATTCTATACGGGGACAATTAATGAGAACGGAAGAAGGAATAGAACAATGGATTAATTATTCAGAAGATCTGGGAAAAGGAAGCGGGAGTATCGGATTTCTAGAGAAGGGGAAAGATGTCGATGAAGGAGGATTGGGAGATTCGGGTTTGGGATCAGAATTCGACAGGGCTTTGGGAGAGTTGAGGAATAATCAAAGCACTCTTGACGCACTGTTTGAATTGGTGAGTTGAATTGATTGATAAGTTTCCGGCCTGACCAAGAGATGGCGCCACTAGGCCTACCTTGAGGTGGCGTTCTATAGTACCATCCTTAGATAGCTTGTAGCTATAGTTTCAGTCCGATCGCCATATAAGTTTAGTTTTGAGAGCACGCTGACCAAGACGCACAGTGGGGCCAAATGCCAAAAAGCTGGCCAAAACCCCAAAAATGAAGTTTGTAGTTGGGGATATTTGACCCTTGGGATAAGTAAGGTGATGTCCCAAGTATTGGAATTCTCATATAAGGAGATCTGATCCCCTCCGCCTGTGTACCAGTTGCAAAATACCCTCCTTGAAGTATAATCCGCGTGATTGAAAGACAGTGAAATAACGAGCATGTTCAAAAAGACGCTGTGTCTCGAAAAATGAACCGATTTAACTTTTTCAAATTGGAGTCTATTACTGAAACAATGTAGAATACACTAAAGATTAAGAGAATATCAATTTGATGAGTGGAAAATACTGACAGAGCAATGATTGGATGTAATTTCTATATCTATAAATGAGAACATGTGTTTGGTTTTTGAAGGAATAGTAGAGAATTACGCGAAATTACGTCGTTTAACTTATTGGAGGTGGTAGATGGGACTCTTACCTAAACATCAGAAAAAAAACGGCTGCCCATGTCTGCCCCTAAGCAATTCCGCCATGTTTTTGTGCAGGAAATCACAAAAAATTAGACGGAGTGATGAGGAGTCCTTAGATCCGTCTGGAACTTGATATGCAGAAGTTTGTGGGGTCGCTGATTATGAATCCGTTGTCTTCATTTCGGAATTCAAAATGGCGGATCCAATATGGCGGACGAAAATTGAAAGAAATCATCGGATTTTCTTCAAATTCGTTACCCAGGGGTTTCTGAGGTCGCTGATTACGAATCCGTTGTTTGAATCTCAAAATTCAAAATGGCGGATCCAATATGGCGGATGAAAATTGAAAAAATCATCGGATTGCCTTCAAACTCGGTACCCTGAGGTTTTTAAGGTCGCTGATTCCGAATCCGGTGTCTGAATTCCGGAATTCAGAATGGCGGATCCAGTTTGGCAGAAAAAAATGGAGAGAATCATCAGATTTCCTTCAAACTCGGTATCCAGGGTTTTGTGGGGTCATCGATTACGAATCAGTTGTCAAATTCCAAGAATCAAAGATAGCGTATCTAATATGGTGGACACAAAACTCAGAATTCAGTAGATTCGCTTTGAATTTTATCTCAACGTTAGTATGTGTTCTATTTCCAGTGTACATTTGCTGCACGAGGAAAACTGTATGAGATTGATCACCATTCGTTTTTCTTCTCATCGCGGGCTTAGGGTACACAAAAGCCAGAAATCATTGATATTTAGGAAGATGATGGACCATTGAGAGAAAAACAGTATTGCTGGAGAATATTCGTAGTGAATTTACTATGAGTTGATGAATTCACTATGGGAAATGACAATAAAACTACCAACATTTAGTATTATTACTACGAATTTTTGGTAACTTCACTGCTAACATTTTCCAGCGATGCTCTTTTTCCCTAAAGTAACCGTCATTTCCCTAAATGTTTATAAATGTTATTCAAGTATTGATATCCCTTTTCTTTTCGTGAAGTGAATCATGACTCGCGATTTGGTGATCGTTCTTATGTTAACCTATCGTTTCCATGGCAACGTAAATAGTTGGTTGTAATCGGTCTGATTTCAAATGGTGCTTATCACAATTGTGCAATAGCTGTCACCGAATTCTTACTCTTGCTAGTAATCGTTACCGTAAACTTTTTTCCGCGTGCAAGTTTGGAGCTTGGTGAATATTTTTCGTTTTTTAGAATCATTCAATGTTAACATACAATTCCAAATGAGATGGATCCCGCTGCCATAGGTGAGTGTTTCAACAACCTATATTTTCTTAGTAGTTTAATTTGAACAGTTGACTGCAAAAAAAATTAGCTTAAGAGGGTTGAATCCAACCCAAGAAAATTAGGAAAATTTTTAGAAACACATGGGGTTTCTGTAGCGAATTTTATCGAATTCTACAACGTTTGTAGATTCCAAAGATGATTCAATATCTATGACTCGGAGAGAGATGTACAATATTTTAAGGAGCAGTCCTCTACCTACGTTGGATGAAAAGTTCACTTTCCTTCAAGGAAAAATCATCGAGATAACGTGTTGTCCGGATAACAAAACTACAGAGATCTCTAACCTTTTATCTACTTTTGAATGTGTATTCAAAAAGAGATGGGAATCTTCTCAAAGGACCGAAGAACGATTTCTTAAAAATAATGGAGAATGGTTAAAACAAGAGGTAGTGTTTTGTACTTTCAGGAATCCCCATTCTGTAACTGTTCACACGCAAGTGGGAAGACCTCTTGTTGAATTCAACGAATGTTCAGAAAGAACGAAACGTAGGAAAACGGAGAATATCAGAGTAAATACTCCTATCTCAGAGCTGTCTTACGCCACACAGATGTGTTTGAGAGCGTCTGGACAGATCGAAGCCGCAAAAATTGTAAAGGATGTTACATCTTCTGATCCTGAGCTTGCCAAAATGTATATGAAAGGTTATCAAACTTTCGAGCGAAATGAGCCAGAGATGTTGAATGATGAAGGTGCTCTAGCTCTCCTAGTAGATGCCGAGCTCTCAAGACATCAGTACTGCTCATTGCGTGAAGCTGATCCGCAGAAATTTCCACCTTATAAAAAAATTCAACTGGCCAAACGCATGTGTTTCCCTGACAAGGAATTCATTCAAATAACAGAAACCTGCGCTGTTGTGCAACTACAAGCACTTCTTGATCACACAGCTACACGTATTTTAAAGCTACAGAATTCGGTTTTGTCAACTTTATCTGATGAAGAGTTACAAAACCTGGTACTTATTTCCAAATGGGGGTTCGATGGGAGCTCTGGCCACTTCTCATACAAACAAGCATATCAAAGTTCGGAAGCTAGTGATTCCGCTGTGTTCATTACTTCACTTGTACCTCTCCGCCTACACTGCAATTCAAAAATAATTTGGCAGAATCCAAGGCCATCATCAACCAGATTTTGTAGGCCAATCAAAATAGAGTTTGTGAAAGAATCAACTGAAGTTTCGGTTGCAGAGAAGCTACGGGTTGATAATGGAATAGAAAATCTGAGGGCTACTTCTTTCAGAACTGATGGAAAACATGTTTCAGTGAAACATGAGATGATTTTTTCTATGGTGGACGGGAAGGTATGCAATGCCATAACTGAGACAACCTATAGCCAGAAGTGCTATATATGTGGTGCCACATCCGAGGAATTCAACAAAATTGATGATATAGTATCCAGGCCGGTCAAAACCGAAAACCTCCAGTTTGGTTTGTCTTGTCTACACGGCTGGATACGATTTTTTGAGGGCCTCCTGCATTTGTCTTATAAGCTACCTATTCAGAAGTGGCAAGCACGATAACAAGATAAAGCTTTGGTGGAAGAACGAAAAAAGGTTGTACAGAAAAGTTTTGAAGAAAAATGTGGCCTCATTGTCGATGTTCCTAAGCCAGGGTTTGGGAACTCAAATGATGGGAATATCGCTAGGCAATTTTTCGCACAACCCGAAGTTTCTGCCGAAATCACAGGGGTGGATGTCAACCTAATACAACGACTTCATGTAGTATTAGCTACCGTTTCAAGTGGCCATGAAATAGACGTTGAAAAGTTTCGGAGTTACGCTTTAGACACGGCACGCTACTACGCGACAAAATATCCGTGGTACCCAATGTCACCTACGATGCACAAGTTTTTGATCCACGGACCTGAAATCATTGCATCTGCTCTTCTACCTATAGGCCAATTGACTGAGGAAGCACAAGAGGCTCGTAACAAAGATTTTAAGAGGTGAAAATGATGTATATCACTTAATAATAGTCTATATTTGTCACAGTGGACTCGACACTTTGAAGGGAAAAATTTGACTTCTCAAGTACTGCAATCAGTTTGATACATTGCACAATACGTTTTTGACTACTAGGCAAACTATATATTTATGGTAACCACGAGAATATATGTTCGCGAAGATTGTTTTGTTCTGGTAAGGAATTCGGGGAATTATGAATATTCATATACTTTTTTTTATTAATAAGCAACATTGTTCATCCTCTGGAAACATAAATTCATAGACTAGAAAACAATTTTGAGAATCAAGTAAACTTATGAATTAGAGGATTTATTAAAAACTTTATACTTTATTACGTTTTTCCTTGATTTTGCTTGTCATGTTGAGATCAAAAGCTTTAACGGTGTCGATGAATACATAATTATATTCAAATATCTTAACAACATTCATTTCCAAAGGTACCGAGAGCATCACTCCAGGGAATGCAGTAGAGAAAAAACGAATGAAGACATTTTTAAATGGTTCCTTTTGAGGTCTGATCCAATGTTATCGAGTAAAAGACAGTTGCCCAAGAAAAAACCAAAGTTTCTCCCTAGAGACGTGTTAAGCCTGATGGAAACTCCGGATATACTTGAGAAAGACAACGTAACTTTCCCATTATCTTCCTCTGAGAGTGAAGAAGAAGACTGATCTGAGTAAAAAAAGTGTGGCAAAAGTAAAAACCATTACGATTTCAGTTTTTTATATTATTGTATATATTGTGAATGTATATATCTTTCGATTTAACACATTTGGTGTGTTGATATCATTCGATAATTATATTAATAATGATTCAATGTTGGAAATAATAATAATGATGATCATAATAGGAACAACAGAATGGGCCGTTTAGTTCTTGTTTAATATTAAGTTATGAATGAAGTTTTGATTTTTGGCATCCGCCATCCTGAATTTCGGAATTCTGACAACGGATTCGTGATCAGCGATCCCGAAAACCCCTGGGTACCGAGTTTGAAGGGAATCCGATGATTTTTACGATTTTCGTCCGCTATATTGGATCCGTTATTTTGAATTTTGGATTTCAGACCGTGGATTCGTAATCAGCGACCACAGAAACCCCTGAGTACTGAGTTTGAAGAAAATGCGATGATTTTCTTAATTTTTGTCCACCATATTGGATCCGCCATTCTGAATTTCGAAATTTCGACAACGGATTCGTAATTGGTGACCCCAAAAACTCCTGGATGCCGAATCTGAAGAAAATCCGATGATCTTCTCGATTTTATTCCACCATATTGGATCCGCCATTCCGAATTTCGAAATGCAGACAACGGATTTGTAATCAGCAACCCCAAAAATCCCTGATCACCAAGTTTGAAGAAAATCCGATGGTTTCTTTCAATTTTCGTCCGCCATATTGGATTCGCCATTTTGAATTTTGGAACTCAAACAGCAGATTCGTAATCAGCGACCCCAAAAACCCCTGATCACCAAGTTTGAAGAAAATCCGATGGTTTCTTTCAATTTTCGTCCGCCATATTGGATCTGCCATTTTGAATTTCGAAATTCTGACAACGGATTCGTAATCAGTGATCCCATAAACTTCCCGAGTACGAAGTCGCAAGCGAATTTGAGAGCCCCTTATAATTTTGTCCAGCTTTTTGGCATTTGGCCCCACTGTAAGACGCCTCTGTGTTTTTCGTAAAAATGGAAGAGCTGGAAAATCGTGCTGTCATCAAATACTCTTATTTGAAGGGGTTAACGCCGAAGGAAATTAAAGAAGAGATGGACTCAACACTGGGGACATCCTCCCCATCATATTCAACCGTTAAGCAGTGGGTTTCCGAGTTTAAAAAGGGTCGTGTGAGCACCTCTGATGAGCCTCGCTCAGGACGCCCCATTGAGGTCACAACTCCAGATATGATCGAAAAAATCCATCAAATAGTGCTGAAAGATCGCAGATTAAAAGTTCGTGAGATAGCTGAGACCTGTAAGATGTCATATGAACGTGTACAAAATATTTTGCACCAGCATTTGTATATGGAAAAGCTCTGTGCAAGATGGGTGCCGCGTTTGCTAACAGTCGACCAAAAATTGATTCGAAAGAACATTTCTACCGCCAATTTGGCGTTGTATAAGCGTAATCCAAGCGAATTTTTGCGTCGATTCGTAACCGTTGACGAAACTTGGGTCCACCACTACACTCCTGAAACCAAAGAACAGTCTAAACAGTGGATTGGACCAGGGGAACCAACTCCAAAGAAGGCAAAAACAATTTTTTCGGCGAACAAGGTTATGGCTATTGTTCTTTGGGATGCAAGAGGTATTATATACATTGATTACCTTGAAAAGGGTAAAACTATCACTGGTCAATACTACGCAGACTCATTGCAACGTTTGAGCCACGAAGTGAAAATTAAACGACCTCATCTGGCGAAGAAAAAAATCTTGTTTCATCACGATAACGCACCAGCGCACACGTCAATCGTTGCGATGGCTAAAATCAACGATCTGAAGTTTGAATTAATGCCGCACCCTCCCTACTCTCCAGACCTAGCCCCGAGTGACTATTATCTGTTTCCTAACCTCAAAAAATGGCTTGGCGGTAAGAGATTTGCGGACAATGAAGAAGTAATCGAAGCTGTAAATGGGTATTTTGAGGAGCTTGACGAATCAGTCTATAGAGATGGCATTACTAGACTAGAACACCGCTATGAGAAATGTATCAGCCTTGGAGGAGATTATGTTGAGAAATAAAAAAAAAAAATTCCTAAAAACGTTGTTTTTCTTGGTCAGGCCGGAAACTTATCAATCCACCCTCGTATGTAAGAAAATGGAGAAGTACCGAAAGATTTTCTAAAGAATAAGATTGTCGCCATTCCGAAAAAACCAGGAGCAGACAAATGTGAGCACTACAGAACGATTAGTTGAACTTCACATTAAAGTTAAAAAAGTTTGTGTACATAGGTTTCGTAGATGTATCAAGAGCATTCAATGATGTTGACTGGAAGATAATGTTGGTGATTTTGGAAAAGGTAGGGATTAATTTTAAGGATGGGAGAATAACAAATGAATTATATAAGAATCAAACCGCAATCATAAGAATAGAGGGTCACAAATTAAAAGAGGGGTGAGACAAGGATGCTCACTATTCACCATTGATTTCCAATTTGTATACAGAAGAAGCGATGAACGGAGTGGAGGAGCGAGTGCAATTGAAATTACAGATTTAGGGAGAAAATGTAGGCATGTTGAGATTTGCGGATGACATAACTATATCAGCTACGAGTGGTGTTGAGTTAGAAAATATTCTGAACACTATGAAAACGATATCACTAGAAAAGTATTGTATGAATATGAATAAGGACAAAACAAAATTCATGATTTGTACAACAGCGGCAACATAAAAAAGAACGGAAATCAAACTAGACGCAGAGACAATCCAGCAAGTGCAAGAATTTGAATATTCAGCGAGCCTAATTACACAAAACAGTGACAGCGGAAGAGATATAAGAGCAAGAATAGCACAAGGGAAACAGCCTTTGCACCGAAAGGAACAGTTCCTATGCTCAAAGGACATCAGCTTAGCAGTAAGGGAGAAATTCTTGAAGAGTGATGTTTGGAGCACAGCATTACATGGTTGCGAAACTCGTACAATCCGAAGAACAGATCAACGAAGACTTGAACTTCTGAAATGTGGTGTTATAAAAGGATGCTCAAAATAAAGTGGACAGAGGAAGTAAAAAATGAAGAAGTGCTCGAGAAGGTGAATGGAAAAAGAAGTCTTTTGAGACAGGTCGTGAAAAGAAGGAGTAATCTGATAGGACACACATTAGGGTATGATAGTTTATTGAAAACAATATTGAACGGGAGAAGGAATGATTGAACTCGCAAAGGTAGAGCTAGATGAAGTTATATGAAGCAAATTATACAAGATAAGGGTTTTCGTAGATATGTAGAAATTCAGCGTTTAGCGGATAATCGACAGGGTTGGAGGATTTCATCAAAACAGTCATAGGACTGATTAATTCATGATGATGATGAAAGAATGTTTATTAAGGGTTCATTCAATCATTATCGAAGTAATAACGAAAATTCAAGTGACTCTGAGTAGTCTAAAGCAAATTGTGGTTATGATTTCTACCAATTAGTCCTGACGTTCCAAGTATCTGGGAAGGTGATTCAAGTCATTTATCGCTCATTCTTTGGACTGTACAGTGCACTCAGAGTGAGTTCATAGTAGAGCTGAGAGTAAAAGATGCATGTGGCACCGTACGGTATAGCATTGTCCCAAAACTGAATCAGACCTGTTAGATTGGCATTGCTGTTGAGGGGAATAGTACACCCACCATTATTTATATAGATACTCTCACCTCTACATGAGACCTATACATACATGTCAGTTATATACATGGGACGATAGTGGGGGTACACTTCCCCTCAACGGGAATGCCCATCTGGCAGCTTCGGACTGAATCCGAAGCAAAACATCATTGGGAAATGATTGATTGAACGAGTGTTTCCATAACATCACCAATAGTACTTAGAAACATCGATGAAGAACTTGTGATGAAACTCCCCAATAAGGAATCCACCCCTCGCTGAGGGTTCAGTCAGTTTCCCTGTTACACTGTTGCAGTGTAACGAATGGAGAAGCTAGTGACGGAAGCTTCGACCAGAGTGTGTGGTCAAAATTCCAGAGATCGACACATCAGAGCGACTCTAAAGTCAAGAGCCGCATTACCCAAGTTCGACAATAAACCTAAATATGAGTGCTATGGGCTGCTAAGAATCTAAGTAATCCCCGAGGTTCTAATTGATTGGTAGGCTGGGTAGGACGTAGGAAGAATCCAAAGCGTGATCACCCACGCGTGGTGGATCCAGGATCACTCAACCAAGTGAGTGGAGGATTTTACAAATGTACCAAAATTGTTTCATGATACTTCCTTTATTTTTTCCAGCTAACCCGATCCCACGTGAGCAAAAATGCTTCCAAAATGCACTTTATCGAACCATTCGGAGCATATTTTCAATGCATTGATCCAACGCATTCAAATAAATTTGAAATCCACGCAGTGCATTTGGAATGTATCTGGGAAAAGTAATTCTGCATTCCTCTGATTCATTCCTTGAATAGGACTCTTATGGGACGTTTGGAATACATAGTTAATGCATTTGTAAATATATTTCACAAACAATGATCATTACATTGTATTTGTATGTGGAATGCATTGGAGACTTCCTTTGGATGCATTAAAAAAGCACCGTCGTAATTTTTTTTGTTCAAATAGTTCACGTGTAGGTTTGAATTTGCTCTGAAAATATATTTAATTTACATTTTGAACAGGAGCGAGAGAAAATTTTTCTGATCATAAATTCTTTTGGATTTCTGACATCATGGACATCCCCGCGTTCCTTAGAATTCTAATGGAATACATGACATGTGCAATGGTTCAGATTCGGAGAATCTGAAGTGTGAAGAATGACAAGACCTATTTGGAGAGCCGAACTCTCTCTCCTATCTCACTGCCTAGCATCCTAACCTAACACAACTGCATGAGCTTCACCAACCCTGATGACACTCGTCCAGTGAAAGCTCCAAAATCATGTTTCGGAATGAAGAATTACAAAATCAATAGAACGTGCGTAGAAATGATTCACATTTCTGGAAAAAATTTGATTAAAATTTAATTATTGCGTTTAGCAAAGATTCAGATCCCAACAAACACCGCAGGTCTTGAAGATATCCAAGAGATATCTTCAGGAAGACATCTTTTAAAAACGTCGAAAAAATGTCTTTTAGATGTCTAAATGACATCTCACCAAAGACATCTCCAAGATATATCGAAATGATATCTTTTAGACATCTTTCAGAAATGTCGAAAACATGTCTCGAAGGTATTCCGAAGAGACATCTTTCAGATGTCTATCAAGCATGGTCTAAAAGACATCTTGGAACAATTTCTAAATGATATCTTTCACATGTCTTGAAAATTATGTAAAAGCTAGCGTGAATATCGGACAAATTCCTTGTTCGGAACGCGGAGTGTTCCATTTCCGTTGTTTCACTTTCTGCGCGACGACAAGCCAAAATTAACTACCCTGTTGAAAATTTCTAGAAATTTCATGTACTTTTCATGTACACATGCACATGAATTCTCAATATTTTACAACTGAAATGACTTGTCATGCACATGTTATTGAAATTTCACGTCTTTGTACATGAAACGTAAAATTAATGTACATGTAATTGAAAAAACTTATAGAGGTGAAGTTTTTGAAATTCGAATCGTTTATTGAAACGAACCTGGGTTGAGGTGAAATAGTAATTTATAGTTGGGTATGATAAAATGTTTTAATATGACAAGCTATGGAATGTGCAACTGGAAGTTCATGATGGATTTATGAAATTATTTGACTTGGTTGACAGATGTGAGGTTCAGTTATTGAAATCAAAACATAAATGTGAATAATCAGGTTTATCATTAAGAAACAAAGAAGTGAATTATTTGAGTGAAATGTGCGGTCGTTCTTCAGTCATTGATCAGAATACATATCAAAAACATTCATTATTCAGTCAAAAAGAAATGATTGAATCAGTTATAGTTGTTGTAAAACGGTAGAAATCATAACTTGTGGGTCCAGTGACAATGATTCTAGTCAAGTACTGAAATCAATATTTCTGAAAAAAATCAAAGGTCTGATTCATTTTGTAATAATATGAGGCATGAAGGACTCATTTGATTGAAAATATTTCAAAAGAATAGAGAAATAAATTTCAAAAACTTGGATTATTCACTTGGAGTGCATCGGATGGTTCCACTCTTCAAGTTGAAGAGAACTATTGAAGTTGGAATTTGGAAATTGCCGGAAAAATTCTTATTTTGTCCCGTGAATTTCTCGTTAGGGTGGTGATATACTGGTGAGGAGAGTTTGAGGGTTGATTGGAATCTATATTGATCAGAGAAATCCAAATCGTGTTGAAAAAATTAGAACATCTGCCAACTTTGCTTGCGTCTCTTCGGTAAGGAGTCAAATGTTCTTTATCAAACCAAATTGAGGTAATAAGAGACACATATAACAATGGGTGAATTTAAGTGGATATGAAGTGAAATAGGAGAAAGTATCAATTGAAATTCATTGTTTACCATGAAAATGTTAAAAAATAAGGAAAGACTATAGGAGATCCAACTTGTCTTCCAATATTTTTGTTCCAACAATTTTATATGATGTTTCCACAAATACATGTTATTTCATACCAATATGTTTACAGAACAGGTCCAAAAACCATGTTTCTGAACTCATTAGTGAAAGAATACACAAAGGCACATAATACAAGATTGTTGGAACAAAAATATTGGAAAACAACCAGTTAGATCCTCTATAATCTTTCCTTATTTTTCAACATTTTCATGATAAACAATGAATTCCAATTAATATTTTCTCTTGTCTCACTTCATATCAACTTAAATTCACTCATTTTGATGTCTCTTACATCAATTTGGTTTAATAGAGAACATTTGGTTCCTTACCCAAAAGACGCAAGCAAAGTTGGCAGATGTTCTAATTTTCTCAACACGGTTTGGATTTTTCTGATCACTATAGATTCCACCCAACCCTCAAACTCTTCTCACCAGTATATCACCACCCTAACGAGAAATTCACGGGACAAAATAAGAATTTTTCTGGCAATTTCCAATTTTCAACTTCAATAGTACTCTTCAACTTGAAGAGTGCAACCATCCGATGCTCTCCAAGTTAATAATCCAAGTTTTTGAAATTCATTTGCCTCTATTCTTTTGGAATATTTTCAGTCAAACGAGTTCTTCATGCCTCGTATTATTAGCAAATGAATTAGATCTTTGAGTTTTTTTAGAAATATTGATTTCAGTACTTGAGTAGGATCATTGTCAACTAACCCACAAGTTATGATTTCTACCGTTGTACAACAACTATAACTGATTCAATCATTTCTTTTTGACTCAATAATAAATATTTTTGATATGTATTCTGATCAATGACTAAAGAACGACCGCGAATTTTATTAAAATAATTCACATTCATGTTTTGATGTCAATAACCTAACCTCACATCTGTCAACCGAGTTGCGTTAGTTAGTTGACTTTGATTGTAATCACAAACACCATACATAAAAAACAACCGAGTTGCAATTTTCACACAGGTTAATGAAATCTATCAATCTATTGATTGTCATGTTCAACCGATAGATCATTGAATTAAGATGAGCACGTCATTCATATTGATCTTTTCTTATACTTTACACAGTTTTGCCGGTTTAGCTAAAGTCGGTAAAATGTGAGGATATTAGGCAGCGTAGCATTACGTATAATAATCATAGGTAGGTGAGGTTGTAGGTAGGTTCGATTCCTGTCGAGGTTCAATATTTCCGCTCGATAAGATTGGAATGAAGTGAACGTGGTGAAATGGATAACACTATTCCGGAATATGATTCCGCTCAACATGTAATTTTTTTTAACCTCGAAAGCATTTTGAACAAAAGCGTAGATATTTTTCTGAATAATCATTGCAATCATTGACATCTAACAGATGTCTTCAAGACATCTAAAAGATGTCTTCAAGGCATCTAGAAGATGTCATGAAGATGTCTCAAATATATCTTGATCAACGTATCCAAAAGACATCTTTTGCAAGACATCTCTGGGATGTCTAAAACTTGTTGAAATTTGTTGCATAAGACATCTTTTAGATGTTGAAAAGATATCTTTACGAAAGTCTTTCAAGACATCTTCCATGATTTTCAGACATCTTTTAGATTCTAAAAGATATCTTTGTGCTTGTTGGGAGGCTTCGATTCAGGATAATTACGTCATTAGAGCGGAATTATTTTTGAGGTGAATGAAGTTTTCAACAGTATCCAAAATGCATTTTCATAGATATTTTGAAGATTCCTCTCAAGATGTATCATGAAATGCATGATACGCAATATATCGTGATCGGCAAAATGTTTATGGGGGAAAAATACCGAACCAAATTGCAGATATGAATAAAGGTCAAATGTTCTACCGATGAGAAGAATATAATCCAACGTCACAGGAATGCGAATGATGGATTCTAAAACACCAGGGATATTCTGACTATAATTCAATTATATTATCATTATTGTTATTATCAAATGTTACCCATAATTGTCATAAGAGTTGATATATACACATTACAGTGTCAGTACGTATTCTTAATACATCTGAAATGTCTCTTGAATACTGAACAAAGAGACCTCAATAACGCATTTCATGATATTTGGAATATATTGAAGATGTATTACGAATATGGTCAGATGAAGGAGAAAATGGAAAAGGTATGGGGAATTACATTTTGCTGTGAATATATCTCCAATATATTGGTAACGTTCCACAATTATATATTTTTCGAATGATACGACATGTATATGAATCTATTGGTGTTGGGGTTTTGCATTGTCTTCCTTCTCGGTCGTTTCTCGGGTGGACCGAGTAGCTTGGGGAGCGGGCGTGTAGGACGCTCTCATTACCACCCAAATTCATTTTCATGACTCATCACGTGACTTTCTCCGCTCTCGGTACTGAGGAGAAAGCACGCATTAGTCGCTTGACGAATCTCAAGAGAAAAACCTCGCCTCATCTCATCAGTTACGCGCGTGAGCACGCCACAATCACGTTATCGAAACGTCCCTTTGGTATATCGCGTTTTTTCGTTGACCTTGCGGTTAGCGTTTTATCACACTTGTTAAGTTTTGTGAAATAAACGTGAATGTGAAACAATTTGGTGAATAATTTCGAGATCCGGTTCTACAATCTCCTTGGTTCCAGCTTTCCATTTTGATCTACCTCACCTCTCCCCGAAAATACAGTCCACTATCTCTATTTCCTGATTCTCATAGTTTTCCTTCCCCCTTCAATTGGAGACAAAAAATATTTGCACCCATACAGCACCCAAAAGAGTTCATGAAAAACACGATCAGTTTAATGAGAGTTCTTTATGTGTTTAGCGAGTTTGCACAGTGGGGGAAAATGCATGGGGATTTATAATGCCCACGAGAGTGAGAAATTTGGTTTGACAAGCACGTGGATTTGCATCTCCACAAGTTTAACGATACAGGTCTCAACTCTAATACGTTACAGGCGGTTCCGCCGCATAAAGTCAAATTCACTTACTACGCAGAACGCATACATCTACAATTATTCCAATAATATAGTGTCTACGGAAACAGAAGTCACGTAGACGTAGACGTTTTGCGAGATACTTTCTTTCAAAGTATGCTCAGAGAGCGCAGAACAGGTGAAGGTGCGACAGGTGCGTGGGCTCATCTGTTTACAGGTGGGAAACTATGTCCCCAACATTCCACCCACCTCATTTTTGAAATGATCCAAAATGATTGGTTGTCCTAGGTGACCGAGCTTATGCGTTTTCATACAAAGAAGCAAGGGACGCAACTTATAACTATGAGCTTAAGCTTAACAGATGAATGTGAAACTAAGCGCCGTCGTCAGAAGTGGGGAGCCTTATGAGTTTGTGAACTGGGCGTTGAAGTTCACATCTGGCGGTGCGTACTTACACGACACGAATCACCCGTCCGCGCCTGGGTACGTTGATATAACTTCAGCCAAGGCTGGAGGAGAGCTGTTGTCTAAAACCAATACTAGGTCACCAATTGTCAAATTCGGTCGGGCAGCGGTCCATTTATATCGCGTTTGTAGAGACTGCAAATATTCTCTAGGTCAGCCTGTTCACCAGTCCTACATCATTTGCTGAAGAAGCTTTCAGCGTCTAAGAAGTGATATTTTTTCTTTTGAATAGCAAGGTTCTGGGACGAGATGGGATCCAGAGCCGATCAAGAGATGTGCCGGGGTCAAGAATAAGGTATCACCTGGATCATTGGATAGCGGTAAGAGAGGTCTAGAATTCAATCAAGCCTCTATTTGTGTTGATAGCGTGTAGAATTCTTAAAAAGTGAGGGTGCTCGAATTGATGACGTGGCGGAGGTGGTGCTTCATGGACTTTACCGTTGCTTCCCAGATTCCCCCGAAATGCGGAGCCCTGGGTGGATTGTAATGCCAAGGAGTCCCTTGGTTTGACAGGAAGCTTCCACTTCTAACGAGTAAGCTGAGCACCTTCTATACATTTGTCTGAAGTCCGAATTAGCCCTTACGAAGGTTGTACCCTCATCACTGTAGAGGGCTGATTAATGTCCGTGTCTCGCAGTAAAACGATGAGGAGCTGCAATAAAACCTTGGCTGTCGTAATTGGATACCAGCTCTGCTCTGGTGCTCAAGCGGATGAAGAGAGCGATATATCCTTCGTATGATTTGTCCCCCCTCTCTGGGGAAGTCCTCATGCCATAAGCCCCAGCGTCATCCACGCCGGTTTTGGAAAATGGTCTACTTGGCCTTGATCGGTAACTGGGTAGCTCGCTCAACTTCTGGTGAGTAGTGCTACCTTTGAATCGTGCACACAAGATGCGCTCATTCATAATTGACCGGACTAGAGGGCCTTGACGAACAACCCAAAACTCTCGCCTTAGGGTAACTAAAGAAAGCTTCACCCGTCCATGGAAAGTCTTGGCATGATTGTGTTCTGCGATCATAGGGCACCATGGGCTAAGAGGAAGGAGTAAATTTCACTGTAGCCGAAAAAAGAATTTTGTGGCCTGTCATCCACCCTAATAAGGCCACCGTCCATGAAGGGCTAACTTGACAAGGTATCTGGATTTCTGGGCACGACCCTCATTTAGGGCCAGCCAATCTCCAGGGCAGTGGGCACGCTGAGTGAGGTGAACTTAAACACGCTCAGTCCTCTCCATTTCAGCCATGGTGAGCGATACATTGTTCCCTGAAGGAGGTACCTCGAACCACTTGCGTGAGAGAATTTGTGATCCAATCTTTGCGAAGGTGATTTCAACTTACAAGCTAATGAATGAACATAGGCAGGAACTCTAAGAAGACGAGTAGCCGAAGAATATCTCGTCAATAGATCCCCCATATCAGGGGGTGCGATTGCCATTGGGGTGACTGGTCACGAGGAAATGTGCCGCTTCAGCCTTTTCATTATTCTCGCTCGAGGGTTGGCTCAATGCAACATTATTCCGATGCCATGGGGGACCGTTCCACCACATCGGAAAATCCAGAAGAGTCTCAGGGCTGATGCCCCGTGATGCGCAGTCTCCAGGATTGTCTGCCGATACTATATTGAATTCAATAACTAGAATCTTCCGATGACCTCGTGACTAAACGTTTTGATTGAACAGGAAGAATATTCGAAACAAATTCTCAAAACTTGACTGCAAAATTTAACAAAAGCTAATGGTGAGTGATGGCGTGAATCAACCTGGATTTGATCAAAATATCATAACAAAATAGAAAACGCTTCGGAATGTTAGAAATCTTGAAGTTTTGCAGGATACTTGCGTTGCGTTGTATCGTGCTCCGTCCGAGGGACTGTTTCTTCTCTCATAGTATGTTGAGAGGAGTCAGCGGAGAGTAAGAGTCCGACAGATGCGGGAAGCTAATCCTTGATGGCTGGAGCAGCATGCTCTCGGCCGTAACAGCAATGGATCGTTCATCCAGCAAAAGTAGTTCGCGTAGGTAGCCGGTGACTTTAACTACAGAGTGGCATAGTAGGGGATGCCTGCTACAGATACTGGGCGCAGAATAGTAGTAGAGATGGCCACCCGCACAGGCCTGACAGTCCTGGAATTTGAGAACGTACCAACATTCCGGAGGGTGGGCCGCGTGGAGATAATTCCGGATACAACCCTCTGTTCGGATGGTTTGGCGCGTAGGGTTGGAGACTGGGAGGTATTAGAAGATTACACTGGGAGCGACCAACAGTATATCTCCTCCAGTATCTGCGTGAACACCAGGGCAGGGTTGGAACATTCGAAGGCGCCACCACGCTGGAACCTCGAAACTGGGCACAGTTCAAGAGGTTCATCTCCCCACGTTCAGACACCTGGAGCTTTACCGGGAGCTGTACGGGAATGGGCTGGAATGATCAACGCTTCGACCATCCGAACGGTGGAAGAAGCATGCTGAGCCTTAGTGCCCACCTGCGGACCGCGACACAACGAGCACCCGGTGTACTGGTGGACTGACGTTGCAAGGCTACGTAGAGCGTGTTGTCGGCTGAGGTGAAGGGTGCAGCGTCTGAAACAGCGAGAAAATAAGGGTTCACTCGTGACCGAATATCAGTCCGCCGGAGAGCAGCTCCGGCGCGCACTGTTGGGGAAAACTGGAGCGGGACATCGACACGGATCCATGGGGTCTCGGATACAAGATGTCCGCTAAGCAACTAGGCACGTTTGAGCAACGGGAGGTCATGAATGCTCACACCACAGACCACATTGTGGAAGCCCTTTTCCCTGCTCACCCTATCCGAGAGCCTACGCGCCCCTCCTCACACAGGGAGAGCTGCGAAAGGTGGCGCCATATATGCGGAATCATGAGGCCCCAGGGCCGGACGGCTTTTACGCAGAAGGTGTTGTGATGGTCGCTCGAAAAAATCCTCAACTCCTACTGAGGACATACAACGCGTGTCTAGGAGCGGAGGTGTTTCAAGGACGTTGGAAAATCGCGCTCAGCCCTCATTAACAAAGGGAGAGGAGACATGGCTGGTAATCTTTACGATAAATTCCTGCGCCCTCGGTTCCAGATGGCGATCAGCCAAAATGGAGGACTGTCCTCACGGCAATATGGCTCCCGTGCTGGATGGTCGACTGTGGATGCCATGCGAGAGGTGGTGAGGATGGCAGGAACCTATTACCCCTCCTCTCGCCATGTTGTTCCGTTGATGACGCTAGACGTGAGGAACGCCTTCAATTCTGCAGGGTTAAGAACCGCAGTATAGTCGTGACAACGTGAGATGTTCCGCTCTCTACAAAATTTCGTATTTCAACCACTTATCGTGCACACTTAATTCTTATTTTTGTCGCTCGTCCCATTAGTCAGCTTATTGTGTGAATTTCTCCGAACGCCTGGGCTTTTGCACGCGATATTCAGTGAATCTATTCCGAATACATTGGTTCATTCACTCGTCGTTACATATCGTTTCCACGAGGTCTATCCTATTTGTTGATACTTATACATATCTCGTCTACTCACGTATGATAAGACATTCTTCGTGTGTGCGTGTGTGTTCACCTCGGTACAGTGGATCTCATACTTGCCGTTTATTGAAATTCAAAAATTTTTGTATCATCATATTGTGATGGTTATTGCTTGAAACCATGCACAAAGGCGCTTGGATCCTTGAGCGCCTCCACGACTCCTGTCGTGGATATTTATAAGGGGCCGGGAATCTGAAATATATTGAAATACAACGAGTAAATTGTTCACGATAGTCCGGTGGTGTTAAAGGAAAAGGAAAAGCTCAGAGAGAAGGGGGGGGGGTCGATGCTAGTGATTCTAAAAGAACAATACTCGGTTTCGAGGTTGAACACGTGCTCGCAGCACCAGTATATTTTGACTTTCTCAAATTGTACACAACTCACACGACTTCGGCGTGGAGGTAAAAGAACAATAATTATGTGAATTCATGAAAGAGTCAGGGAAACACGGGGAAGAGATTAAAACAAGGAGGGCGCGACCACGAGGGAATGTACTACACGGACTATGCCGTTTACATGAATCGAAAGTGAAAGGGAAATACCGGAAGACCACGACCATAAAAGCAATCGAGGGAGGGTAAACACGGGCGAAGGGGGTGACTCTAAGTCGAAAGTAACGGGTGAGAGGGAAGAAAACATGGGACGAGGACACGTGGAGGTGGCCACGTGGAGGACACAATTTTCTTTTACCACAGGAACCAATCTTCACCGCACTAGCACTCCCACACCGGCGGAGAAACCTGGCAGATGCGGTATTCCAATTTGCTGTCGAAACCTGAGCCCCGATGGCAAAGCACACTCACCGTAATAATAATTTCCGAGGATCCGTTTTCGACGTGAACTTCGCGGTCGCTCGGTTACACAAGAAGTGACAGGCACATGGCCACTTCCTTCTTCTTCACCGACGGGTGAGTTCACAAAATCATATACGAAACCCCATCGGTGACTTTCCGTTGGAGCGCACTCTCAAGCTTGACTTGCGCGCTCGGGTGGTAGTGGCTTCTTACCATTCGTTGGATGAGTGTGCGCATGTGCATTTTGGAGATCGTCTGGGTGCGGGTGTTTATGTCCTTTTCTCTCCTTTGGTGGGCCCGGGAGAAAGGGTACAGCGTGGTCGGGTTGGTTTCTGCCGATGTTCCGCCGATCCAGGAACGGGGTGGCGTCCTCGGAGACGATTCATCTTACTCTCTCTCTCTCTCTCTCTAGTCCAGGGTTGGAGAGAGATGGTGTTGTCCGCGAGGGATTTCCAGTCTCCTGGGGGTTGTCGATTTTGGAACGGCCGAGATGGCGTTGATGTCGCCTCCTGACGTTGAACCAATCCTACCAAGCATCCGTGGTATAGGTGGCGCTGCCTCTTTGGGGACGGGAAACCTCAACAAATAGAAGGAGGACAGGGATTAGAGGAGGACAGGAATAGCGAGGGAGAGGAGATGTGTTCCCGATTCTCGTGTAAGCGAGCGACAACTGTGTTCTTACGAGTGAACTAACTCGTTATGCATGTTTACGATTACGATCGATGGGGATCGTGCGCGGTGCCATCCCGCGACCCTCTTTGTGATGATTTGTCACATCACAATATAAACTTGAAAATGCCTGAGAAAGTGTGTAAGGGACGTTCCAGAGTTGTGGATAAACCGGTATCTTGTGCTTCATGCAGTGTTATATCTCATCCTGGTTCGTCGTGTTTAGCGAGAAGTTACCATCCATGGCATAATGGAGTACTGATTGATTGCAAGGGGCCTCTTCCGTCTTCTGATACTTCTGTTGATCTTGTGGAACAATTTGGTGGCGTGTTGGATCAGTCAGATTTGTTATCGGAAATTCGGAGCATCGTTGATTCTGCTTGTTCAGAACTCAGCAACCAGCTCAACGCGTTCGAAATCAAATTAAATTCTTCATCCAACACTGTGGCGGGATTATCCACGAGATTATTCACCTTGGAATCGTCTGCCCCTTCTTCTTCACAAGGTTTTTACAATGGAGAAGATTTGATAGATGAGCTGAATGAACGACATCGAAGAGCATGTAATATTTTACTCTTCAACGTTGGAGGATCTTCGAGAGATGGGTCTCCTCATCATGTTATAGTTACTAATCTTCTTCAAAAAATCAGACCTGATACTTACGACAATGTGCAGATTCGTCGAATCGGTGAGAAGAAGGACGCTTCCAGAAGTCGTCCGTTCTGTGTCACATTTGCATCACGGAACATACCCATTGAGATTCTTCGTAACAAATCGTTGTACAATGGTTCAATTGGAATATCGCAAGATCGTACCTTGAAGCAACGGACTCATCCGTCGAACTAACGTGAAGAGTTGAAGACTGTGAATGACCCTTCAAGGACTATTCGCTATTTCAATAGGATACCTAGGATAGTTCCTGCTCACCAAAGAAAAAATGCTTAATCGACCCTTTGGTGTATTATCAGAATAATCGTGGCTTTAGAACTAAACTTGATCAACTCCATTGCTCTGTTGCTATATCGGATCCATGTTATGATATTATTATCTTATCTGAAACCTGGCTGCGCAAGGATATTCTATCTTCTGGAATTGGTTGACATGGCTATGCAGTTTATCGTATGGATAGAAACAGACTCATCAGTCAATTTTCGCGGGGAGCTGGTGTCTTAATCGCCGTTGAGGATACCCATCGGAGCTGTGTCGTCTCATCTCCTTATTCCAAAGTTGAACATCTTCACGTCAAAGTTCATTTTGGTTCTCTGTCGTTGTTGTTTGGGGCTGTCTACATTCCACTTGCTTCGAATTCTTCAATACACTCGGACCATTGTAAAAGCGTTGGTGGAATCCTCCTCAAGGAGAACTTCAACTCCTTATACTTGTACGGAGATTACAATTTACCTCATATTTCCTGGGGCTATATTGATTCCAAATTATCTTCCTCAGTGTTACCTGGTTCGACTCTCAATGAAATGACTTGTGCGCAATGTGTTCTCGAATATTCCAATGAATCAAATTTGTACCAACTTAATACGTTCAGAAATTTTCATGGTAACATACTTGATCCCATTTTTTTTATAACGATCGTATTGATGTCAATATTGCTCTGGATCCTTTTCTCGCGTGTGACAACTTTTATCCTGCTCTTGTATCGAAGCTCAACCTACGTGGAAGTGTTTTACTGGTCCCCAATAGAATCGACGAACATAATTTGATTAAGACGGACTACAGTACAATTTGTGGATATTTAGGTTCTATCAACTGGGACGATGAATTGCGTAATCTTGATGTTATTGAAGCTGTTAATTTTTTGAATCATCATTCATACAATGCAGTTGATTCATTTGTACCCAAGTATGTATTAAGGAATAGTTCTTACCCAAGATGGTTTTCTTCGAGAATAATCAAACTTATTCGTCGAAGGAAAATTGCTCACAATAGGTACAAAGAGTCAAATTCCTTCGAATATTACTCAATCTCCAGTCATTTGCGAGCTCAATGTAAAGTTTTGACTCGCCAATGTTCCTTGTCTCATCTTCATTATGTTCAAGGGTCCATTCCTACAAATGTCAAAAGCTTTTGGAACTCTGGTAACAGTGAGCGGAATCAGAACGGTATACCCCTGGTGATGCATTTAGACGGTACTATTGGCAATACTGGTATCGCTATTTTGAACTGATTTGCATCTTATTTCAGATCAGTTTATCAGAATTATCCCGTTGTTCCTTGTAATTCACCAGGATCATCTCTCAATGTCAATCTTTCAGATTCATTAATCCATCAATATCGGTGAAGTGTTCAATAAAATCTCATTCTTGGAAACTTCTTCCGGTCCTGGTGATGATGGTATTCCTCCAAATTTTCTAGAATCTTGCAAGTTCGTCATTTCTCGGCCCTTGTGGTTGATCTTCAACAGCTCTTTATCCTCTGAGATATTTCCTCCTCAATGGAAATCCAGCCTAATTACTCCTATCTTCAAATCTGGGGATCGTTCTGACGTAAGAAACTATAGACCAATTAGTATCATGGATGTTGTGCCGAAAATTTTTGAAGATATAGTTACTGATAAAATAACACCACTGTTTTCTGATATAATTTCTGATTTCCAGCATGGCTTCACTTCTAGAAAATCTACCGTAACTAACTTGTCTATTTTTCCTCATGTCGTGTCCTCTGCGCTTGATCAAAATGCCCAAGTTGATACTATATATAAAGACTTCTCAAATGCTTTTGACAGAGTTGATGATAACATATTGTTGAATGAATTGAGTCATTTAGGTATTCGCAGCAATTTTTTGTCGTGGTTACAGAGTTGAATTCTGAATCGTACGCAATCAATCCGTGTCTCTCAATATATTCCTCATTCATTCCTCTTATCCTCAGGTGTACCGCAAGGCTCACATCTAGGTCCTTTATTATTCATTATTTTCATTATTTATATCTCTATGATCTTCAAGTACTGCGCACATCTTCTTCTTGCTGATGACCTGAAACTTTTCATGATTATAAGAACTTACAGAGATGCTCAAAATCTGCAATCTGATTTGGATCGGTTACAATCTTGGTGTGTGCTATCTAATATGCCATTAAATCTCACTTAATGCCATGTGATGAGATTTTATAGAGGTAAAAATGCTATTTATTTTCCTTATAACTTGTCTCATTCTCTGTTGTCACCTATAAATACTGTTCGTGATCTTGGAGTTTCATTTGACTCTTGTTTCAACTTCTCAGATCATTACAATTACATAGTTGGTACTTCCATAAAATCTCTCGGATTCATCAAGCGCGTTTGTTAAGAATTTCGTGATCCTGTTGCACTTAGAACACTGTATTGTACTTTAGTTAGACCTCATCTTGAATATGCGTCTCAAATTTGGAGTCCTCATTTAATTCGGGATTGTACAGACTTGGAAAGAGTTCAGCATAAGTTTCTGCGTTTTGCTGCCTATCAGATAGGCCGTCCGTTGAGCGTCACTTGTCATGATTACTCATTGATCATGGCTCTACTTAACTTGCCTTCCTTGGAATCACGTTGTTTGTTCAAAGATTTTTCATTTTTGTATGAAATCGTTAATGGGAAAATTCGCTACCCTCAACTGCTTGGACTTGTACGTTTTAATGTCCCTCATCGTTCATTAAGACGCCCCAAATTGTTCAATCCAATTTCTTATCAATCGGGATACGGTTATTCTGATCCGCTGAATCGGATATGTATCCTAGCTCATTCTTACAGTGATGTGCTTGAATTATTTCCATCTCATTCTGATCTTAGAAATTCTCTTTCTCTTATTTGTCAAATTTAATATCTAATTGTCCTTCTCACCCATAATTATACACGTTAACTGTTGTTGTAATATAAGATGCATGTAGTTGAGCTTAACATGATGCTCAATGCTTTGATGCATAATATGTGATACGGTTCAAATAATGTATATTGTATGTACCAAAGGGTCTCTCATACCCGTATGAACAAAATAAAATGAAATAAAATAAAATAAAATTCTCTGAGGTGGGGGGATATCCTCTGGACTCACGCCCACGTGCGACATGCCTCAGACCGCAAGGCTTCGAGGTTGTGGACCGAACAACGGATACTCGCTCCTCGGAGCTCCCTGACAACTCGCCGTGAACGAATGGCAGGAAGCGCCCCGTTCCGAGCACTGAGGACCTCGCAAGAGCTTCCGTCCAAGTGCTCAAGAGGAGGGAATCCGTGGTGGCTCCCTCACAGAAAGCATGGATGGAAGAGAGAGAAAAAAAGGAGAGAGCAGTGGAAGGTGGATGAGGCCACAACAGATAACTGTCCCGTCTGATCTCCGGCGGAGCAGGCCACGCCAACGAATCCCAAACGGGAACGGCGGCGACGGACCGTATGGCAGGATGCAATTGCTGTGGAATCCGCGGGAGAGGAGACATATGCTGATGTTCCGACCACGTACGGTGCTCAGTGTGGCCAGAGGAGCTTGAGGTCGAGGCCAGAGTGGCCCACCGCACAAGGACTCGTGGAGTCAATGGGGAACAACGGACATGGCTGAGGCCTTTCCGGGGGGGCTCGAGCAGGCTGCACAAGAGGTGGATAGCGTCCGGGAGCAGGGACCAACAGCCAGTCTGAGAATACAGTATCTGGACATCTGCACCATCGAAGAGGAAGTAGAGGTTGCACTGTGGAGAACACTGCGAGATTACGGTGGGATCCTGCAGGTAACACTGACGGAGCACACCGAGCGTGGTCAAGTCTCGTCCCTTATTACGATCGATCAAGCGGCCGCGAAGATTTCGACAACCACTGTCAAGGTCAAGGTGGGCTTGATCACGAATTGCAGGATCCGAAGAAGAGTGATCGTGCCGGGTTGCTTCAGATGCCTTGGTTTCGGACATCAAAGCTGCGGCTGCCAACAAACTGGCCAGGATACGATTCGCTTCCAAAGCGGTGCAGAGGATCACAAGGCAGCGGGGGGTACAGAAGGTTTCGCCTGTTACCTCGGGGGCCGCGACAGGGGAGCCCAGAGATCACCAAACGGGTTCAAGCGGTGGGATGTGTTGCGCAGGGCCCTTACTCAGGCGAGAGGTAATACGAGCAAAAAAAGCGGTGGTTCTGCGATGTGACCTCAATGTGGGCAGAGTGTTCCACGACGTCCTGGCTGAGATCTGCCCCGGGGAGAGAGCTGAACTCGTTCTCATCAGCAAACAGTCTCCGAATGGAGGGAGGTCGAGGTGGCTCTCTGAAGCTCTCAGCACGGTGGCAATGTTGATCCCGAACACTCCAGCATGTCGCATCCCATGGTTCCGTTGGCTCCGTTTGGGTGGAGTGCAGGAACTGTCAGCTGCTACTTCACTCCCAACGAGCCAATTCGGAACTCTCAGGCCAACGTCGGTAGCCTGGGAGATGCTGTCCGGGACATGGAGGCACATAGGATCGAGGCCAGAGACACGAATGCAATGTTTCCCGGATGGGGTCAAGCTAGGGCAGATTCACGGAGTGTATGAGTTGTGAACACGTCATCCAGGACTGGACCGATAGCGTTTGACAGCAACACGACGTTCACCTCCCGAAAGCCTGACTATCAAGATACGATATTGGACATCTCCTTCGTGACGAAGGATATGGTGCCGCGCGCCAGGGATTGGGGGGCGGGGTCGCAGACTACACAGCCAGTGATCACCAACCCATCAGGTCCACCATACGGGATGTAGCTCCAGTCCGTAATGCACGAAACCGACCGGTGCCCACATTGAACGTCACGAGGATGTGTCGCGAGAGACTGTCTGGAACTGACACGTGCACAGTTGGTTATGGACGGGATACAGCGAGAGTCACCATCCCCCGAACGATCACGGGCGGTGGTGGATGTCGCGATGCGTCATATCCATCGTGCGTGCCGTGAGGTAGTGCCGAAGAGTCGGAGGAAGAGATAACAGAGTGCGGTTTACCAATGGATGAACGGGATCGTGAAGCTGAGGAGCGAGAGTCTCAGAGTCAGACGCATTGTCCAGCGCACGAAGTTCCGCGATCGAGTTGACACCGCTCCCAAAGTTGCTACTTATGGAGCGGTAGGGGAGAGATTACGCGGGGCCATGAATGACAACAAACGCCGCTGCTGGAACACGTTCGGAATTGAATTCGGAACACGTCGTTATGAAACTCCTTGAGGATGAGGGTATAAGACCGTGCTCCACAAACTGACGACCCGCAACAATTGAGACCTCATTCACACGATACTTGGAGCGTACTAGCCTGGAAGCGGATTTTGTTCTCGTTGAGCGTAGGGGCGCTCAACACCTATCGCGCGTTCGTCGACGGGTTTCAGATTCACTCATCGCAGTTCGCGGACATCCTCTTGTACCCTCCCACCCTACCCCATTTCCCTCTATGAGGACTTCCCTGTCCTTGGAATGACTCTCCCGCAACCCAAGATTCATGCACTTTACAACACGCGAACATTCAAAGATATAATATCACCTTATCAGAAGCCCCCTTGGAGTCGACCAGAATCCCCATGCAACATCTGAACTTACTCTCGTGCACTATCTCCTGAGAGTCGATCATCGCAGCCTCTGTCCCCCTTCCAGTCCTGAGTCCGAATTGCCCGTCTTATTCCCTACCGACCCTTCTTTCCACGACGTCCCTTAACATCAACCTGCCTGACACTTCCCTACAGACCGGTCACAAGCTGAACCGCCTGTGGGATCCCAGGGAGCTTTTCGGCTCATCCAGTGCCTTGTGAGGACACAAGATCCGTGCCCTCACACACACCTCCGGAAATACCTGATCCCTGCAACACTGATCGAGGAAATCTTCCGGAGACATCGAGCCCACCTCCCACAGACACCCTAGCATGCCTGTCTCCACGCCATACCACCAGGGCAATGCCGATCTCCTCATCCCACACAAGGCCCTCGTGATCTCCCCTATCTCTCACCCCTCCTGCCCACGATAATTCGGCTCTCGATCGACCCCAACATTTGCCCCCCAACCCATGCTGGCTCAACTGTTCATTGCCCGGGTAGGACTCCTCCTGAAACCCTACCCATAGTATCCCGCCACGTCCCAGACCACCTTTCCTCGAATCTCAGGAACCATGACAAGAATCGCGAACCCCTGCGGAAGCAAGCTCTGTAGACCTGCCAATACGGGTCCTCATCACCCTCTCTCCTACCGCCCTACCGCCTCCCTGTCCCTCCTTGTCACCTCACCCTCCTCCGGGTCCCCCCTCCTCGCGCTGGCTCCCACACTCCGACAGCGCTCCCTCATCTTACGTGCCCCACCTCTCAGCTCCATCATCTCCGACGTAAATCACTTCATCTCCCTGCCTAACCCTCGACCTACCCAGGACCCTATCCCCCCCACAATTTCTGTCTAATCCACTCTCCCTGACCTCCCTCATCCGGATCCAGAATTCCTCCCCACTCTGCCTCCGACTCTCCCCCCGGAGACTTCCTGAAATTCCCCCCAATCCGCTTCCTTGATACTGTACCGTCTCCCCACCTCCTGCCCTCCCTCTCATGGCCTTGTTCTCCATCCAATCCCCAACGCCTCATGGTCACTATCAAATCAGCTTGCTGCTAACTCCCTAGAATACCGTATCCGAACTCAAGCCCCCAATAATCAGCGTGAGGTCGGTATCGAATTCCTCATTGGCGGTGCTGGACGTGAACCACTGAATAGTCTCGTCCAGCACCATCAACTTTCTCCAGGGTATACTCCGCCAATCCCCTGTCCCTCACCTTCCTCCGTCTCCCCATGCCCACCCCCTCGCTCACCCACAGTGGAGGAACCGCGTTCACGTCAAATCCCCATGAAACGCGCTCTCCACCGACCCACCCCGACACCCTATCCATGAATCTGGAGGCCTCCCTCATCCCCACCTCACCTACAGTGAACTGACGCCAGTACTTACCTTCCAAACTCTCCCTCCATCTGAACACAAAGCCCCCATGCGCAGCCGATTTCCTTCTTCAGTATGTATCCCCCCCCCCTCATCAACTATCACCGCACCCTTCACGACGCCCCCAACCTCGGACACCCTCATATCACTTGGGACCATCCTCCTCCTCCCCACACACATACGGCTTCTGGAGCAATGCCACCTCGATCCCCATCTCCATCATCCGCTATTCCAACTTTGACATCATCACCCTCGGGCGTGGTGCATTGATTGGCACAACGCTCATCTTACCCACTCTCCTACACCTACCACAGGTACCAATCTCCCCCACCAAGCACATCAATCTCATCCACGGGATCATTCTTATACTCGCCGGCATCCGGCTCATCCCTCTCTACTTTTCTCCTATTAATAACCTTATCGTCTCCCCCAAAATCCTCCCCCACGCACTCCCTAGAATTCTCCCCGTCCGCAGGAGCTCAAAATCCCCCAACTTCTCCGACACATCGAACATCAGCACTCCGGCAACATCCTACGTGGCAACTGCACCCTTGACCCCACCTCCCTCGCCTTATCAAATGCTACCAACGCCTCCCGGTCCCTCCCCACTCCCAGCGTAGGACCTATATTCTCATCACTTGACTCACTAGTGTCCCTCCTTCTCACTCCCTTCACCACCGGCCCCACTTGCTCCTGAGGCCTCCTCTCCACCTCCCGTCTCCACCCCTGCATCCTCCTCCTCTCAAGAAACCCCCTCTTCAATTCCATATCCTTCTATAACAATCTCATCACTTGCGAACCTGCCTGAATATTTTACCCATCACTTTTCAGAATCTTCGCGTCCTTGCTTATGCAAACCGCCAAGATGACCGCACCGGCTGCTTTGATCCTTTTCGACACAGTCTGATACATTGGTGACCAATGCACGCAGCTGGCATTGGCTGAGACCAAGATCGCGCTGGTTACCAAGGAGCATATTCCCTCGACGCGGGACATGCAGGTAGGATAGGTGACGGTCCAGACGAGAGCATCAGTGGAGGGCTGAGAGTGTGCCTGGATTCATGGCTCAAATTCTGAGAGGAGATACGGAGGAGAGCGGACGAGGTGACTGGAGTCAACACGCTGTCGAGCACTGACATGGCCGATAGTCGCGGCCCTTGACCCTGCAGGAGAAGATTACTCCAACCTACGAACGGATCCATCATGCTCTACGGTGCAGACGTCTGGGCCGAGCGCTTGTGTACGCACCATGCCAGAAGCGCATGCCCGCAGTTCAACGGGGAGGGGCCCTCCGTATTGCGTGCTCCTATTATACGGTCATGGAGACAGAAGGTGTGGTTGTTTCAGGGGTCATACTCCTCGCCCATAAGCGGAAGTCCGTTGACCACGGTGCTGACGTCGTGGGAAGAAGCGAAGCGAGGTGGCAAGCTAGGGACTCGTCCTCGCGTGCCTCACGAAGGCGGTGGAGAGGGGAGTTACGAGCTGGATGGACAATAGGAATCATACCTCGTCTCGATATCCGCCAAAAGAGTGAGGCATCACAATTGGAATGTGCCTTTTCCAACTTCCAACAAGACGGCGCCTTCCACACTGCCTCTGAATGCGAAGGATGAGGGACGGAGAGGAGTCGTTCCGGAGAGACTCACGGCAGCGTAACCCCAAGGAACATCGTAAGGGTCATGTTGCAAGGTCAGGACACATGGACTGCTGTGGCCTGCTTGCGTCTTGATGCGAGAGCCCTGGATGGATGGAATTTGGACCTCTCCCTTGGATTCATTCATATGAGGTTGATGAGAAAGTCTTGCAACACACAAAAGAAGTAACAAGGAAAATTTCCATCACTTCCATCATCATCATGAAGTGATCGGTCTTATGACTGGTTTGATTGAATCCTCTAACCCCGTCTATTATCCGCTGACTGCTCAATTCCTGCATATCCATGACAACCCCCATCTTGTACAATTTCCTCCGTGTAACTCAATCTAGGTTGACGTCTGCGAATTTCACCATTCATTTTCCCTTCCAATATTGTTTCCGATGAGCTAACATACCCCATTCCTGTGTCCTATCAGATTACTTCTTCTTTCCACGACATGTCTCAGAAGACTCCGTTCTTCATTTACCTTCTGAAGTGCTTCTCCATTTTCCACTTTCTCTATCCAATTTACCGTGAGCATCCTTCTGTGAGGACACATTTCAGAAGCTCCAAGTCTTCGTTGGTCCGTTTTCCCAAATGTCCAAGTTTCACAACCATTGAATCCTGTGCTCCAACCGTGACTCTCCAAGAATTTCTTTCCTTCTGCTGAGCTAATATTCTTCAAACATACTAACTGTTTCTTTTGGTGGGAAGCCTGTTTCCCCATGTGCTATTCTGGCTCTCATATATCTCTCGCTCTCGTCTTTTCCTGTAATTATGCTCCCTAGATATTCAAATTCTTTGACTCGCTGAATTATCTCTGCAGCTATTTTGGTTTTCATTCTGCTCAATATTTTCGCTGTTGTACAAATCATGACTTTCGTTTTGTTCACATTCATATTCATACAATAGTCTTCCAGTAATATTGTTTTCATAGTGTTGAGATTATTTTCTAACTCACCACCACTCGTAGCTGATAGAGCCAAATCCGTTGCCCAACGTAGAGATTGAATAATGGCACAAAAACGCTGCTAATTGCTCATCCACACACTTGGTGAGAGACTGCAAATCCCCTAAGAGATGTCAGCAGTGTAGTGGCAGACACCACACTAGCCTCCATACTGATAGCGCTATGAAGCCTCCGTTAGTATCGTCGGGAGGAGAATACAGTGGTTCTAGGGCTCAAGCGTCGCTCTCACCCCAGTTCTATTTTCCACTGCGAGGATCAAGATTTGCTCCTCGGTAGGGAGGTTTTGCTGGACCAGAGCACTCGTAAATCAAGGTTCGCAATCTACCTTTGTCACCGAGTCTTTGTGCCGAATGCTCAAGCTGAATTACCAGTCTATTGCTGTGCCGATTTCTGGGGTGGCTGGGAAGCATCATTCACTTGCCGAAAACCGGTTAGCTCCTCTTTGAGACCTCACTTGGAATCAGATTTCGTTTGCTCGGTACAGGCCTATGTATTGCCAAAAATTGCCAATTAGGCGCCGCTGGAATTTCAGAATCGTACCAGCTTGCTCTACTTAGAAGGGGTGACCCTAGCCGACCCCGACTTCATGAATTCTGGGAAAATCGACGTTCTGCTGGGCGCAGCCGTCCATGTGATCATTATGGATGGGAGCTTACGGCGTGGCAAACCAGATCAACCCATTGCAATGCGAACGAAGCTGGGATGGGTGATTTCGGGTCCCTCGTCGAGTAGGGAATCACCCGGGAAGTTGACGGTGCTCCATGTGGCCGAAGACATGACCTCAAATGAGCTGTTCCAACGTTCCTGTGAGCAGGAACACATCCCTCCAAGCGTTGCCAAAATTCTGTCTCCGGATGAGGAGGAAGCCGAAGAATTTCCTCGAAAAACCACTTCTCGTGATAGCTTAGGGCGTCATGCAGTGCACTCGTCCTTTAAAAGCTCGGCTCCGGGAGGAAGGGGATTTCCCGGTTCTTGCCGGGTAGCCTTTGAAATGGCAGAGGAAATGGAGAGACGCTCCGCTGAAGAATGCCTATGCCGGGCTCTACAAAGAGTTAATGACCGATTGTGCTAAGCAGGGTCACATAGTGTCTCTACCAGCTGAAACCCCCTAAAGCTGCCGTTTTCACTCACCATACCATGGAGTCTTCGAGAATTCAGGTTCTATGGATAGAATTAGGACAGTATCCAATTGATCGGCCAAATGCGACAATGGGATCTCCATCAATGATTTACCGCATTGTGGGCCAAACTTGTTACCCGACGTTTCGGAAGTAATATGGCGTTGGCACCAATATCGTTTTGTATTTGTTGCCGATATCAAACAGATTTGCAAGCAGATCAGAGTCCATCAAGAGTATCAAGCCTTTCAGGGTATTCTGTGGCGATGGGATTATGATGCGGTTATGCAGACTTGACTATTGCAAACCGTAACTCATGGTATGGTCTCGAGTCCTTACCTCGCTATGAGGGTTCTGAGACAGTTGGCCGACGATGAGCGGGAGAATTATCCCTCAGGTGCTGACATTCTGCGGCGTGATTTGTACATGGAGGACATGCCTTCGGGCGGTCATAGTCTAGACGAGGCCTTGCTGCGCCAAAACCAGCTCATCTACCTTTGCATGGTGGGTGGTTCCACCCTCCACAAGTGGTTGGACAACGACGAGTGCTCGCTTGCCGTTGCTGAAGGGGAGATTCCTGTGGATGTAAGGCCCTTGGGCGTTATGGATAGCATATTAGGTTTAAGTTGGGATCCGATTGCGGATTGTTTTCTTCTTAGGATTAGTTGTAAAGAGTCAGAAGAAGCCTGGTCCAAGGGGCAAATATTGTCCAAGGTTGCCGGTGTGTTCGACCCCTTAGGTTGGGTGGCCCCTGTCTGAGTCACGGCTAAAATATTTTCGCAGCAGCTATGGCTGCAGAAACTTGACTGGGACAGTGACTCACCCATGGATCTTTGCCATCAGTGGCTTGCTTGGTACAGGAACCTTGCTCCCTTGAATGAGCTCAGAATTGAACGCTGGCTTGATCATTATCCAGGTGTCACGGTGGAAATTCACGGCTTTGCTGACGCGTCTTCACTGGCTCACGGCGCGGTACTTCATTCACCGTGTTCGCTCGGGAGAGAATATCCGTTCACCTATTACAGGGCAGGACAAGGGTTGCTCCCATTGAAACTACCGTGACGTTTTCGAAGCTGGAGTTGTGCGCTGCCCTATTGCTCGCCCAGCTGGCCAAGAGAACGGAGGATTCTCTTGGAATCAAAATACAGTCAACCCATCTCTGGACAGACTCCATAGATTTCTTGTACTGGCTCCGATCGCATCCCTCCATGTGGCCGATTTTCGTAACTGATGGGTGCTCCAAAATACACCTGCTCCAACCGAACGCTCTTTGGCACCATGTGAGATCGGCTGACAACCCAGGTGATTGTGCCTCCAGGGGAATCAGCCCAGATGCCTTTCTAGGTCACCCTTCGTGGTGGGAAGGGCCTAGATGGCTCTCGGACGACCAAGAGCTACCCCAACCTTCCGTAGGAGATGAAGCTCGGTCTGAGACTGAACTCACCTCGTTGTTTGTCCATTGCAGCGCCCGTAAGGAGGACCCTGCCAATTGGGACATACTGCTGAAGTATCCTTCTCACCCAAAACTAGTTCGTGTAACTGCCCATGTGCTGCGTTTTGTTCATGTTGTTCTGCTCAAAGCTAAACTTACTCCAAATTCTGGTTTGCAGTTATGCCCCAATCGCTGGTTCAATACAGTTCAGTATAGGGAAGACGCTATACTTTCCGTTGACGAATGAGATAGGGCGCGCCGTGTCTAAGTGTACGTGACACAGCGGGCTCACTATATTCCCAAGATCCGTGAGTTGGATGAAAATAAGCTGTCAGAATCTAGCTCGATGATTAAGCTGAATCCCTTTTTGAAAGGGAGCTTAATACGGGTTGGAGGGAGGTTGCAGAATTCATTCCTCACACACGAAGAGAAGCACCCTCTTATCTTATCACCAAATGCCCCTTCATCACGCCTGTTGCTGCGGCCTGATCATGTCAAGACTTTGCGTGGAAGCATACGCCTCACACTTGCTACTACTAGGCAAGAAAACTGGATAATCCGTGCTGGTCATTTGGCTTGCGCGGTGATTAGTAGTTGCAACATTTGCATCAGGTTTAGGGCAGCACAGCCCATCAAAAATTGGGTTCTCTTCCACAGGTTCACACCAAGCCCGGCAGGCCATTCGCCAAGTCGAGTGTGGACTACGTTGGTCCCTACCACATCAAGTGTGCTCCTGATAGGGGCTTCAAATCCTGCAAAGGCTACATCACGATCTTCATCTGCCTTGCGACCAAAGTCGTCCATTCGGAGCTGGTGTCAGGTTACGACAGTGAGGGCTTCCTCGCTGCTCTCAGGCGTTTCACGGCTCGCCTATTTTTCCTAAAACCAAACTGATCTTCTGCTAATCGACCCTCTATATGATCCTCTATTCCCCTGTATATCATTTTTGTCATTCTTTCCGAGGCATGTGGAGTTGAACGTATCGTTCTGCACTTCTCGCATTTGTCTGCTCCTCATTGTTTGGAATGGCAACAATTCGATTCTCCTGGAAATTTTTTGGTACTTCTCCTCTTCTGTACATATCTCTGACCAATTCGAACAGTGCGTCACGAGTTCTCTGACTCGAGGCTTTGATAAGGTCCGCACTTACGCCATCTATTCCTTCATCATTTATCTTTATATTCAGTGCTTCATCATTTCTCGAATCTTTCGAAGCTCTATCGAATTCTGATCTCAGAATGGAATCTCCCAATTGTTACCCATCGACATCTTCCTCCCTCTCCAAAAATTCTATATTATCACTGCCTTCATACAGATCTTCTGAATGATTGAACCATTGTTCTATTTTTCCCTCCGTTCTCATCAATTGTCTCTCCAAAGAATTCCTAATCTTACTGGTTTCAGATTTCATCTCCCCAAAAAATCTCTCAACAATCCTATATGCCTCATCTATTGTACCTGAATGTGAATTCACTCCTATATCCCGATATTTCCCCTCTCACCATTGTCCTCCTGCTTCCCTCGATCCTCTCATTATTTTATTTCTCAGTGCCTTGTATGTCTGCTGTCATTGTTTGCCACTCTGATTCTTGTGTTCCCTCCTCCCATTGATTGAATCGAGAATTTCTCCCGTTATCAACGATTTCTTAGACTCCATCGTTCTTCAAAATTTCATCTGCACATTGTTCTTTGTTCCCCTTCATATTTTCCCATCTACTCTCTGCTCTCAAGTCTCTCTCTCCTCGATCCTCCAATTCTTTGTCCAATATAACTTTGAGTGCCTCCTGTGTTCGTCCTTATTTGGGATTCTTCAGTTCATCTTTTTTGCATTTCCCTCCTCTTCTTTGGAGCTTTGAATCTCAGAGGACATTTCATGAGCAACATATTGTAATCACTATCTACTTCCGCGCCTGGATAAGTTTCACAGCTTTTCACTTGGTTTCTAAATCTTTGTTTCACTGATATACAATCAATTCGGTACTTTGCTGTATCTCCTGGCATTTTCCAAGCATAGATACTCCTTGGATGATTTTCGAATAATGTGTTGGTAATAACCATCTTATGGCCCTCACAGAATTCGATTCAACATTCTCTTTTTCCGTTCCTTCCTCCTAACGCAAAATCTTTTACTATGTTGCCATTCTCTCCTTGCCCTACTACCGCATTCCAGTCGCCTATAATCATGAAATTCTTCCCTTTATTTGAATATTCTATCACTTATACGATTTCATTGTACCATCTCTCGATAGCTCCCTCTGAGTATGCAGATGTGGGCATGTATACTCGGACTATAAGAGTATCTACCGGTTTTGTTCTGGCTTTGACCATAATTACCCGTTGGCTATGTTGTAAATGATTTCCTATGCTATTTCCTACCCTTTTATGCAATATAATTCCCACACCTGCTCAACCATCCTTTGACCCTGTATGAATGATCCCATTATCCCACTTCCAAAAATCCCCTTCTTGCGGCCATCTTAATCCGCTGATTCCCGTCACATCGATACCTAACCTGATGATTTCCGATTTCAAATTCCCTGATTTTCCTGTTCGGCTCAGTGATCTAACATCCCACGCTCCGACTCGGAGAATGTTCTCTTCCTTGCCCATCTTCTCCGGTCTTCCATCTTGTCTGATGAAGCTCTCTCGAGCAGCCTACACCCGGAGATCCAAACGGAAAGGTATTTCATCCTCGGAATATTTTACTCGAGAGAACGTCATCATGTCGTCGTCGTTGTTGTTGCTTTTTCCCTCAATAAATCTAAATCTCAAGATTCTAGGTTTGGAAAAAGATTTCATTCCTCCGAGAATATTGTAAGGTGTCGAGGAAGGGAGTTCCCCCTCGCACCCCCTGTGTTTTCGTCGATATTTTTGGCTTTGGGATGACTTAGTCCCTCCCAGTTTGTATTCTTCCTCTCGAGTAGTCTATTCCACCCGAAAAAGAGACTCAAACCTCAGATTCTCATCCTCCCCACCGCGTGAAGGGCGCAGATACTACCAAGGATGGATGAACAGGATATCAAGGGCAGGTATCAAGAATATCCCCCTGGAAGTTCCGCAATTATCCCACGGGGAGATCGTCATTTCCATGATATGATATTATTAAGTTGTGTACGCTCCCTCTCCCAGCACACACGACTGTTGATGTTTCAAAGGGCCAGTGACGGCTCTTAACCTCTTAACACGTTGGACGTCCTGTTAACCTCAGTGTTCCCTTCAGGATTTGACCCAATCCATTTCCTTGCGAAGAACTCATGCGCTCAAGTTGATTCCCTTGTAGGGACCCTGCGACCTATCTAATGCCCATTAGCGCACACAAATCTGGTTGAAAGACATCAATTCAATCCAACTGAATCCTATGAATTGGGGGAGTAATCAGACTAGACTGAGACGTTGTGAAGTGGAATCTCACTTATCCGGCTCTTCAATAACCGGCAATGAGGTGAAAAGTGAGAAGACAAGGTGGAATTCTCCCGTATCGCCTTGGATGAACGGGATCCTACTGTGCATTTTCGTATTATCCGAAGTGAACTCTCCAAGTAGGCTCTCTCCACATTACCATTTATGAACGTTATCGTTCATAAACGAGGTTCTACAATATATTGAAAGTCTCTCACTCCCTCTGAGGTCCTCTGAATTTGCCCTGAATTCCTCAGAAAGATGTCCTGGGACATGGAGACATTTAGCAAGATTCCAGAGAGATTGAGTGTGATTTCGGAATGATACAGGAACATTTTCTTACCAGGACCAGATTCCTAAGAATATTCCAATCATTCATGTGTGGGAGCTGGGAGAGAATTGACTTCATTCGGATATCATATGAATACACGGTTCCACCTGTATCATGATTGTGAATTGTGATGGGGCTACCTTCAATGTTGTGACGAGTGCTGCATACAAATCGTGCCACATCCGGGTGTCAGTTCGGATTTCTGATAAGCCTGGAACCAGCAGAGGATTCGAATCATTTGGAATAGTACATTGAGTGGCAAGTGTGCAAAGTTGGCAGATCCTGTACAAGTGTAAGAATTCTTGCCCGGGTGGAGCGAGGGTGACAATCACACGAGTGTGGGGGTCACCAATGCGCACAAGTTTCACGTACTATTTTCCCTAACAATATTTGCAAACGTCGACCATGATTTTTGTGAAGAGCATCGACCTGAGTAAATCGGAGGAATTCCAGGGGTGGAGCCCCTAGTGAGGACCAGGGGCGAAGCTCCCGGTCCGATGCAGGAACGAAGCCCCTACACGGGGGGTTTGAGGGGCCGCAGGTCCCCCGATGATAGAAAAGTTCATGTTATATCCATTTATTTACAACCGAAAATTCGAATTATATTCAGATTTCAAAGGGAACAAAATCAATGTATTCCATACGCCTGTAGCCCTTTCATCTGAAGAGAGTACCATGATGTTTGAATACTTTGATAAACGAGAATATCACTGTTTTCATCATTCTCCGGAATTGTTATGTTATTTTGATAGTCAAATGTCACACCACAATTATTGAAAACATAAGAAGTATTCCCATATGTTGAATCTTCCATTGGTTGATCCATAGGATGAATTCGTGTCACAAAAACGTTTCGGTTTTGAATCTTCCAACTCATTTGTTTCAGATTTTTCAATGGAAATTGACGGCTTCGCATTAGTAGAAGTAGATGCATCAATATTATGTACCTCAGACAGTCTTATGCGTTTCACTTTCGGTTTATGTGAATATGTTTCCGCATCAGGAATAGGAGATCGTATTGTAACTGATTTTGTGATTGTTTAGAATATTTCTCGTTCATCCGCCAAAGAATCTTCAATATATTCCTCAGTCACTGTATTCGAGTTCCACCCTCCATGCCGTTTGAGCGTTGTGATATCAGCTCCATTATTCACGAGTCATGTGACTGATGTTCGGCGGGAGCTGTGGCCGGTATGGAGTTCCAGATTTGACTTATTTGCAAATGATGGAATTTGTGTTGGAATATAACCAATTCTATCAATCCCTATGGGTTTTCTGTGTTACGACGGAAGCGAGACTCATTATTTTTGAGTCGAGCTCGTCTGAAATTTGTTACAATTCAACGGAAGTCGCTGAGGAAAGGATTTGTGGATACATCGGCCCAAGCGGTAAGGAAATATTGAAATAATACGAATAATTCATGAATTGTTATTTCGATCTGATTGATTGTTTGATTTCAATATAATATCGTGTATGAATATATTTCTTCTCAAGGTTGATTGAATAAATTATGTAATATATCCTATCGTATTGGATACAGGATGAGAGAGACTGCTCATCTAAGAGTTATAAAATATGAGTATTCATTGAATCATCACGACGAATACTGATAACTATTATGGCCGAAGCCCGGAAGAGAAGGTGCGTCTTCTTTTGGTACAAGACATAGACTGCTCATGACAAGTAGTAGTCACTTTAGGAACGCAATACAATGCGGCATACACAACGCCATCTGTCGCAACATATATATATTACAAATTATTCATTCAATATGGATATGTTACGGCGGAGGAGTTCTGATGGAGTAAATTGAGACATAGATATGTAGGAAAGGGGAGCGAGAATGCGAAGGGGAAGACGACGGTTACTCACTGACCTCGTGGTGGAGTTATATCAAAGGAAGGCGAAGATCGAAGAGCTCGGCAAACTCACACACAGTTTGTACAATTTATGCCACTATTTGGAGAGGTTCTAATTTGGTTCCGAATGAGTTCACGAATCGAACGATTTACTACTCTGGACATCCTAGGAAACAAGGGCAAGGAGGGCAAGAATTTTGACACGCACACTACAAAAAAAAAACTATTTCACACGCGAAGACTGAATCTATCGTTCCTCTCCCCATCTCCCTAAGGAGAATCCCGGGAAACACAAAAACCCAGACATGCCAGAGAAGAGTTCCGATGTTCACATCGATCCCGCGAGCGGGAGGGCCACGAATTTTCCTACGGAAAAATTCATCCATTCCAGGCTTGGGAGATGGATGCGAGGGGCAAATTTCTCCTCATTCGGACAGCGGGAAACATAGACTCCTGTTGGAACCTTCTTGGCTGTCGCGGCTCACGGGCCACCGGAACTCTCCAAAAAGAAACAGAGAGAGAGGGGAGGAACCACAAAGACTGACTTGTAGGGCGTTATCGCGCGATAATTCCGGGGCCTGCAGGGAGTGACAAAAATCATCAAGGGGTTTGGGATAAACGAGGTGGGAGTCATATTTTTCCCGGCGTGATCAGCACTTCAATCCAACGTCGGAATTCGAAAGAATCGGGTGTTGGGTTCCAGCGCCGATGACACCCACAAGTGCCTCATCGCTGTCGAGGACAGATTTTTGATGGCCTCAACATCGATAATGCACCTATGTGACCGGCTAAGAACGATACATGATATTCGTAGAGGGAATGAGGTTCAAATATCATTCCAAAGTTGGATATAATTGTGGGGATGGACTATGGTGAATTCTAGGAAACTCTCCACGAGATTGCCTCCTCACAACCCAGTCACAAAAAACATGTCGAGAGAGGAGGGTAAGGAAAGAAAAACAATAGAGGCATAGTACATCCGTAATGTGTGCAACGGAGAGTCGCACGCACACACCGATAATCATGTATGCGTGAGACTCTAAGCCGCAATATGTAGGAGTGTGAGAGTGAAGGAAAATGGAGAATAAAATGCCTCTACCCCGTACGTCTGTATAACTACAGCGAATTTATACGTGCACATGAACAACGCTACAATGTAGAGCAAGGAAGTAGGTGAGAGAAGAAGGAGGAGGAGGAAAGGTGAGAGGGAGACGGGAAAAAAAGGGAATGAGGAATGGATGAGGGGTCGCGGGAATGTTGAGGCGATGAAACGAGCAGAAGTCACGCGATCCACCTCGTGACATCTCACCCGGAGATGCAATGTGTAGGAGCGAAGGATTGCGGAACGTGACACCTCCCACCCCAGATGGAACATCCTCGGAAGAGGATTCTTTCATCAGAGCCAGGAGGAGCCCGACCCTCATCAGACCATTCAAGCCTTAGGAGGCACAGGTGGAGGTTATCATACACCCGTCGCACATCTCTACTCTAATCGTGTCCCAGAGAATGGGCCCCGTCATCAGGACACAGCGACGTGAAACAACGGTGGTCGATAATGTCACGTCCTGATAGGGGCCTCCACTTCCCGGCGGAATCGGTGAACATCAAATACAAAACTTTTTATTTTACTGGAGTGATAGGACCCGGAAATGCGGCTAACGGCGGCAACCGCACGCGACAGCGTCGACACGCATTCTGCCACCCCTCGTACAGGAAAGTACGTCGAGGAGTGGGGAGGGGCAGTTGCGGAAGTCATGTCTGCCGTACCCACAGTTCCAGCATCTGCTCCTGCCTTCTGCAGCGCGGCGATCCCGTCTCCCGCGGTTGCGGCGTCTCCGGGCGGTGGCAGTGGAGGTTTCCGGTTCAACAGCAGCGGTAGTAGTCACATCTTTGGTGGCATTGGTAATCGTCACAGCCTCAGACCGAGGTTCAGCCCTACGCAAGTGAAGCGAGCCCGGGTGAATTTCACCCACCGGTTCCCCGGGGTTACCAGGGGTTATCAGGAACTCCACCAAAGAACGTGAGTGAGGTGGGGTCTAACCGTTGACGAAACCCGCGTACGCGGCCCATCCGTCATCATCCCGCGCCGGCGGCTCAAGCTCTTGAGCACCACGCTGGGCACGCCTGATTGCTCCGTGGACCACGTCCAGTTCGGTCTGACCGATCGGATTATGGGCTTCCTCAGCAGTAGCTCGATCTCCCCCACATCGCTCCGGCTTGTCTGGGTGGACAGCACATGATCCCGGATCACCGGCAGCAGCAACCGCCACAGGAAAATCACAGCTACTTCTTCGGCAGTCGGGTTCATGGCTGTGATGGAATGAAAATTGAATGAATACGCGTACATGATGAAACTTGCCAACATGCAGGGAAAGGAAAGGAATCTTGACCACCACATGCAACGGGAAGGTATGGATATCCGCATGCGCTTCGATCGTCTATTCTCCTTGTTGGAGTGGGAATCCCTGCACAACATCTCCCCTTAGTACTCACATATCTATATTAGCATGGAAGATCGCGCATAATTTTTGCCTACTCAAAAGCGTGCGCTATATTGAACATTATCGCAGGAGGTTCAAGGGGCCTACCCCCCTCTCTGATAATTCAGCAGGAGAGAGTCAGTGTTCTCTCGCCACTGTACAAGATCATACATATCAATATTGTCACCTTTACATATTATATCATTTCCATTGAATTATTGTCGTTAGTCGTATCAAAAAGTGACTACTTCAAGCGTTTCCTCCCATCATCACTTCCTATATAAGAAACACTCATAATCGTGGCATCAATAACTACCGCAAAATCGGAGAGAGTGTATGGGCACTCTCTGGATAAATGGAAAGAAGTACGAGTTTGATTTGCCCTCTAACACCGTCATCTCAACGGTGGTTGAAGAGGGGGTGTTGCCTACAATCCCCTCATACGGCGAGCGATGAGCGAGGAAATGAAATCGAGCGCTTGAAACAGTCCTCTTGTGTCGAAAGTCAAGAGAAACTGTTGCAAGTTCATCGTTTGGGTTGCTTGTTCCATCGTCTCTCGTTTGGGATTGGGATCCAAAGAGTGTCCAGGAGTCTGGGTACGCTTATTCATTCCCTTAGGTCGGGCCATTGTCTCCTTGGAGACCATGGTGGGAGAAGCACAGCGAGAACGAGAGTTGTTGACTTGGAAGTGCCAAGTTCTGGTTCTCTGCATCAAAGGCGAGTTGTGCCTGGGAGCAGAGGTAGAAGCGTGGCTGTGAGAAAGCCGTTGGTGCTTGCGTAGAGAACGGGTTGCCATCAGGTACTTACAATACATGCATGGCGCTTGATGTCATTGTGACCTGTGCAAAGAGAGCCCCTAATGAGAGCCCATTTTGTCAAGTTTTGTCTTTCCAGACCACATGCGAGGTCCTCATGCAAGGACGTTACGTATCCAGGGACGTTCGTGCGGGTAGGTCCTCGAGAGTTGCGACCACCTTCGGGAAAGCTTGGGCGCACTTGGTCCCTCTCAAGGCTTGGGAGGTAGCTCACTTTTGTACTCCAGAGTATATTAGACTTCCAGGATTCGTTTGAGCATATTCGTCCTTGGCCTTGGGCAATAATCGGTTGAGGGTGGTTGGCACGTAGCGTTTTGTTACGGTGGTTGACCACTGCACAACCAAAGTGCCCATTACGATGGCTAATCTGCTCGTGGTATAGCTAAGCGTGTCCAGGGTGGCTTGAGTTCCTCATTCCTGCTGCAATACTCTACATTTTAAATGGTCTCCAAAAGGGGTTCTCCCAGTTCGGACTGCAGCAGCAAGTCAGGGGTGGGGCAAGGGATGTTTGATCCGTTTAATGGCGTTTTGCATCCCTTTGGATGTGACACTTGACACTTAGTGATATTCAAGCCCAATGGCCGAGCGAAGAGGTGAACTTCGCTGTGCTCGATGTCCAATGGTGCGTGCAGCGACATGTAGTGGTTGTGTGCGGAACATCCAGGATTCAATTGCAATAGTCCTGAGCCATGGATTTCCGTGATCACTGTCTGTTCCCGGGGACAGACTATTTGCAAATTTCCATGTTTGGTTGATGGAAACAGCGATCTGTCAGGGAGTCGATTCTGGTCCAATGTGCTTTCAGCGAGGGGTCCAACCTCACATCGCAGGTGCTGAGGGTCGACTCGACAGGGTTCGTTGACAGCAGGGCTCCACAAATAGGAGCACTCTCAATCCGATTAATGAGTCAGTGGTAATGGCGGATGTGGTTATTCCGGTACTTTCGGCATTCCTGGAGGTATCCTCGATCAATGGTGGAGTAGCTTACTCAAGCCCAAGAGGCAACTAGGTACCCAGTAGTAGGGCGAATGTAGGCCAGCTTATTGTTCTCGTCAGTGGATTCTTTGACCACAAGGAATGTGTTCAGTCTACACAGGTAGAATTCCTGACGGTCCATCAGGGGTACTTCAACGATGAAGAGCAATTTCCCTTCAATTGCCATAGCGTGTACCTCGGAAATTGTCGTCAGCTCGTCAATATGAATCTTGTGTACTGGGGTTTGGAATTCATATCTCCGAGCGGTTCGCTGGATTTCTCCGTCAATGTCGATTAACTAGATAAACGCGAATATTTGTGGATGGACCAATCTCAGTTTGCTGGAGAGGATAGCATTGATCAGGATAATTATAGCTGCTTCATATTCCATGACCACCAACTCCAGTTGTTGTATCCAGGACAGGCCAACGTTCATATGAGTTCGAGGATTCTCCTCTTTCTGTTGTTCGAGTACCATTTTAAGCAGGGCTACAGTGTGTGCCACTCCGTTGAGCGTAGCATTCTTGTGCCTATCGAGCTCGGCGTGGACTCCATGCAGCTTCGACTTGTGTGATGATGGTCTGTCGCTCTAGAAGATTGGCCACCCTCCGTTGTGTTCCGTGCAGCTGGTCGATCCCGTAGAAGAGAAGTTGAGCATCCTGATGGGTCAGAGCCCCGAAGAGCGTCCTGGGAATTCCTTCTATTGAAGCGGACGGCGCTTCCTGTCGATGAAAATTCCTTCCTATATGGCCGAAATTCGCGTCCATCTGCGATTCCTCCATGGGATCGACGAGGTTAACCAGTTGAGCCCCAGGTTGTTTCAAATAATTTGGTCGGTGGCGTAGATGGTCCGCAGAAGGCCTGAATCCACACTCGTGTCAAGGAGTCAAGTCTTCGGTTGCATCGGCCCACAACGTCATTCAGTTGAGCCTGGATGGATAGCTCCTGTTCTAGTAGAGCCTTGACGTTCACATGGGTTCTCCACTTGATGCGGATGAGCCGGATGTCCTCTAATTGTTCGAAGTAGATGCCGGACTCTTGATGCGAAGGAGTGATAAGATAGTCACTTCGGTTCGGGACGGCAGGGTCCATAGGGACAGGCGCTGAGCCCACCAAGACCAGCGAGGAGGAAATGCCAAGAGCGTACATACTCAAACTGCGGGAGTGAATTACAATATCAATACGCGGGCCGCAGTTTATTTACATCTTTTATGATCTGTTCCCACATGGAACTTCGACTACGGCATTATTCCGGTCCGAGAGTTGAATAATTCTGTGTGGGCCAACGTAGGGACTTTCCAGTTTCCTACGCTTGAGTTCACCTAATACATAGACTAGGTCACCGGTGTGAAATTCACGAGGATCTATGTGCCTACCGTAATATCTCTCCGATCTTCGTTTCGTGACGCGGAAGTTGGCTCGAGCAATCCCGCGGATTTCGTCCATTCTTGTTATGAGTTCCAACAGTAGGGACCCATAGGTTTCCAAACTGTTGGCATCCAGGGGGAGAGCTGGGCGAACGAGCGATTTCACCAAATACCAGTTCATATGGCGTGAACTTAGTTTCCTCATGTACAGCGGTGTTGTAAGAGGACATCGCGTAGGTAACCAGATCGTCCTAATCGTGGCATTTGTCCACAAACGAACGTAGATAATTACCAAGTACGGCATGGCTACGCTCGAGTGAACCGTTAGCTTGATGATAATATCCGAAAGTAGCAATGTGCGGAATTCTGAAGATTCCAGCCAGTTTGTGTAGCACCTTGTTGACGAAAGAGGTGCTACGATCTGTCAATAACACACGGCGGCTACCGTATGCGGATATAGAATTCCGGGCGAAAGCATTAGGGATCGTAGTAGATCTCATATCCGAGACAAGGACAGCCACGCAGGACTTGGTTGATAGGTCTTGTATAGTTGGTATACCCCTGGCCGTGACGTGAAGAGGTCTCGCGGTATCTAGAACTATCTTATAAAAGGCATGGAGTGGGTTATCGGTCGACGCCTCGGTTTGTCGAGTTTCTATCCTCTCTGAGTTCTGGAGCTGACGGACAGGACAAGTCCTTATGGACGTTCGTATGTCTTCCCACATTCCGAGCTAGTGGAAACGCTCTCGTAACCTTTGATGAGTCTTGGTTACGCTTTTATGACCGTCCGTGAGGCTAGCATGACTTTCTTCTATCAGTTGACGCCTCTCCTCTCTTTGCGGAGTGATGATTTCACCTAAGCATAGCGTTCACATCTCGCTTTGCTCGAAAGCATTGTTTAAGGAATTTCTGAGGCAATTCGTCGTGAATTTCCGTGGGCTATCTTGTGGGTCTGATAGTCTCGGGGACGTCACCTCCGTTAATTTCATAGAATCTCTCAGATTCTCAAAGCACAAAAGCAAGTCGGGAGTCTTGGGAGTGCTGTAGCTCGCGGTCTTATACACCATGATGGAAACGCGAAATTCATCATGTTTAGACACGAGTACTTGGCCGATTTTTGACTTCCGTTGGGAAAGTTTGGCAGCGTCAACCAGTCCCAAATCAACAAGGGCTTCGGAGCTGCTCGACAAGGCATGGCGACCGACGGTGAAGAAGTGTGCATAGTTTGCCTCCCTGGCCGTCAGATTCCCTCTGGACAACTTGACACGTCTAGGATTCCCGACGGGGTCCTCGCCTCTTCCCAGTGGAGAGTATAACACTGAGAGATCAAGGGGCTCCTCTTCGGAGGAGAACGGAGTGATGTCTGGTATAGAAACTCTAGTTTCGTCTTTGTGAGCAAGTTGCCTAATCACGAGTTGAGTTCAGCATGATGTGGGACGCAGGGAGGGCTCGCGACGGGCAGATTAGGAGTCCCATTCGAGATAGAAAGGCGAATACTTGCAAAAGCATTCTTGAATCCCAAACGAATGGAACGACGAGCATCAATGATGGTTTCGGTGGTGTCATCCACAGAGTCATCGGGCTCGCTACCAGAAGGGAGTATGACAGTGCGATCATTCTCTGAGTGACGTATGATGGTTGGAATTTCAAAATGGGTTCGAGTTCATTAGGGAAACCTTTATCCGAAACGGAGTCATCCGGAGGTGAGAGTATTCTAACCGGTTCCAGGTCATCAACCTCGCCTCCCGATTCTTCGCTCAATTCGAGGAATGGCGGAAAACGACTAAATTGTCCCTCGCTGGGAAGAGCTCTATCGCTGAAGCGAAGTTGAATTGGTTAACGCGAAGTTGTGTGTTCTTTGACAGGGACAACTTCCTGAGGGTTCCTATTCCAGCGTTTGACGACAGTGTCGATCGTGCTTTGGTCCAAGGCGGCCGGCATTTTCGAACCTCTCGGCGTGATAGGGAAAATCCTAGCAGTAGCCTGGAATTCCGCGGAATCCCTAGAGAGGCCATCAGCATTTTTATCTACATGTTGGTTGACAAGTTTTGAAAGCGACACCTATTAACCAGTGCAAGAATCAGAATTTATACGCTATTTTCATATTTCATCCTTCATTTGAACACACGCACAATTTCATTCCGATCTGTCAATTCATTCTTTGTTTACAAGCCATTCGAAGTTGACCTGTCAGTGTATTTTGTGAGAATCGAAACATCCGAATATCGTGCAGTGATAAAATTCTTTTTTCCACACCTGCACGGAAAGTTGATGTTCTCTGACCCATTTTTAGGGGAGAAAGTGCTGAATTCCAAGCAAATGTGTCACAGCGGGAGGAAAATATTCCCCGCCCGCTCACAGCGGGAGGAAAGTACTTTCTGCCCGCTTGCAGCGGGAGGAGAATACAAACTATCTTTTCGTTCTGGAATATGCATATGAATATTTTATATGCAATTGAACAGATGATTTCCACTTTCCTTGCAGTTGTGGGAAAAAATAGTATGTTCGCTTCGGGGAGAAGTGGGAAATTTCCACTCGTGTGATTGTCTCCCTCGCCTTTGGCTCGGGAAGACAAACTTCACACTCGTCGGAAATTTCCCACTTTCCCCCCTTGATGAACAATATACTATTGTTTTGGAAGGTTTATCAGCAACAGAAATTCATACTCAAATGAAGGAGGTGTTGGAGGGATTTGTTCCACCATTTCCAACTGTACATCGATGGGTTTCAGAGTTCAAACGTGGTCGTACAAGCGTTGAAGATCAATCACGTAGTGGACGTCCAAAAAGTGCAACGAAATCAGACATCATTGAGCAAGTCTATGATATTGTTTGTAAAGATCCGAGTTTGACTAAGCGTGAAATTGCTGATACCATAGGCATCTCGGATGAACGAGTACTCTATATTTTGCGGAGCTTCCGGAAAATCATTACAGAGATGGTGTGAAATTATTGGAGGATCGTTGGAATAAGTGTGTTGAAGTTGAGGGAGACTATATTGAAGAAAAAAATCATTTCATCAAAAAATACACATACTTTCATTTTTGCTCTCCAAACTTTTCAACCAACCTGTATTCTGCCCGGCTCATAGACGACCGTATACTGGTAGTCAGCGAGCTCAATTCGCCATTCCATGAGGCGAAAACTAGGGTCAGAGACTGAGTGTAACTAAACCAAAGGGTCATGATCAGTCACGACTGTACATTCACGCCCCCATAAGTACTACTGAAAGTGTTGTACTCCGAAGACTATCGTCGAATACTCCTTTTTCATTGAAGAATAATTCAGCTCCGCGGTTTGAAGTACTCTGGGAGCATGGGCGATTGAAAGATCTTGGCCCGATTCGCCCTGACCAAGGATAGCATCCATTGCTCCATTGAAGGCATCCAGTGTCAAGATGAATGGCCATTCGGAGCCGGGTATTCCAGTATTGGCTCAGTGCAGGAGGCGTTGCGAAGATCTTCGCAACTGCTCTGCTGTTCAGGCTCCCAAACGAACTCTTGAGTTCGTTTGAGGAGGTTGGACAGAGGTTTCACTTTCTCCGAGTATTCTTCAATGAGACGCCGATAGTAGCCCGTGAGGCCGAGGAATTGGCGGATATTCGTCTGAGATCGGGGCACGGAGAAATTCATGACTGCAAGTGTTTAATTAAGATCAGGCCGTTTACCTTCGCTGGTAACGACGTATCCTAAGTAGACGACTTCACGTCTTGGAACTCGACATTTCTGTGTCTGCAGCATGAGTCCGGCTTGTGGTCATCGTTTCATTCATCCTCCTACGCGATTGCCATGCTCATAGAGGTCTCTGGCGGATATGACGATGTCGTCCGGATATACCAAGTGAGGACGCCGTCCATGAGACGCTGACAGGTGGCTGGGACGTTTTCCAGCACGAGAGGCATGCGTACGTATTCATAGTGCTCGCGAGGAGTGCAGAAAGCGGTTTTGGGCCTATCCTCGGGTTCTATCTTGATTTGATGAAATCCGCTAGCCAAGTCGGAAACAGAGAAATACTCCGCCTCTCCCAATTTGTCAAGGATATCAACAATGTCTAAGAGAGGGTACGCATCACCGACCGTTTTCTCATTGAGTGCACGAAAATCCATCACCATACGCCATCGTGAATTCCCTTTTGAGTCTGCATTTTTGGGCAAAATCCTTGTGACGAGCTCGAGGGTTGAATAACTCCCTTGGCCAAGAGTTTCGAGACCTGCTTTTGGGTCTCTCGTTCATGTACATAAGGAAATCTATACTGTCGGGTGTGAACCGGCGTCTGATCGGTAGTACGGATATCGTATTTAGTGTACGGGATGACTGGGAGTGGATCACCAAGAAGGAGGAATCGTACAGAATGTTTCTGGAGAATTTTGTAAACATGATCGCGTTCCTCAGGACTAAGATGAGAAACATCGATCATCTCCTTAACTTTTCCGACACACTCGGAGGGAGGTTTTGTGGTGATGAATGGAAGATTCCGAGTCGATACTGCCCCCCAATTCACATACAGATGCTCCAAGGGAGGCAGTGTGATTGATTTAGTCTGAGTTGAATTAGGAAACCTACACATTGTTGAAAACTTAGAAGTTATGCGCATACCCGTGCTGTCGAGTCACTTTCCCTCGACTCTCGAAATCGAAGGCAGATACTTGAAGTTTCAGAGCTCCGAACAACCAAATGTACAGGAAACTTTTGAGGAACACGCTATCATCAATTGAAGCCCTGAGTGCTGAGACTCTTATATCTATCACCTGTATCATTCCAACTCAATACAGATGGATTTTAATGTTACTTACATGGAGGATATCCTGAACAATTAAGTGACCACTATTTTGGAGACTTGCAGGACGATTGGCATACTCAAAGAGGAGAGGATAAACGGCAGGGTGACACGAATAGCTGCCTGGTTTGATGAAGACTGCCAATTGGCCAAAGACGATTACAAACTTCCTTCAAAGTACTGTGAAAAACAACATTCTTTATGTAAATTCGATGTGGACGGAATGCTCTAATTGGAACGCACATATAGAGCAACATTGGCACGCAACAAAGCACAACACCCTCAAGAACAAAAAGAATGTTCAGCAAATACTGAAAATGCAACAGAATTTTGGGAAACAGTCCGATCAATCAGACCCTGGAAAAAGCAACCCCCTCCAATCTCCATACCAGAATAGCAAGACTTCTTCCATAGACTATATCCTTGTTGAATCCCTGACGAGACAACTTTTTTTGGGTTCGAACACTCCTACTTGGATCGTTATTTTTCTCTGATAGAATTGCAGAAAACACTGTCGAGATTCAAGCATTCTAAGGCACCAGGAATCGGTCTTATATCGGATGAATGTTACAAAAACCTCCCCGGCAACTGGCAGCTTTATCTCCTGGCATTACTATACAAAATACATGAAACTGGAGTTCTCTCGTGTACTTGGTCAAGATCGATACTTTCTATGCTGCATAGGAAGGGAGATCTTGAAGATCCAGCCAATTACCGCAGCATTGCTCTGATTTCCACAATGACGAAGATATATACGTAAATGTTGAGAGACAGATTATCCAAGTGAGCAGATGACTTCAATATGATCCTTGAGTGTCAGTCGGGGTTCCGGGACAATAGAGGGTGCTATGATAATCTTTCTACATTTGCGGTCATTGTCCAGCTATAATCAAGATTCCGAGGGAGGACGGCTTATACCCTTGTGGTAGACTTTAAGAGAGCGTTCGATTCGGTTGAGCATAGTCTTTTTTGGAGTGAACTATATCGTCTAGGAGTGAGTGTAAAAATAATCCAACCACTGAAACAGCTGTATGATAATGCAACCGCACGAATGAAGCAGGATAACAAATACTCGAAGGAATTCCATGTACTGCAAGGGGAATCTGTTAGCCCAACCCTTTTTTCACTTTTCCTCGCTGATATCGAATCCTTTGTCAGGGAGAATGGGTGTGAGGGTCTGAACGTAGATGGAATGGAAAACATACTAATGCTTTTATACGCTGACGATTTAATCATCTACGCTCGATTACCGATAGATTTGAAACGCAAATTGAATATACTGGAGCGCCATTGTGACGAAAACAACCTCATACTCAATGTAGCCAAGACGAAGATCATCCCATTTCCTAGAACAGGGAATATCCGAGGAGCATGCAAAACAAATTACTATTATGGCCAGTACTGTATTGATGTAGTCGAAGAAAAAGAGTACCTCGGGGTCAAAATTCAAAGCTCTTCCCTGAGCGTCGGTGCGGCGGAAAGCTCCATAAGAAAAGCCAGACAAGCGACGGGAGCGGTCTTAACAATTCTGGTGGGAGGAAAGTCAGATGGCTGGGAAACTGAACTGGAACTTTGTGACTCAATGGTCACTTCAACGCTACTATATGGGTTTCCAATCTGGGGCCTAAGATATACTGAAAGAATAGGAACGGTCCAAACGGAATTTTTTGGAAAATTATTTATGCTGCTAAAAAACACCCCAGCTTATGCTATAAGGTTAGAATTAGGGATATTACCTCCGAGACATAAAGATATGAAGCTTGCCTGGGGATGGTTGACGAGTATGCTTGTCATGCCAAGGCATCGATATCCCAGGATAGGCTTCGTGAGATTGTACAGGCTCGCTCACCTGCCTAATTGTACAGAATCGCTGAACTGGGCCGCACAATTTTGGGACATTGTGAACGATGCAGGTGGGGAAGATATCTGGGAACATTCGAGCCTCTCTATATTGAGAAGCAGGAAAGTATTTTTTTTGAGTGATTTAGTGGCATCGTTGTGAGAAAATGATGTAGAAATATATAACAACTCCAGTTCTTGCCAAAATATATTTGAAACTAATCTCGTTCTCGCTCCCGCATGGTATCTGGGAGATGGGGTACTGATCGAATAGCAACGTACCATGATCCTTCGACTCGCCAACAATTCTGAAGTGAAACTGAGACATGAAAGTTCAACATACACCATGAAGCCCCAGGAAATATGCATATTATGCGGTCAGGAACAATTAGGAAGCATTGAGCATTCGTTGTGTTACTGCCCCGCGTATGACCCGATTAGGAACAGATACTTGGGGATGTTGAGCGCGGATAAGGCCACACTTGATGTACGCAACTCATTAGAGAGGTATTCCAGAGAGGATTTGAGAGAGACCTGTCGATATGTTACTGAGCTCTTAAAACTCAGGTTATTTATTCTTTCAGAATGGAATTGATGGTCATGCCATTTTTATCATTTTTCATATATTTTGACATATTCTTTTCATTATTTATATTTAATATGATTCCGGCAGATTGATTTTACTCTATATTCGCTCAATCGTATTCGCTTTACTGTGCTTTACTTTATATTTTGTTTCGTAATTTTCACGTATACACCAGTGTATCCCCCCTGTGAGAAGGAATATCCCTTCATGGCAATGAATAAATTGAATTGATTTGAGATTGAAGTCCATTCAATAAGAATTGAATAAGATTCAGATTTGGGTTTCAAAGGAAAAAAAATAATCCCGACAACTGAGAAATCAAACACACGAATGACAAGGTGAGGAGTAGAAACTTTTATGCTCGACTTGACTGGGAACCGAGTTCGATAGTCACCTCAAAATAATTGAATTGATAATCCACAGCATGCTTGTGATATCAATCCTAGGATCAGAGCTGTTTAGATGGATCAGGTGTAGATCGGTTCCATAGCTCGCGGAAGAGGGAAAGAGAGAGGAAAAAAAAGGAGAGCGATTCGGGAAGAATGGTCGGAGTAAGCAACGCGAATAGAAATTGAACTGAACAATGGTTAATTCGAATGAAATTAAGCCTAGGGTATCAGCATATATGATTTCTTTCTATCTTCAACGTGTCATTCGAATTAAGTGTCAGATAACATATCTATATAACGAAATTGAAACTCATTCCTCTATCTGGATATTTTTTTCTACATTTTCGTTCATTCGTTATCTCCCCTGCAAAATCTCATTCTAAAATTTGAACACCGTTAGAAAAATTCTTGAATTTTATCGAAAATTCCTTGTGAAAGTCAATACTCCCATGTGGAAATTAATGAAGTCTTCGAAGTCGATATGATTCATGAAATTTGGGCAGTTTTTATTGGGATATGAGACATGATTTTTTCAATTTACAAATACCACATCAAAATCCAAAAGACAATCCTTCAAGTCGGAAATTATATTCGTGAAACTGATGCCATATTATGGAATTCGATAGGTTGTGTTGTGTAAGGGATTCCATAACATTTTTATAGTATTCAAAGCACAGGGTATTTGTGAATTATCCCAATTGTAATGAATTTTGAGAACGAAATTTGAAATACTTATGGGGTTTCGCTTCCAAAATCCGTTTGATACAATTCTGCATGAGTATGGTGGTTGCGAACACAATTCCTGGTCAAACTGAATTTCGTCAACGAACTCCGAAATGAGGGGAAAAGAAGAAGAATCGATCAGTTCGATCCTAGGAAATTTTGGATCGATCCATGAAGAATTAGATTTTTCGAGGATCGACAAAAGATCGACACACTACAGCATGCACAATGAATGGAGATCGTTGAGATAGGCATGAGGAAGATAGAGGAAAGAGTCATGCACTTATTCCTACCGTCGCATCACACCTAATGCTGAAATTTAGAAGTATCCTAAATGAATGGAAAAAATCTCTTCCCTGTATATGTATATATATATATATATACGAGGGTGGATTGATAAGTTTCCGGCCTGACCAAGAAAAACAACGTTTTTGAGAATTTTTTTTTCTTTATTTCTCAACATAATCTCCTCCAAGGCTGATACATTTCTCATAGCGGTGTTCTAGTCTAGTAATGCCATCTCTATAGACTGATTCGTCAAGCTCCTCAAAATACCCATTCACAGCTTCGATTACTTCTTCATTGTCCGCAAATCTCTTACCGCCAAGCCATTTTTTGAGGTTAGGAAACAGATAATAGTCACTCGGGGCTAGGTCTGGAGAGTAGGGAGGGTGCGGCATTAATTCAAACCTCAGATCGTTGATTTCAGCCATCGCAACGATTGACGTGTGCGCTGGTGCGTTATCGTGATGAAACAAGATTTTTTTCTTCGCCAGATGAGGTCGTTTAATTTTCACTCCGTGGCTCAAACGTTGCAATAAGTCTGCGTAGTATTGACCAGTGATAGTTTTACCCTTTTCAAGGTAATCAATGTATATAATACCTCTTGCATCCCAAAAAACAGTAGCCATAACCTTGTTCGCCGAAAAAATTGTTTTTGCCTTCTTTGGAGTTGGTTCCCCTGGTCCAATCCACTGTTTAGACTGTTCTTTGGTTTCAGGAGTGTAGTGGTGGACCCAAGTTTCGTCAACGGTTACGAATCGACGCAAAAATTCGCTTGGATTACGCTTATACAACGCCAAATTGGCGGTAGAAATGTTCTTTCGAATCAATTTTTGGTCGACTGTTAGCAAACGCGGCACCCATCTTGCACAGAGCTTTTCCATATACAAATGTTGGTGCAAAATATTTTGTACACGTTCATATGACATCTTACAGGTCTCAGCTATCTCACGAACTTTTAATCTGCGATCTTTCAGCACTATTTGATGGATTTTTTCGATCATATCTGGAGTTGTGACCTCAATGGGGCGTCCTGAGCGAGGCTCATCAGAGGTGCTCACACGACCCTTTTTAAACTCGGAAACCCACTGCTTAACGGTTGAATATGATGGGGAGGATGTCCCCAGTGTTGAGTCCATCTCTTCTTTAATTTCCTCCGGCGTTAACCCCTTCGAATAAAAGTATTTGATGACAGCACGATTTTCCAGATTTTCCATTTTTACGAAAAACACAGAGGCGTCTTGGTCAGCGTGCTCTCAAAACTAAACTAACATGGCGATCGGACTGAAACTATAGCTACAAGCTATCTAAGGATGGTACTATAGAACGCCACCTCAAGGTAGGCCTAGTGGCGCCATTTCTTGGTCAGGCCGGAAACTTATCAATCCACCCTCGTATATATATACTGGGTGATTTAAAATTGCCGTACACTTTTCTGAAAGCAGATTTTTGATGAAATTCTGGGAAGATTTTGGTGCGGAATATTCAGATCTGATCCTTAGGTCTAGGGTTTGAGCATTTTTCAATTTTTTGAAGAATCCAAATACCTCAGAAGTACCCTATTCCTGACTCTTGAATCCAACACCATTCTCTGAGTCAGAACACAGAGCATCCCTGAAAAGAAATGAATCTCATTCAGCTTCCTTCGTTATGGAGTTATATCGGTTTGAAATTTTTTGCATTCCAGCCAATCAGAATCCAACAATTTCGAATCGCCATAACTCCACAAGGGAGGGAGCTGAATTGGATTGATTTTTTTCCTAGGGATGCCCCGTGATATAACTGGGAGAATGGTGTTGGATCGAAAGTCAGAAATATGGTACTTTCGAGGTATTTGGATTTTTCAAACAATTGAAAAATGCTCATATCTCCGAATCTAAGGATCAGATCTGAATATTCCAGACCAAAACCTTCTCAGAATTCCACCGAGAATCTGCTCTCAGAAAACTTTACGGCAATTCCAAATCACCTAGTATATGTATTTATTTATTTTATTTATTCATTCATCCAAAATTCTACGGGTTTGAACCCATTACAATGAAAAAAAAGAGAAATAAAAAGTACATGAATCATATCATTTGGCAGAGTAGGAATTAAATTGTAAAACAATATCAATATGACAAATGTAAAAAGTATAAATCATTGAACAAGAAATATATCTTATTGAGTTACCATAACACTCCTAAATTCAGCCTCAAGGCTGAGTAAACTCATATTAAAAATACCCAGCCAAAGCGAATAATCATTTGATAATGTACACATTCTGTGCACAGGCGATCTATACTCCAACGATCTAGTTTGGATATCAAGATCAAATATATTCTGATTATTACGAAGCAACTTCCCTGGAACATGTAGACCGAAAAGCAAGAGCAAGTCACTGCAATCGATGAGATTATTTGAAATTTTGTGTGAACAACACAAATCAATCTTTTTGAATGAGATTTCAATCGTTGGAATATTTAACTGACCAGATATTTGTCTATAGTCATGATCATCATACCGCATTGGATTACCAATTGAATAAGCCACAAAACGAAAGGAGATGTGGTTAAGGTTTTCCAATTTTTTAATTTGATAGTCCCAGATAGGATGCCATATGGCTCCACAATACGTTAAATGAGAATATATGTATCCATAATACATACATCTAAATGCCTTCAAATTGATGAATCCTCTGCAATACCTCTTCAAGTGGTTTATTCTTCTTGAGGCAAGAGTATGAACATAATCGATATGATGATTAAAAAGCAGGTTTGAATCAAAATACACCCCTAAGTCCTTAACTAATGTTATCTCATAATTTATCATATTATTTATCCTGTATTCATACATCGCACTTATCCTTCCGCCAAAACACATTCTACAGCAGTTTTTAATATCAAAAAGTAGCCCATTCTTTTTAACCCAATCAGAGATCGAGTCTAAGTCTCTTTGTAGTGAACCTTCATCAGACTTTACTCTAATGACTCTGTATATTTTCAAATCATCAGCGAACATCGGAAATTTGATGAATTCCACAACTTGCTCAATATTATAACAGAAAATTGGAAATAAAATAGGACCCAGATGCGATCCATGACCCACACCAGACGTGACATGAATATCTCTCGAGACAACATTCTGTACTTTTACTCTTTGAATCCTACCCCATAACATGGATCTTGGGAGACTCAGATTGTTACCTAACACACCATAATTCTTAAGTTTTCCTAATAGTAACTTGATGTTCACTTTATCGAATGCCTTGGAAGAATCAGTATATACGGAGTGTACAACAGAATTATCATCAAAGGCAGTGACTATATCATTAAGGAAAATACAAAGATTAGTGTTAACAGACCTACCACTGATGGAACCGTGCTGTTGTGATATGATGAATTTCCTAAAATAACTGAAATATGCCTTATATAAAATGGAATCAGAAATTTTTGCAAACACGCATGGTTTGTTAATAGGTCTATAGTTGTTTACATCAGTATTGTCACCACTCTTGAACAATGGAGTGATGGAATTAACTTTCCAATTATCTGGGAAACACCCATTTTGTGAACATTTGTAATATAGTAAAGTTGAGACATCAACAAATGACTTCTTGCAAGATGATACAAATAAGGGATGAATGTCATCAGGTTCCGACATGGAGTGAAAATTGAGTTCATCTAATGCAAACCGAAAATCTGATTTCGAAATACAGATAGGGGGCATACAATCATTTACCATTACCTTAAAATTAAATGCTTGCAATCCATTCTCATGATAAACTTCTTCAAACTTTGATGCAAATGATGAAACTACATCATAAAAGTTATATGTATCCCGACCATTATAATGAAAGACGGATGGCCATGAAGGCCTCCCATAATAAGACCCAATATAGTCAAAAAGCTTCTTATTATCAAAAGTTATTGGAGCATTCTCAGACTTCCTAATAAAATCGTTATGATCACGATAAACAAGATATTCACATAGAGCCCTATGCTCCTTGACCCATTCCGTACCAAATGTCCAATTTTTTGTCTTGACATTCAATGCTCTGACTTTTGATGTGAACAACTCAGAAAAAAATTATACCAAGACGGCTTCGATAGCTTAGAGTCTCTTCTTTCGAATGCTCCCACTCAAATTGACGTAAGAATCAATGACAAAAAGTTAAAACCAGTTTTTGAAAGGAAATGCCAAAAAATTCGTCGGGTTTTGTTTTAATTCTATATTTTCAGGATTCAAAAATATTGCTGCACCATTGTATCTGGCATAAATCGTGTCCTCAATATCTACTCCTTCAAACCCCGTTGAAATTTCTTGGGAGTTCAGAATGGCGTCTGAAATGGGATTGGATGGTAGAATGCAAAATAATCGATTATCCCAAGGAATGTTAGATTAACAAATAACTTCAATAAAACAATTCCAATTCAAAAAAAATGCCGACTCTTGACTCGGTTCTTTGTTATAACGATGAGATACACAGGTGCATATAATCACAAAAGGTCGCACTTCTCCAATAGAATATTACAAACCTATAAAGATTATAATTAACGCGGAGCCGTTGCTTCACGTCGAGCAAATCGGAGCAGTGAGACGCCGCGATTCACGAATACACTTTTCCACAAATCGTAATCATACAAGCATAGGGTCGTGCACTCCAAACGAACTCAAACAAGGTAGTAATTTTAGCGAGATAACAATTTTACCATAAACTATAACTCACAAGCACACGCGTAAGCGCAAACAAACAGTGCTCACTGCCCGATACGCAACGAATACGACCAAGAGGCTCGAAAGGACGCTTCGCAGCGACTGACTCGAATTCGATCGAATTTGAAACAGATCAAGCGAATACTTACAGCTAACGAGCATCCACGCACACATACTTACTTCACACCCCAGTGAGTGTGACCAAAACACCTTATACAGGCGCGAATTTGAAATCAACCTATTTCCATACCATTCCGCCCGCCTCGTTTGATAATCGTTAAACGAAATTAAACTATTTACAAGGTGCCTCTAAGTTATTCGGCAACAAACATATCTTAGCTATGGGCCGCTTAAAAGTACCAGTGGCCGTTCTCACGGTCACCACACGTACCAAATTGTCAGTGCCCGGATGACACTCGACAACGCGTGCAAGGTCCCATCTAGAGGGGGGAAAAGTTGCATCGCGCAGAATGACAAGCTCACCCACTTTAACATTAGATTTGCGCCAATGCCAAGCTGAACGCTGCTGAAGCGAATGTAGATAATCGCGGTGCCAAAATTTCCAGAGCTGCTCTGTCAACTTTAACACCATCTGCCAGCGAGACAGACTGTTCTCGCGCAATGCTAACACAGATGGCACAGGCCGAGCTCTAAGACTGGTACCCACCAGAAAGTGCCCAGGCGTCAGTGCATCCAACGAATCGAGATCGTCATAGAGCGGTGCAATAGAACGAGAATTCAAGCATGCCTCCACGTTGCACAAGACAGTACTAAATTCGTCCCTAACAGGGGTGATGGAACCTAACACACGGCGCAAGTGAAATTTCAAGCGTTTCAGACCCGCTTCCCAAACTCCACTGAAATGCGGAGCTCCCGGAGGTATAAAAGGCCAGCGTATACTATCCTTGGCGCAACGAATTTTTAGACTAGGATCCAACATGATGCGATTAAATTCTGCGGACATTTCTTTAGACGCGCCGACAAAATTCGTACCGTTGTCTGAGTACATGTCCGAGGGCATACCTCGTCTTGCCATGATTCGATCGAACGCCGCTAAGAAATCGGCGGTTGAACACCCATCAACTAACTCCAAGTGAATTGCACGTACAGACAGGCAAACGAAAAGAGAGACGAAAACCTTTCCTGCACGAATTCCACGCCCCCTTGACGCGCGAATATAGAAAGGATCAGCGTAGTCGACCCCGACGTGTGAAAAGGGACGAGACGGATTCACCCTATAGCTCGGTGGAGAGCCCATAAGCTGCTGCGTAGAAGCAGCTCGATAACGAGCACAAACGACACAACTAGCAATGCAACGCTCAACTAAAGTTCTAATACCTAAAATCCAATAAACTTGCCTTAAATGATACATCATGAGCTGCACGCCACCATGCAACGTCTGCTCATGCGCTCGACGCACCAAAAGATTGAAAAGCTCGCAACTAGGTAAAATAATGGGATACTTCTGGTCGAAAGAAAGACAGCTTTTAGCCAATCGGTCTCCTACACGAATGATCCCAGCATCATCGACATACGGGTTCAATTTGAGCAACGGACTACCTTCGGGTGACGATTTACCTGAATCCAAGCAGCTGAGCTTAGCCTTAAAATAAGATTTTTGCATGCGCTGAACCCAAAACTTTTCTGCTGCCAGCATCTCGTCGACGTCGACAACGCTATCTATAGGAATTTCAGCTTTTTGATGCGTGCGAGCGATAAACCTATAACAATAACATGTAATACGAATAAGGCGCAACCAAGAAGACACTGGTCGAAAAGGAGCCCACAGATTTGCGGATACAGATAATACTACCTTCTCGACTCTCAATTCCGACAGACCAGTACCATCTGTTTCGACCGGTGTGGGAGCGCTAGGCTCACCTGACTCCTTGAGCCAAGTAGGCCCTTGCCACCACAGCCCACACTGCGGCAGCCTATCAGCAGCAATTCCCCTAGAACCAATATCAGCGGGATTCTCGTCTCCCGACACGTGTTTCCAGATTGCATTGGGAACTAATAATTGCACATCCGCGACACGATTGGCGACGAAAGTCTTCCTTTCACTAGGTTCACTACGAATCCATGACAGCGTAACTGACGAATCCGTCCAGCAAAAAACAGGCACATCTGAGAGCGGCATGGAAGATTGCACGAAACTGATTAATCTAGCGACCAGATGCGCGGCACATAATTCGAGACGAGGAATGGAAACAGACTTAAGCGGCGCGACCTTAGTTTTGGCTGCGAACAATGAAATTTGAGGACCAGAATCTCCGCCAACACTAAGATAAACTAAAGCAGCGTACGCTACGCTCGAGGCGTCAGCAAACCCTTGCAAAGCGACACTTCCGGTCGATCTAGTTTAACCGGTCCAACGAAGAACAACTAGACTCTGCAAATGAACCAGATTCAGATAATATGCCAGACACTGAGCCTTCACGTCCGCCGGAAGAGGCTCATCCCATTCTAATTTCCTAGTCCATACAACCTGCAAAAGAATTTTAGCCTGAATTGTTACCGCTGAAACCCATCCCAACGGATCAAAGTTGCGCAGAACACAAGACAAGAAAGAGCGCTTGGTGAACTGAGTAATCTCCTGAGCTGATACCTGATAATAAAAACAATCCGAATTAGGTTTCCATAGAATTCCTAGCGGACGAAGCTTTTCATCCTGCTGAAGCAGCTTATCACAAGCTAAACCATGATCTCGAGCATCAATATCAGCTAGCAGTGCAGGAGTGTTGCTGGTCCATTTTTTCAGGTGGAAACCGCCTGCCATGAGCAGCTCCGATACTTCTAACTTCAGGCACTGAGCCGACTCTGGGTCATCGGCCCCGAACAGGACATCGTCCAAATAAACTTGGTCCTGGAGAACTTCAGCGGCGTTCGGAAATCTATCCCTTCCATCAAGAGCCAGTTGCTTCAGCACCCTGTTGGCCAGAAAAGGAGCGGAAGCGGTACCGGATGTCACGGTCAATAAACGAAACGAATCAAGCGAAGCATTCGAATTGGCTCTCCAGAAGATTTTCTGGAAGTCGACGTCGCGCCGATCAACCCAAATTTGTCGAAACATCTTCTCGATGTCCGAACACAACACGAAACGAAAGCTGCATCATGTGGTTTTTGGGATCGTTGACTACGAATGTTGACTCAGAATCCATGATTCCAAAATAGCGGATGAAACATAGTAGACAGAAATACGAAGAATGCTGATTCGATCCACCATATTGGATCTATCATTTCGAAATCCTGGAATAGGACCTCAAATTTGTTATCAGATATCTGAAGAACCTGTTTATTGAAGTTGAGCGGCCTCTAGTACCAATTCTGATTACCATCAAGCAATTTCCCGCATCCTCCGTACTTTCGTTCACTGTATTGAAATTGCTTCATTGGAATCGCAAATTATGAATTCAGATTTGTAATCATACGTTCTTCGGTGGCAGACTTGGTTTCAGTGTGGATTCGCTATGCTCCTGGACTATTCCTTCATGAATTCATCTCAACTCTTCTAATTTTTTCCTCGAGATGTTCTGCAATAATACAGATGTGTTATATATACGTATGTATATATGAATATATATTAATGCACATATTGGATACATAATATAATATAGGTATACTCATAATAAAATATCCGTACATACGCACTGTTCAGATACATACCCAGAAAATCTTATTCCCTGCGGAAACTAAGTACAAATTTTATTTATCGCAAGGTAGGGTCCCATCGAGATCCTATTCAATGTACAAATGGAAGATTGTCCACATCATGAATGTGAATAAGCATTCATCGACATTCTCACATTGTTTTTGGAAGCAACTCGCTACTGAATATGTCTTTTTGACCTCTTATCCTATTCTTTAGATTCTGATCCGAATTCAGTTTGTATCACATTCACAATCATGAATATGTCAACAAGGAAGGAACAAAAGACGGAATCACGCGGTCAGCCCCTTCCTGAATTATTACAAGGCGATTGATGTCAAGTTTCTGAGGAAGATGATCATGTTGACATAACGATGCTTCCAAATGCAGAAACATCAGATCTAGGATCTGATTGTAGCGATGACGGTGAATCTGATGATGTCCATGTTGATGCTTACAACGATCGTGTTCACAATATAATATCTCATAAACGAGTGTATGATAGGTATTCTTCCACACAAAAACATCTGGAGAATGCACACGAATATGTATGGATTGCAGGAGAAAAAGTTTATACTGAAATTTCAACGAATGAATATCTATTGAAAGACATACATAAACAAAATATTCGCCGTTCATCAACAGCAGGACTGTTCGAGATGTTCTTCTGTGCAGAAATGAAAAAATATATTATCGAAGCATCCGCTGAAAACGGCCTAACTATGACGACTTTGATATATTCTTGGGAATAATGATTTTGACAATTTTCAATAAACGTGACGCAACTCAAGACTATTGGTCTACAAATCTTCTACTTTAATGTCCCGTAGTTGGATCAGCCACGCCTAGAAATGTGACTTTGACCATGAAAAGAGTAATAAAATATTCTAAAAATTCTGATCAGAATGAACGAGACCCGGCGTGGCGCATTCGAAAAATTTTTGAAATGTTAAGGAAGAACATCAAACGTTTCGGTTACTTCAGAACAGCATTGGCTGTTGATGAAATGATGGTGAAGTTCTTTGGAAGAGTTTCTATGAAAGCATTCATCCGCAACAAGCTGGTTCGCTTCGGTATGAAAATTGTGGGCTCTCTGTAGTGCTGATAGTTTCATGTTTGATTGTGGAATATAAGTAGTATGTCACATCTATGGAGAGGTCCCACGGTCTCCCCTCCACACCCCCCACTATGGTACCCGTTTTGAACGACGGTGTGTGGAGACTGCATCATGCTTATGTACCAATGTAAGTGACACAATATCTATCCTTGTTTTTCTTCCCTCTCTCTGTATCCTCTCTTCCGCTCCCCTACAGCGTTCATTTGTTCCTACTCATAGTATGACGAAAGCGCAATCTGATACTTCATCAAGGTTACGAATTTGTTGACGATCACTCTCAAGACATACATCTGAGTGAATACCAGAGAGAAAGAATGGTGAAGAACGAATAAGAGGGGGTAGTAAGGAAGTTCAATGGAAGAAACACAGTACAGGAAGATCCGAAAAGACATTTCTTTATGCATTTATTTAGAAGTGGTTTTATGATACAAGATCTCACCCTTCTGCAGCATAGAATTGTATGAAATCATTTTCCCTCGTTACTTTAATTATGAATGTTCCTATAATACAAGGTTTCTCCTTCTTCTTCTGAATACAAGTACATGAAACATTTCCAGAATTCTTTCGGAGTATACTCCTCCACGATGATGAAATCGCGGTCCACGTCTTCATCTCCTTCACCCCCCATACCCACACCCTGCTCCACTCGGACAGTAAAGGTTTCTGATAATGAAAACAAATACTCATCATACGCACGGAACACAATACATGAGAATGTTGGACTAGGAAGTGAACCGTTATAGTATCATGGGAAGTTCATGAAGAATTATTCATCATTATAACCGTAAGGAAGAGTTCCATAATCTCCTTCTCTTTTCCGTTTAATCAGAACTGGTTTACAGGTTTTCGATTCTTTTCGAGTCACAACATCGTGGGTGTCACTTCGTTGAATCGAATCGAAATGCAATACAATGGGAGACTCACTATCACCAGTGACAAGATCACGTCAAGAACGGTAATTGATAAATTTGGAATTTGTGAAGTTTAAAGTAATTCCTTTCACTTCGCAAACCTCGCTCTCACCAAGATCACTATCATCAATATCACGTTTTTTGACAATATATGCATAACATTTGGAACCTCCTGAAACGGAAGAGCTTATGAAACTTTTTTTACCGTAGACTTCCGACTCGTTGGTGAGTTCTCCTAAAAATTGGCTAACAGTTAAATCAGGTTCATTTTTTTGACTTACATATGTCACAAAAATACATGAGTCTGTATCACAATACAACACACGATGAGCAAGACGTTCTAGATAAGTGTATAGATGTAATCTCGCTTGCGCCGTAGTGGACGCAACAATAACAACGTTGGTGTGTTTAGATTTGACAATCGCTTCCGATCGGCGTTTATAGTTCACATACATCACGCGATTATTCACAGGTAACATTCCTAATACATCTATATCTTGATCGCTCAGTAATTTCATTAGTTCTTCATGTGTCGATATTATTTCTGTTTTTGGTGAATTTTCCTGCTGTCAAAATTTTCCACAAGAAGAATTCAAACGAAGTTTGGCTAATGATCTTAACCCGGGATTTGTTCGCACATTAGGTGGATCTAACTGAATCCCCTCAATACGATCATGGTCAGCAAATTTATCATTGCTGTATCATCATTTGCACAATCACCAGGCCAGCCACTAGCTCCTTGTTCGATCTCCACGAATGTATTAATATATTCGGTGGGATGATCACCTTCGCGAGTGGCAGGATTGTATTGGGTTATTTCATATTCCCAAATTTCGGAAATGTTTGTAATTTTGTAGCCACAGTCCACAGCTCTTTCGAGCTCATCCACAACCCATGTTCCCGTGAATTCACGTTCACTAGGAGAATGTGTACAGGATCCTGAATACAACATTTCACAACATGCACAACATGACGCGAACATCGATTGGCCATGCATACGAACAGGTAACACAGGATGATATAGGTTTGGAGGTTCCAATACCGAACAGAAAACGAGACCTTCAATCGTAGACAGGTCATAATTCGATCCTGTTAGGAATTTACACTCTCTTTCACCAATATGAACTTTCGGATGACCGACAGGGAATTGACCTGTTTTACAAATGTATGGATATAAAGAACACACATCGACATAACGGATTTGTTCTTCATTTCCTATATCATAAACTGTCACGTAATTCTCTGTTCGACCACCAAAAAATGCCTCAGGTGGGTCTAGAAAAGGGTGTACTAATACAGAATTATTATCAAGAAACTTTTTCATATTCGTGTCTATCTGAAGGAGATCATCGTAATCACACTCCCAAATTTCAGTTGAAATATATCCGTGAGATCTGATTCTTTCACTCGTTATCATAGTTTTTTCATACTTACTCTTCATGGATGAAACACCATCACTCAATTTCTGTGTACGATTGAATGTAAAACATTTGACACAACCATGCCAGTAACATCCAGGAAACTGCCATACATATTTCGATTGCTCCTCTTCATTTTCAGAATACCCATCAACAAGAACACCCTCAGGCAAACGATGTTCATGATCGCGAATAGCAAACTAAATTCCATGTCCAAAAATTTGTTCATTCCATAACATCCACTCACACGCTTCACGAGAGAAATTTTCCTGACATCTGTATCCCCCTCGTGGGATGATTTCAATTCTATTTTCTGTCAGAAAGTTTTTCCTGTACAATTTTGAGCACGCTGCAGCGATTGTAATGCTTTCCGCGAAAGGACATACATCAGCACACTTTAGGAAAAGCCTCTGGAAAACAATACAAGCTTTTCGCAATATTTCGACGTTTTGTCGACAATATTGAATAATTTCTTTTTGAAAATCAAAAACATAATCAGGATCAGTTTCCTTTTCGGCATACCAAGAGAGGAATTTCTCTCGCTCATCAGTTTTCACTATCTCGCCCGTATGTATCTACCGGTAGTATCGGGCTTTTGTAAGTTTGATTCTCAGTTGTAATGAAGGAATGCAGGAATGTACCTTTGACTAATCCTTCGTCCAAACCGAGAGACTTCAGTAGTGCACTTAAAGGCATAGGGAAGAAATTCAAACTGTCAATAAATACCGCATTACCGATTCTCATCTGTAAAATTTTAGTACCATCCATTATAACACTGGGGTGAGATTTCTCATTTTTCCGTTCTACCAAATACTTGAGGATAAATTGGGCGTCGTACCCTTTCGCATTATGCGCGATACATATAATTTCAGTGAAATTAGGTCTTGGTTTTAATATCAAGTCAATCAAGTGGTGAACAGGTTTTGAACGGAAAAGATATTCCCTTATACCGCAATGAATGCAAAGTGTAGATATATCATCCTTTTCTATACAATACGTACATATCTTCTGTACTACACAATGACTAGGTACATGAATACGCGTTTTCGTATCATCTCTCACATCTTCATTGTGCTGTGTTTCTAGATCATAAAATGAAAATATAAGAGGTGGTCGCGAGGTTTTTTGTTTTATAGGCCTCATGTAACACTGGTGATTATATGGTTTTTCAGTATAGCGAATTCTGCAAAAACCAACACCACACACATGTTGATGACTCTTATCATACCTAGATGTTCCATCATTTCTAATAATTTGTAGACAATCGGTACATCTCCTCAAACTTGTACAGACACATTTGATCTGGAATTTTTTGTGAAGTCTCGAAGTTCTTTATGAAAGTTGAAGCATTCCTGACCGTTAAAAGCGATGGCATTCTTGACAGTATATTCACGTATTCTCAATGTCACATGGAGGACTTGTTTCACAAGAAGAGCACTGACGGTTGCAACGATGCTCGATTGAACGTTCGTAAGGTTGATGGCAAGCGGTGCAAAACCCACGGCTGCCCATAGCTCCACGTAAACCTAACACAGGTCCGTAATGTAACGAGTCACGATAATAACCGATGTAAAGCGTATGAAGTATGCGACCGAATGTGTGTGCAACTTTGATTCGCCCATCATCAATAGGATCTACACCCTTACCTAATGATTTGGAATCATAAACAACAAGTGCTATCCCTCTTGAAACATAATATTTCTGGAATTTTTCTATCTCTTCCAACCCGCAACCGCTTGAAGGGATATTCACATCAGCTTTCTCCACGAGTTCTTCACATCTGAGGCGTTGTAATTTACCCTGTGATTGTCTGATGCTATTCCACTAAAATTGTAACGAACCAGAACGCACTGGTCCTCTTCGTGCAAACACCTCCGCTACTACGAGGGAACGTGGTAAGCAGAGATTATCTTCATTTCGAATTTTCAGAATTGAGCGTTTGGAAACCACATTAACATTTCTCCTACCACGTCCAGCTACAGAATTACTCACTATACACGAATTCACATAACAGGAATCATCTATTCGAAAACAACGAGAACTCTGTGCTACACTACTTACAAGTTCCCATGAATTCAGAACAGAAATTCCGTCACAGGTCTGAACGATTGCCAAACAGCACCTCATTCAAACGCATTCGAATAAAATGTTAATCCTATATAATCGTGAGCCCGACAGGAACTTGTGATGTATGTATGAATATCCCTAAAAACAGCTTCCAACCATCTCAATGAATTCACATGGTACTTTGGAGCACGCAAATTGATCCTTATTTCACGACCTCATGTTTCAAATTTTTTGAAATACCTAACGTGTTCTGCTGCTATGACGAATCTTTGACCGGGAGGTGATATTCCATACTGATTGGTATCAAGATCATCATCATCATCAGTATCCTCGTTGTTTGATGATCATGGGTGACTATCACTGTCACTTTCTTTTTCTCCTCTCCCAGTTTTTCTTCTCCCCCTCCTTCTCCCTCTTCTCCTTCTTCTTGAGTTTTACCACCACCGCCACCACACTGAGTGGTTTGCCCCGATGTGGAAGCTGTGCACAAAAACAAAATTTATACATTTCATTCTGTTCAAGCAGAATGTAGTTTATGTTATTCAACAACAATAAGTATCGAATAGAAAAACTGAACGTCAGTTTTTGAATTGAGGTTTTTTGTACAAGTAGAATTTTTTCGCATAGTTTCTCAGTTACCTTTTCCATATTGAGTAGTATTTCGTAGCGGAACTTCATCGGTTTTATTGTCTTCTTCTCCTTCTTTTTCATGCCCTTCCTTTTCCTCCTCTTCGTCAATCATCATACGTTTTACAAGGCAGAAACGGAAATAACACCGAGGCATCAGACTATGATATGACACACATTTTTCTGATGAAAAAGATATGCCAAGCGTAGATTTTGATATGAATATATATATATTCGCATATACTCTCCAATTGAACGGTGATAATCACTCATTAATGTCTTCATACTCGGATCCCATAGATTGATTCTTAAGCTCAAGATTCTTTTTGCCACTAAGTCTCGTAAAACGTCGAAGTCGTTGAATGCACCAGTCACATACATGCGTGTGAACACAAAAATTTCATTCTGTCTCAATAAGTGCACAAATATTTCTTTCAATTCATCTTCCGTTACATTCTCGCGATTCAGTTTACGTGTAAAATGATTTTTATTGGACAATTTGTTTGTGGAATAAATGATATTTATAATGAGTAAATGTTTAGCCCCGTACTATATGAATCATCGTTGCGTCTCACTCACGTCTTCGCGACTAATTAACCCGTTGAGGACCAAACGTCCGTTTTTTCATCACCTTTTTCAACAACATTTTACGCTGTCGAATCGATTGTCAAAAAATTTGCGGATAATTATTTTTTATGTAAAATTATCTGAACTTTCAGAATATGGAAGCAGATTTTCGAAATAATGCGAACTGGGAATGTTATAATCGTTTCAATAGAAGAAAACACGAATTTCCGATTGCAAAAAATTATTATCTGTTTATTTTCGTCTCGAATTGGGGGAGACATACATCTAGGGGATGGAATTCCCGCGTCCATGGACCCTGAGCTTCAAAGTATGTGAGATGGTTTTTCGAAATTCGAGATGGCGACACTCGATATAGCGACTAGAAACCAAAATATTTTTGCTTTTTCTTATTTTTCGTATTTGAGCAGTATTCCTGAATGAATTCGATGTACACACACGTATTATTAGGTTCTTGGGGTCGCTGATCACGAATCCGGGGTCAGATTTGCCAAGTTCAATATGGCGGCTCCAATATGGCGGCCTAAAATTGTTGAAACTGTACGATTCCCATGAAAATCAGTACATGGGGGGTTTCGGGATCCCTGATGACTAATCGGAGGTCAGATTCTATGAATTCAAAATGGCGGTTCGAATATTGCAGCAAGAAGTCTCAATTTCCGTTCCTCCAGTTTTTTGTCAATTTATCGATATTTTCCTTCTCACATAGATGGGTCTGAGTATTCTTTGGATCACTGAATACAAATTTAGTGTCAGATCTGTTGAATACAATATGGCGGAGCCGATATGGCTTCGGAAGAGTACTGAGATTGTCTCATTTTTCAAGTGTTTTCTGCCGTCGATGTGTTTTCTTCGCAGTTGCTCAACTGTCATTACATATTTCGTTGTCTCCCCAATTTTTCACAGTTTCATCTTTTCCGTCTTAGATTCTCATGTTCATATGTTATTCTTGAGCACTCTGAAGGAAACCCAAGTTCATTCTCCGGATGTGATCAAGGCCGTCAATTGTTTCAGATTCGCAATTTTTCGTTTCTGATACGAAACATAAGGAGAAATTGAAACAAAAAAAAAGACTCTCGTGAATGTTTATCTCCACGTGGTGAGAGTTGGGCAACGGCGATCGACACATCGACGGCAGAGAACACTTGAAAAATGAGACAATTTCAGTACGCTTCCGAAGCCATATTGGCTCCGCCATATTGAACTTGGCAGATCTGACACTAAATTTGTATTCGATGATCCGGAGAATACTCAGATCCATCTACGTGAGGGGGAAAATATGGATAATTTGACAAAGAACTGGAAGAACGGAAATTGAGACTTCTGGCTGCCATATTCGAACCGCCATCTTGAATTCATAGAATCTGACCTCCGATTAGTCATCAGGGATCCCGAAACCCCCCATATACCGATTTTCATGGGAATCGTACAGTTTCAACAATTTTAGGCGGCCATTTTGGAGCCGCCATATTGAACTTGGCAAATCTGACCCCGGATTCGTGATCAGCGACCCCAAAAATCTAATAATACGTGTGTGTACATCGAATTCATTCAGGAATATTGCTCAAATACGGAAAATAAGAAAAAGCAAAAATATTTTGGTTTCTAGCCGCCATATTGAGTGTCGCCATCTTGAATTTCGGAACACCATCTCACATACTTCGAAGCTCAGGGTCCATGGACGCAGAAATTTTATCCCCCAGATGTATGTCCCTTAATTCGAGACGAAAATAAACGGATAATAATTTTTTGCAATCGAAAATTCGTGGTTTTTTCTATATAAACGATTATAACATTCCCAGTTCGCATTTTTTCGGAAATCTGCTTCCATATTCTGAAAGTTCAGATAATTTTACATTGAAAATAATTATTCGCGAATTTGTTGACAATCGATTCGACAGCGTAAAATGTCGTTGAAAAAGGTGTTGAAAAAACGGACGTTTGGTCCCTCACGGGTCAATAATGATTCTGTCTGGTCTCTCACTCCATCTCTAATAGGCTTTTGCTGATGTGTGAAATTTTTTCGATATGATTCAAGCAAAGAAGAACAAATGCATCATTAGTCATAAGAAGATGAATATGTACGAAGACGGTCACCTTTAATATCAAATTACAGTATCTGTCATAATGACCTCTATTCTCGTTTGACGATACATATTCCCCTACTTCTTGAAAATCAACTCAAGCATCCTAATGATCTAATATGCAATCAGATCAGTTTCAATAACCATTGAAGTGGAGTCAGATTTCGATCTCCGTTACAGTTTTTGTTTCCCCTAAATCTGTAGAGGATAGTGATTTGAGCATGTCGTCGAGTGAGGAGAGGGAAGCAATGGACAATTCTGCGAAGCAAATGATTGATACCATACCCACCCCCCAGCGGTGCACAATATGATGCTGTCAACGACGTATTCATTGAATTTTTCGGGCACTCAACGTGTCACAGTTGGCCTAACTCGATTCGTAAATAGTGAATTCTTTCCACGGATCTTATTATCTCACAATCCATCAAACGGATTTGAATTTGACATGAGGTCTTGGATGGAATTGAAACAGCACTTCCCAATGTTTCAAAAGTACTTCCAAGGAGATCAAAAGCAACGGAAAAAGAGTAAAATACGATCGCTTGTTATTGGAGACATCCGGATTTTATTCACGACATCGTACAGTAGCAAATCTATCATTTTCGAATTTCATCGAGGAACAAAGAATGAGAGCGATGAATCTACTGATAGCGAACAAGATGGTCCATCAGTGAAAAAACAAAAAACATGGGTTCCAAGTATTGGTATGCAAGAAGTAACGTTTCGTGGTCTATACGATATCTACGAATGTAGAATCATCCGATGGAATGAATTGAATACCATCAAAGGACGTGTATCGAAATGTCTTCAATTGAGGCAGTATAACATTGAATCAGTTTTACCGAACGACTACATCGGCGAGGAACAAGTACAGCAGGCAATACACTCTTCACTAGAAGATATCAAAAATCAAACCATGTCAAAAATGGAAGAACATTTTCAAACTACATATTTCATAATAGTGTTCCGAAAAATTGTATCGATTTATTCAAAGAAGATAATTTACAATTTGGTGACAAAAAAGTTGATGTGATCTTATTATTATTTCTCGATATCTGATTCATAATGTGCAAGTGTGAATGAGGAGAAAAAAATGTTAGTTTGAAGTCTCTTTTATATGATTTTGATCTGTTGTATAGGCAAGAGTATAATCACATTCGTTTTCCCTATGTTTTCTCGTATGATGTGTGAGTGTGAAGGAGACGGAGTGTTAGTTTTGGTGTTTTTGAATCACTTTTCATTTGATTGGAAGAGAAGATTATATATATCTCTTATATATGGGGCATTCTTTGTGGAATCGGCCACCCCCCCCTGCACATCTCAATTTTGAAGATAGAGGTCGCGGAGACCAATCAAAATTTCCGTTGAAGTGTCTACCTTTTATTGCCGTATGGTGTTTTTTGAACATGGCGGCCATTCCACCAATATGGCGGCTGAAACGGAGGGGAAACCTGTTGAGAATAATCAAAACCAGTCCTAGAAATATGATACGTGGGTGTTGGATGGTTCTGTGAACTGGGGCATGTAATTCGAGCCTTCCGGATCAATTGCATGCGGTTGTAATACTGAAATTGCAAATGGCGGATCCAATATGGCGAGCGGATATTCGAAATTGCTCCGAATTTTTTGAAACATGAGGAAAGGGGGTTTTTCGGGTCGCTGATGATGAATCCGAAATCAGATTTCCGGAATTACAAATGACGGATCCAATATGGCGGTCGGAAAAATTATGAATCTATTGGATTCGTGCGAACATTGTCGTACTGAGGTTTTTGAGGTCGCGGAACGAGGATCCAAACCCATATTTCCGGAATTGCGAATGGCCAAATCTAATATGGCAGCCGGAAATTAAAATATTGCTCCGAATTTTTGAAACATTGGAGAAGGGGGTTTTTTGGGTCGCTGATGACGAATCCAAACTCAGATTTTCGGAATTCCAAATGACGGACCCAATATGGCGCTAGGGAGGATTATAAATCGCTTAAATTTGCGGGAACATTGGCATACTGAAGTTTTTGGGGTCGCTGATCAAGAATGCGGACTCGAATTTCCGGAATAGCGAATGGGTAATCCAATATGGCGGTCAGAAGAATTATCAATCTCTTGAATTTGTGGAAACAATGTCATACTGAGATTTGTGGGGTCGCTGATAGACATTCGAATCCGGATTCTCGGAATTATGAATGGAAGATTCGATATGACGGTCTGGATATGAGGAATCATCCGTCCTTTGACGTAAATTTTTGTTCCGAAGAAGTTCTGATGGTTCATTATGAACCTGAGGTCAGCTTCCGGGAACCAGAACGAACGCACCACGTTCAATGATCCGCAAGCACCTTCAATATGATGGGATCAAATATTATATTGATTTCAAAAATTATTTGGGGCCTGATCATACTCATCCTGGAATGTATTTTTGAAGTGCTGCTCCGCTCCGTCTCTGGTACGGATAATCCCATTCATTCTTCTCACATTCCGTTGAATTCGAGAAATTAACAGAGTCTGAATAGCATAAACAGCAGAGGTGTTGTGTTTTAGACTTTCTGATCAGAATACGTAACTCTTGTGCCCAACATCGCGTCCTTGTGATAATAAATAGCAGGAAACACGGTGCATTGTTCGGTATCGAAATTCAAATGCTTTTGAGGCATCCTGGCTAACATATACTTAGTTCTCAAAAAATCAAACGTAATCGGTGCTTCGCCATCGCGAAGGTTGTGTTTCCGTTCCTGGATGAAAAAATTCTGTCGCTCAGACATGAATGAATGAGGTTTGAGTATTGTCAGTCTATTGCACAATTGTTGTATAAAATTATCAATCTTCATCATTACTGTTTGTAGAGTTGAACGATCCGTTGCCGTCCAGACTGAATATTGAATACCTGTGATCAATGAATTCTCCAGTAGATTATGTAATTCCTCCGAGAACTGCGAAACTCCTGGACAATCGAACTCTTAATACTCTCAATATTTCCACCTCTATCATTCAATTCATCAACCACTTTGTCATCTCGTAATTTGTACGATGAACCTTCTTCCATACATGCAGCTTACACTCTGGAATTCGCGTATAAGTCAGGAAATTCCTGTAACTCAACCTCCGATATCTTTCGCGAATTTCCACCATTGTGTGCGGCTGTTTTGAGTGAATGAATCATTGGCTTTTTTGAAGAATTCGCGGCTTCGTATATCAGAATGTCGAATAAATCAGCTGAAAATAAACGAATAAATGCGTGAAATTGATTCTTATCAACTGACAGTGTATCATTCAGTAATGTCTGCGCCTAATTTCATGTGGTTTCATTGTAACGTCAATTGTTTTTCTGGTCTCCTGTTATTTATCGTTTCACATTGTTACTTTGAGAATGTTCGCAACGGTTTAAACCTCGAAGTTTTTGTGTTTCAACTTATAAATTCGTACTAGGAATTCGCATATTTTCATCTGATTTATCTGATCATCTAATAGATAGATAGATAGATAGATAGATATGTTTATTCATGTTCTAGGATGAACATCCTGTGGAACAATTGAGAAAGAAGTATAAACAATAACAAAGATATTATATACAAAAATACTTATATATATACAGCATTAAACCCACAGCCCGAAAAGCAAAAAGAAGGCAGAATGAATGAACTTAAAAATAAAGATGAAATGAGAATGAGAGTGAGGATGAGATTACAAAGGTGTGAGAAATGAAAATACAGATATAAAATAGAGATACAATAGTTATAAATGCGCAGAATGAAGATGAAGGCAAGAAAAGCGTAAGATGAACCACGATGAACCTACTTGAAAAGGAGTATATGTCTATGAGTGAGAAAGGGTGGAGGTGAGCAAGAAGTCATAATACCTCTTTTTGAAGACGTTAGGGGAAGAGCTACGCTTGATGTTATCTGGGATCGTGTTCCAGAGTTTACTACCTGTTATCAAAAAAGATTTTTGATATGTGGTAGTACGATGCAGTGGTATTTTAAGGAGCCCCCTATTCGATCTAGTGCAACGAATTGCATCAGAGGTACCAAAGTTAAAACGATCGTAAAGAAAAGGAGGATCCTTGAAAGCAAATAGATGATGCAAGTACGACCCCAGGAAAAATTTCCGTCGCTCAGAAAGTTTGAGCCAGCCGAGGCGCGTGAAGAAAGGAGAGATGTGGACATCTTTCCTGAGATTGAAAATGAACCGCACGCAGGCATTCAGTTTACGCTGCAGACGTATACTGTCTCCTTCGGAGAGATCAGTGAGAACTAAGCAACAATAATCAAAATAGGGTATGACTAGCGTTGAAATCAGTTTAGTTCTCATCTGGATATAGAGTGCGTCGCCATTAAGTCGCAATTGGTAGAGTGCGCACGAGACTTTCCTGCAGACAGAAGTTACTTGCTCATTCCAATTAAGAGAAGGTGTCAAAATAATCCCAAGCGATTTGAGCGAAGAGACAAGATTTAAAGGGGTGCTCTGAAGTATGATGTCCGGTAAGGAGCGAAGAGAAATATCGTTGACGTAACGTGGAGAACCAAGGATCATGCAATTGGTTTTCAAGGGGTTCAGAATTAGGTAGTTGGTGGAGCACCAGCTGGCAATTCTCTGTATATCGGCATTCAATTTCGAGATACATTCGTCTATGAGAAAAGGTGAAGTATGCACATAAATATAAAAGTCATCAGCGAATTTAAAGAGTTTACAATGGTGAATAATCGAATTTATGTCGGTGACATACAGTGCGAATAAGAGAGGGCCCAGGCGAGAACCTTGGGGAACACCTGAGGTAACTGGAGTCCATTCGGAGCAACCTTTCTTCTAACTGATTGCGTGCGACCAGATAGATAGGACCAAAACCACTTCAGCACGGGGGTAGATATATTGAAAGAAGCGAGTTTTTGTATAAGCAAAGAGTGGTTAACGGTATCAAAAGCTCTTGAGAAATCAAACCCCACCAAAAGAGTGATCATGCGCTTATCAATCGCTTCACGAACATCATCAGTCAATTTCAAAAGAGCAGTTTGAGTGGAGCGGTGTTTGATGAATCCACACTGATATTGGTCAAGTAGAGAATTCTTGGTCAAAAAATCACACAAGAAGTGATGGACGATCTCTTCAAGTATTTTAGATGACTCACAGAGAATGGAGATAGGGCGAAAATCACGTGGAGTTTGTGGAGATCTTGTTTTAGGTATAGGTGTAATGAAGGAGCGTTTCCACGCCATAGGAAAGAGAGATAGCATGAGAGAGGAATTGAATAAGGTCAGTAGGAATGGAAAAATGGACGGAGCGATCAGGTTTAGGAATCGACCAGGAAGCCCATCTGGAAGAATAGTATTTGAGTTAGAAAAATGATAGAAATGTAGCAGATCATGAGGAGTCAAGTGAGGGAAAAAGAAAAGGTTATCACTGTAGCCGAGACTTTGGTCGAGAATGGGCGGTGGAGGACAGGCCGGATGAAAGCCAGCAGAGAAGTGTAAACTAAGCTCGTTCACACAAAATTTATCCGCGGGCGGATGATTACTATTAGATTTGATTATTCTCAGGGTACGAAGTTCTCTCCAAAGTGTGCGTGAGTCGGGAGTGCCCATCAATCTGTCGTTATAATGTTGACGCTTCGCATTCCTGAGAGAAGTAACAACGTTGTTCCTTAGTCGTGTGAAGAGTAGATGACATTCAGGATTTCTTGTGCGGAGATATGTCCTCCTCGCAGTGTTACGTTCACGGATGAGATTACGAATCTCCTGAGTTATCCAGGGAGAAGGAGGACGTCTGGGAGTGAACCTTCTGATCGGTACTTCACTATTTATTTATTTATTTATTTATTTTGTTTATACGGGTATAAAAGACCCTTTGGTACATAGAATATACATTATTTGAACCACATTATATATATCATACATCAAAGCATTAAGCATCATGTTAAGCTCGACTACATGCATCTTATATTACAACAACAGTTAACGTGTATAATTATAGGTGAAAAGGACAATTAGATATTAAATTTGACAAATAAGAGAAAGAGAATTCCTAAGATCAGAATGAGATGAAAATAATTCAAGCACATCACTGTAAGAATTTGCTAGGATAGATATCCGATTTACCGGATCAGAATAACCGTGTCTCGATTTATAAGAAATTGGATTGAACAATTTAGGGCGCCTCAATAAACGAGAAGGGACATTAAAACGTACAAGTCCAAGCAGTTGAGGGCAGCGAATTTTCCCATTAACAATTTTATACAAAAATGAAAAATCATTGATGTATTATTGTATAGATCAGTGAGATAATCATGGAAAACCCCAACACACTCATCAATATTTGTAATACCCGAGTTCCCGATGTTCAGCAAAATCGATGGTATATCAATATCTTGCCCATTGAAACGCGAGTAATCACGCACAGAGACGATCTGCTGTTGACTCATGGGTAGATTGAAAGAGTATTCAATTGAGATCATGTCATGCCGAGATAGAAAAGGCATTTCCTTTTGTTCATGGTCAATCACTTTGAAGAGATCGTCCACTACACATAAGTCAAGCAAGGTAGAAGAGATGGACGTGTGATGAGTGGGGCCGTAGGGGACAATGGCCAGATTCAGACTGGAGAGTATTTTACGGAGATAAGTACTATCAGGAGATGAACGGCACAAGTCGGTGTTCCAATCACCCATAATGATTTTGTCGTGATAGTCAGTACTCAGTGTAGAGATCACCGTTTCCAAATTAGCAAATCCTATTTTCGGAGGTCTGTAAACTACACCAATGAGTACTTTGCGCATACACGTGCTGGAAACCTGAACGAATAGATATTCGGGTTGTGGACAAGTGGCATCGTACTCAGATTTCTGTATAATTTTGTATTGGAGATTCTGTTTAATATAGAGACAGACCCCCCCGCCAATACGACCCACCCTATCGCAACGAAAGACCACATATCCATCCAATGAGCAGAATGAGTCATCCATGTCACTCCTAAACCAGGTCTCAGATACCGCAATAACATCGTCCTTATTCGGATTCTTAGTGCAGAAAAAATCAGAGAATTCATCAAAATGAGCCATAAGTGATTGTGCATTAACATGACATATTTTTAACGAACGGAAAACTTCATTAGAGTGAGAGTTTGAGGGTCGAATCGGGAGTCACCTAAGTTGATCAAAGTCCCTGTTAGATGAGATGACGATAACATTTGAGGTATTATCTTTTTTCACCAGAATACGTCCATTCCTCGACCAAGTATGGAGATATCCTTTAGACTTCGTAACTTTCTTAGTTTCTGCGAGAAGAGAGGCTATATCAGACGGCAGATATTCATCAAGATAAAGCCTAGACTCAGGTAGAGAGGGATTAATATCAGACGCGTCGACTAATCCTGTAGAACGTTTGGCCTCAAGTATTTTCGTTCGGAGAGAAGGAAAATCAAGCTCCATAAGGATGGTACGTGGACGCGATGTAGTTTTGGTGGAGCGAAGACGAAATGCTCTCACAATGTTAGATTGGGTGATCTGAACATCAAGATGAGCCAAGACATCCATGATACGGCTCGGAATGAATTCATCAGGAAGTTCAGGTAATCCTGAAAGAGTGAGAAGGTTCCTATTTGATTGAGAGCGCAGCGCTCGAAGTTCTTCTTGCACCTTGGTATTTTGTTGTTCCAATTCAGAGATGCGTGCTGAGTGAGATTGAGAGTTATCTTCGATGGTTATAACACGCTGGCTGAGCGATATGAGGCTGGCATCAGTCATTTTGATAGAAGAGGAATTCTGTTCCAGTGAGGTTTTTAATTCCTGGTAGTCTTCAGTGAGCGATTTCACATCCTGATTGACTGTCATAACAGCCTGTTCAAGCCCCGCAAATTTGCTGGATAAAGAGGAGACATTGTTTTCGACGGAAGACAGTTGTTGAAGTCGAGCATGAACCTCAGTATTATTGCGTTCTTGCCGCTCAATGAAATTATCGAGTTTATCTGAGGATATTTGAATAGCTCTCATAATATCATCTATGGTAAAGGTTGTATTAGGAGTAGTACCACCACTGGTGTTGCGATCAACCATCGAAGTTGACGGACAATCAACTTCCATTGATGAGGGAGGGATATCTCCAGACTTTTTGAAGGATTCCAAGGGACCTTTGCAAAGTACAAGCTCGTTGTTGTGGTTGTACGTTTCATGTAGTTTCACACAACCAGGATGGAAATATTTTATGCACGGTGTACACTTAATGACATCCGTTTTCACAGATTTTCTGCAGATTGAGCAAATGTGATCCATTGTGATAATGAAAAAGAGAAAAATCTGGTACTAATATGTGTGAAAATCCAAATAAAAAACGAATTATAAAGAAAAAAAAGTCGTTGTAAGAACGGTTGAGATGAGTATATGCTACGTTGGGTGAGAGAGAGTACCATCGAGTAGTTAGAGAGACAGAGATGAGAGCAATAACGTAGAAAGAATACAACAACAGTGTGTACGTATCTATACACTCGGTATCATAGTATATGTGTGACACACACAACGCAGTATATACGAACGAACGCTAGTACTATGAAATAATCGCGCATTATAATTATGAATGTAATGAAAGTATTATTGAGAAATGCATCACCGAATCATCATCTATGTAGACCGCAAATGGGGATAGAGAAAGCATGTGTCAAAAACCTCGTTGAAAAGTGATGTGATATAAATTAGTATGCTAACAAAGATGTCGTCAAGGCTCCCGTTGGAAGGCAAGATTTATGCTGTGGAGTGTGGATGTGCTACGATGGCCAATACCTCAACGTTACCGTGATGACGTGTAGAGAAGACAGACCAATCAATGATAAGAGGCGAATGATAAGCGCCACGCGCGAAAAGCACTTGTAATACACCAGCCTTGGTCTTCCCGCTTGGCAGATGCTCCAACAATACCAGATAAATGCAAATCACAAAACATCCACCATCGGCTGCCAACGAAACAGCTACTTATCGTTAGTTGCTCAAAAAAATGCCCGAGCCGATAAAGGATGCACTGAAACAAGATCGACCCCGATAGGGCCACAAAATATGCAGTAAAACAGTAAACAAAGTAGAGCGAAGCAAGAGCGTGCAGGCTTATACTCACAGAGAGAGAGAGTGCCGATGAATACACGATGCCGCGAATTCTTCGAACGGACCGATGTGCAAATCCGTTTAAAACTGCCGGGCATGTTGGTAGAAATTTACGAAAGATATCGGAGGTCATGTAACAGCAATTTCCTGACTTATGCACGAATCCGAGGATTTTCGCTGCATGTATAAAGAAGGGTTCATCGGACAAATTACAAAATAACGATGTGGTTCATGAATCAAATGATAGCGGTGGAAATATTTGTAGTATTGAGAGTTCTATGAGAATGGATGTTCAATTAGAGAATGAGACGCACGAAGGTGGTCTCAATGATACACGCACGAACAGAGAAATTGAACTGGAAGGAATGCTGGATGAGCTCAAGGAGGAATTTTCAACCTTGGAACCCAACAATCCATTGAAATTACAAATTCTCACTATCACCACATCATCTTGGAGTGCGAGGGAAATCGCCCAAGAATTTGTTACAACGCGATATTTGGCCAACAAATCAAAGGAATTGAGGATGAAAGCTGGCATTTTACCCGGTAGTATTGCAAGGGAGGGGAGAAAACTCTCTCGAACAACTTTAGAAAAAGTACATGGATTCCATACGAGTGACATGAATAGCAGGATAATGCCTGCATCGAAAGATGTCGTTTCTGTGAAAATTGATGGAGAGCGAACCCTGGAACAGAAACGTCTCTTACTGATGGGTTTGAAAGAACTTTATACCGTATTCAAACAGTCTCACCCAGAACATATTATCTGCTTCAGCGCGTTCGCTAAACTGAGACCAAAAAATTGCATACTCCCTGGGGCTTGTGGAACACATTCAGTGTGTGTTTGCACAATACATCAAAATCCGGAATTGATGTTGGATGCAATTGATATTCAAAAGCTGACGTTGAATACACAAAAGCCACTAACTAATTACAAAGACTGCCTCAATGAAATTGTTCGTGAGAGACCTCGTGCTGATTGTTATGTAGACGCATGTGATGACTGTCCAGGAGTTTCGCAGTCCTCGGAGAAATTACATAATCTACTGGAGAATTAATTCATCACAGATATCCAATATTCAGTTCGGACAGCAACGGATCGTTCAACTTTACAAGCAGAAGTAATGAAAATTGATGATTCTATACTTGAATTGTGTAAAAAACTGACAATCCTCAAACCTCATCCATTCATCTCTAAGCAACAGAGTCTCTTCATCCAAGAACGAAAACACAATATTCGCGATGGCGGAGTACTGGTTACGTTTGATTTTTCTAAGGACCACGCATATGTTTGCCAGGATGCCTCACAAGCATTTCATTTCAATAACGACCAATGCACTGTGTTCCCTGCCATTTATTATTATAAGGAAGGGCGCGATATTAAGCACAAGAGTTATGTATTCTTATCTGAAAGTTTGAAACACGACACTTCCGCTGTTTATGCTATCCGGACCTTGTTAATCCCTGAAATTCAACGCAATGTGAAGAAAGTGAATAAGATTATTCATACCAGTGACGGAGCAAAGCAGCACTTCAGAAATGAATTTCAAATCGCGAATTTAGTTCATCACAAAAAAGATTTCAATATTGACGCTGAATGGCAATACAGTGCAACTGCTCATGGTAAAGGTGCTTGTGACGGGATCGCTGCTACTTTCAAAAGAGAAGCATACAGAGCGAGTCTGACTGCCAAACCTCAAAATGCTATATTTACGCCCCAAAAACTCTACAGCTGGGCAAAGAGTCATTTTGGAACCATAAGCATCATGTACTATGATAAAGGATTTCACGAAAAGATGAGACGGAAACTCAACAAACGATTCAAGAATGCCCAACCTGTACCTGAGATTCTGCAAAACCATGGGTTTTTGATAGGATCCGATAATGAAGTGCTCATCAAAAGGTACTCTAACGATGAACACAACAGAGTATGGTGGCCGAATGGACAACCATGAGGTAATGTACGCGTAGTTGCAAACTTGTTAATTGAGAGACACGTGATAATCAACGGCCCTTTTCAGGGCCACTCGATGTGCAAAGCCTGATCGCGCAACCTCCTCGTGGTGTACATTGAGTTATGCTAATGCCGACAGCTTGGAGCCTGAATACACAAATTCACAAGTCAAAAACCAGCAGTATTCATGGTTTGGTTCGAGGGAGATTTGCAAGGAGTTTCATTGGGAGGGAGTCTATTGAAAGTTTGTGAATTTTTGTGACCAGACCCCAAATAATTCCTGAGATTAATATAATATTCGTTTCCATCATATCAAATGTCCTTGCGGATCATTGAACGTGGTGCGTTCGTTCTGGTTTCCGGAATCTGACTCCAAGTTCATAATGAACGACCAGAACTTTTCGGAACAAAGATTTACGTCAGAGGACGGACGATTCCTCATATCCAGACCGTCGTAGCGAATTTTCCATCCCTAATTCCTAGAATCCGGATTCGAATGTCTATCAGCGACCCCAAAAACCTGAGTATGACAATGTTCCCACGAATTCGAGAGATTCATGATTCTTCCGACCGCCATATTGGATAAGCCATTCGCTATTCCGGAAATTCGAGTCCGGATTCTTGATCAGCGACCCCAAAAACTTCAGTATGCCAATGTTTCCGCAAATTTGAGCGATTTATAATTCTTCCTAGCGCCATATTGGATCTGCTATTTGTAATTCCGGAAATCTGGGTTTGGATTCTTGTTCCGCGACCCCAAAAACCTCAGTATGACAATGTTTGCACAAATCCAAGAGATTTATAATTTTTCCGACCGCCATATTGGATCCGCCAATTGCAATTTCAGTATTCCAACCGCATGCAATTAATCCGGGAGGCTCGGATTACATGCCCTAGTCCACAGAACTATCCAACACCCACGTATCATATTCCTAGGAGTGGTTTTGATCATTCTCGACACGTTTCCCCTTCGTTTCAGCCGCCATATTGGTGGAATGGCAGCCATGTTCAAAAAACACCATACGGCAATGAAAAGGAGACACTTCAACGAAAAGTTTGATTGGTCTTCGATATCTCTAACTTCAGAATTGAGATGTGCAGGGGGGGGGGGTGGCCGATTTCACAAAGAATGTCCCATATATATATATATATATATATACGAACATCCGCGTTGAATCATGTTATTCATATTGATCTAGTATCTGTAAGATGATACGGATTATTGTATCCACATATACAGGGTGGGGCATTCAAAGTGTCGCGGGCGTTTTTTCCAAAAATGAAGTGAGATACGAGAAAATTTTTCGGACAAAAGTTGTAGGGTACCGAGGGGGACATCCGATGGTGGCCTCGGCTTTGACCTCAAATCTCATCTTCAAGGGCATTCTGAGATCAACTCTTGTTTCTTAAATAGCATCTCATATTTTTTACTGCAGATTTGGATTCTAGGTCAAAAACCAAGAAACTTTTGTCGGAACCATTTTCCTGAAATCCGCAAAGATGGCGCTCTAATCGATATTGTTCCATACTGAATCTGACATTCGAATAACTCGAAAACGAAGGGTCTTGCAAAAGAATGTTTCAGAGCTCACGCGATGTGAACAAACGACGGGGTTCAGTGAAAATTCACGATTTTGAAAGTCAGTTTGTCAGTTACATTCGATTATTACTTGGTTTATGACAAATTGAAAATCATGGATATCCGATACACGGTTTCTGAAAAGATCGATATGATCTACATTTACGGTGAAGTGCATAAGAACCCCAGACAAGCATATGACTTGTATGCAGAACGATTTCCTGAAAGAACAACGCCATCCATTAGGTATTTTCAACGCATTACAAAATTATTCTCAGAAACGGGAAGTGTTACAAGGGAAAAACGACATCGAATGAGAACTGTTAGCGGAGAAAATGCGGAAGTTAATGTACTAGCTGCAGTAGTCAATAATCCACAAGTGAGCTCTCGTGAAATTGAACTCCATTCGGGAATTTCTCGAAGAAGTGTTCTTCGAATACTGAAACTTCACAAATTCCATCCGTATCACATTTGTTTGCATCAAGACCTTCACGGTGATGATTTCGAAAATCGTTTACAGTTTTGTCGATGGGGTCTAGCGCAAATGCACAATAACAACTTCATCAACATATTATTTTCTGATGAGTCGACGTTCACCAATCATGGTCAAGTAAATCGACATAATATGCATTACTGGGCGACAGAAAATCCAAGATGGTTACGTCAAGTAGAGCATCAAAGACAATGGGCTGTGAATGTTTGGTGTGGTATTTCCCGATCTCGAGTAATTGGACCGTACTTCATTGCAGATGCACTAAATGGAGAGAAGTACAGACATTTCTTAGATCAAGTACTTCCAACATTACTTGAAGACATACCTATTCAGGAACGATTCAATATGTGGTATCAACACGATGGTTGTCCATCCCATTATGCAGTCACAGCTCGAGAAATATTGGACAGAGATTATCCTGGACGATGGATAGGACGTCGTGGACCAGTTCATTGGCCTGCCCGTTCTCCGGATCTTACTCCTCCAGATTTTTTTCTATGGGGATACATGAAAGATACAGTTTATCAACAAGCACCGACTACACCTGAGAATATGCGTCAACGAATCATCAATGCATGCGCGAGCATCAATGAAGATATTTTAGCACGAGTTCAGCAATCTTCTGCAAAACGTTTTGGAATGTGTATTGAAGTCGAAGGCCATCATTTTGAGCATCTACTGCATTAAAATTATCCAAGTGATATAGACGATTGAAATGTGTTATGTTTTGTCTGTTATACCCCATCACCTCCGTTTCAGTTTAAGGGGCTCCCTTGGAATCAGACAACTTTTGTCCGAAACATCCTCCTCCAAGACCCTTCGTTTTCGAGTTATTCTAATGTCAGATTCAGTATGGGACAATATCGATTAGAGCTTTGCGGATTTCAGGAAAATGGTTCCGACAAAAGTTTCTTGGTTTTTGACCTAGAATCCAAATCTGCAGTAAAAAATATGAGATGCTATTTAAAAAACAAGAGTTGACCTCAGAATGCCCTTGAAGATGAGATTTGAGGTCAGAGCCAAGGCCACCATCGGATGTCCCCCTCGATACCCTACAATTTTTGTCCGAAAAATTTTCTCGTATCTCATTTTATTTTTGGAAAAAACGCCCGCGACACTTTAAATGCCCCACCCTGTATGTTCAAATAAGAGAGAGGAATAGCAAATTTTCAAATGAAAAAAAATGTGTATGTTATTCTGAAAATCGAATGAATTACATCATTTTCTTCCAAACTGTTTCACAAGGCCGTCTTAGACATGTCAAAATGGTTTACTATGAATTCTGAGTCAGTCTTGTACCGATATGATATTTGTTCGATTCCACCTCCTTGGAACTCCTTTCATACATTCCCGAATACGATGACATGTCACTCTTCGTTCGACCCTCCTGTGGACGGAATATGGTCCCCAAAATATTTCAACGGAATACGGAATGAAAACTTTCTTCCAATGTTCTGTTGAAACTGTAGAATGACAACCAAACGATGCCATATGCGATTTGAATTATGTATATTCGAGGATTACTGATCGATTCTGGTTCATCAATCAACATGGACACTAGGTGGAAACACCCATGGACCGCTATAATTTGTGGTCCCACAAACTGTGGTAAAACATATTTTGTCGCCAATTTCTCTCGATATATGGATCAAATGAGTGATACTCGGTTTGATCGGATACTCTTTCATTACGCGGAATGGCAACGTACTTATCAACAAAGTTTCACTGCTCGTAATATCGAATTCCGAGAAGGTGTTCCCAATCCAAATGATTATTCGAATGATCCAGAGTGTTCTAAATTAGTGGTTATCGATGATCTCATGCGTGTATCTCCCACTAACGCTGTGGTCGATCTTTTCACCAAAGGCAGTCATCACAGAAATTCAAGCGTCATTCACATCACTCAAAACCTTTTCCATCAAGGGCGGGGCCAACGCGATATTCCGCTGAATGCTAGTAACATTGTGGTGTTCAAAAATCCTCGTCATCGTGCGCAAATCAATCATCTTGCTCGAAAAATTTGTCCTGATAACAAACGTTTCCTGCAAGAAATATATAATGACACAACATCACGACCACATGGTTATTTGCTATTAGATTTGGAACAGAGAACAGCTGATAATTGTCGACTTCGAACATGCATTCTCCCTTGTGATTCCTATCAGTATGCTTATGTTCCTTGTAAAGGTTGAAAGGAGCATGATACCTGTCGTAATGTACCAGTTGTTCATTTGTTATAGACATGAATGCACATACCAGAAACCGTCGACTACCATTCGATAAAAAAATTTCGACTGTTTTGCGGGCTCTGTATTTTTTGAATAAATCACAACGCGCCGCATTGTTGCGTAGGGATGATGTCCCTCTTTCACGAGCTGTATGTGAATGTGCCCTTCATATACTCCGTGGTAATATTCCGATAGATGCGAATCAGATAAGTAACTTACGTTTCCATGCAGATTTGATGAGAAAATTGGCATCCAAGAATATCAGCTTTCGAAAGAAAAAACGATTGATTGTGCAAAGAGGAGGTGGAACATTTTTACCTTCATTGTTAGCACCGATTCTGAGTACACTGGTATTTCGTATTATTCGCGATTGAAGACCCTGAACATTAAGAAAAAAAACCATGGAATACGCACAAAAAATGGTGCTCATACCTGAGATGGATGTTCAACGGATTCAACAACAACAACACCAGAAACACCAACAACAACAAGAGCAAAACGGCATCATCGCATCCGAAGACCCCCTCAATTCTATTCAAACCCCTGGGAACCCTTTTAGCCGTCTCGATGCTGAAATGAACGGAATTCTGAACTCGTTGAATTATTCTGACGGAAGAGAACAATGTGAAGCATATTTACGTGTTTCACAACGTTATGTACGATTCATCGGTATTGACCGATATTCGAACTATCCGGATCAAGGAGAAGATAAGAAAGGTACAAAAAATATACAACAGGCCGTTCGAGAACATCAACAACATCAACAATCAGTGAAACGTTTGAGCGACAGTCGAATTATCGAAAGTGTGCCTCAAAAGTACCGTTCAAAAGCCAAATTGTTGATTGAATATCCACATCAATCACGCTAAAGATAATATCTCATGGGACAGAGGGGTCTAGTTCCAATTAACGGTAGAAAATTGCGTCATTCCAATATCATCGATTTGATCAACGAAGCTATGCGTGCTAGAAAAACGACATCCTCTCACGGTCGATAGCATTTCGCTCGTTTGCTTCGGACTGTTGGGACCTAGAGAATTTGTAGGTGATTCTCAATTGTGGACTGATGGTAGTTTTGGAACATATCTCTCCCCTCCACGGCTCCCCCCTCCATCTTCAAGAACAATCTCAAGGAACCAAGGAGACACTGAAGAAGAAAAAGAAATCAGTGACGATTACAACGACGCAGAAGATAGTGCTTTTGTTTTCAGTGGAAGCAAAAATACACAATCCAGGAATTCGACATAGACACCGTGGCAACGTTCATGAATAACAATGAAACTACTGGAGAATCTGTATTTTGACCCGAAAAAAGAGACATCGTTTGCAGGTGCACGTGAATTGTTGCGTGCTACTCGTAATGGAATGAAGCCAGCAAAAGTCTTGGCTTGGCTTGAAAAACAGGATGCGTATCCTCTCCATAAGCCTGTACAAATACGATTTTTGCGACGGAACTATCGTATCGATAATATTGACGATCTATGGGAAGCCGACCTTATTGATGTGCGTTCAATCGAGACATATAATGATGGTTATGCATACATTTTAGTTGTAATAGATGTTCTCAGTAAGCATGTCTGGATTAGACCGTTGATCGATAAATCATCTGAATCTGTCACAAAAGCATTCAAACTTATACTGGGAAACAACAACAGATAGATCACCAGTATACCTCCAAACCGATAGTCGTAAAGAATTCCTCGGCTCAAGATTTCAGGAACTATTGAAAAATAAAAACATTCAATCCAGAACAGTGCGTAATCCTGATGTCAAAGCTGCGGTCGTTGAGAGAGTCAACCGTACTCTGAAGGAGCGTTCATGGCGGTTTTTTACACACACGAGAACAAAGCGTTACATCGATGTGTTGCAAAATATTGTAGATTCGTATAATCATACGATACATACTGCTATCAAAATACGACCTAATGAAGTAACACTCGAAAACGCGTCCCTAGCTCGTGGAAACTTATTACATCGGTATGCTTGGAATAAAGGAAAAGCTCCTAAATACAAAGTAGGGGACCGTGTGAGAATCAGTACGTACAAAGCAGCGTTGGACAAAGGATTTGAAGATGGTTGGAGCGAAGAAATATTCAAAATTGTGCGGATCTCTACCAAACGTCAACCATATGTATATATACTCTGCGATTCAAATAACGAGGAAATTGATGGGATTTTTCATGAAGAGGAATTGAATCGTGTGGAAGATAATTCAGAGAAAAAGTATTTCCGCATTGAACAGATCCTGGACATCGGAGGACATGGTACTCATAAAAAAGAGTTTGTCAGTTGGGACGGATATCCAGAAGTATTCAACTCTTGGATACCATACAGTTGTGTGAAACCTTTGTACAAATGAATGAATCAATCATGAGAGACGAATTTTATATCGTTCTTCCACGTAACAGTAGTATGAAGTACACGGAGAAAAAAATATCACTTTGATAACGATACTGGATAGTTGTGATGACTATCCAGAGTTTAGTGAGATCAGTATCGTTGCTATGATCATACAAATCATCCGAGGAACGATATAGATCGCTAGCATAGCCATCTGTATCGTCACCATAGCGATACAGTATTGTCACTACAGCTATCTCTTCTCAACCATACTTCGGATCGTTATAATAGCCCTAATTCCTTTCCGTGTATTTCCCTAAGAATACAACGACTTGTTTCACGACACGATTGCCCCAGCAAATCCAATTGAATGGGGATTGGATGGTTGCGTGTCTGGAATCCAAATTCCAATCACGTTCCTCCACGTTCCTATGAACGGTGAAGCGAATTTCATCAGTGTCATAACAAATGGTGTACCACTCTCATCGGAAAGTGATGATGGAAAAAATAATAAAATCGAATATCACGAGAAAAGATCGTGTGTTGCACCTGGAATTTATACTTCGATTGATGAGTTAATTGACGCTGTGGACACAACCACACCTGTAAAGAGTCATTTGAAGTTCATCCGCAATTATGGTGGTATTGTGTCGGTTTTGCGTGTTTGTGATGCGGATTGTGATCGGAGTGACCATTCGTTTTCACTATCACCAGTTCTATGTCAACTACTTGGTCTCTTCCCTCCCATGAACAAGCATGAACTTGTCCAAGCTAACACGGAACTTGCATGTAAAGCGTCGAGACCAGCTGGTTTGGCAGGAGCTCGTATACACAGAAGTAGCATTCCACCACTATGGCAACCCCCCACGCCATCCCCACTCCTTCCCCCACAATGCTACCTTTTTTATCAATCAGCTTTGTGGAAGGAGTGAGGATGACGTGGTGGGTCGCCATGGTGGTGGAATTGTTTATTATCATTCATTCAAATTGATTGATTGATTGATCGATTGATCGATTGATCGACAGATCGACGGATGGACGGATGGACTGATGGACGGATGTAGTGTAGGATTCTGTAGGGTTTGTTGTTGTCAACAACCATTCAATCACAATTGTTTCACAAAACCTTTGAAACCTCCACTGATCTTCTTATTTCACGATATTGAAACACAACAAAATCTACGTGTTAAAGGTGATCGTAAGACCCGTATTCATGTGCCAAGTCATTGTGTGGTTCAGAAAGTATGTACGTATTGTTTGAACGATGATGACTTATCGCAACATTGCATCCATTGTTGTGTACGTGAATACATCTACCGTATAGATCCTATAACACAATTGGTTGAATTGGCTTTTGCAAATCGACCAAAGTTTCAACGAACCATTTGTATTGCTCATAATGCGAAAAGTTATGATGCACAATTCATTCTTAAGTATATTATAGAAGAAACAAATTCCAATTCAACATTGCCAAAATTGATCATGAATGGAACGAAGATTTCGGAAATGAAAATAGGAAACACTATTTTTATTTACAGTATAAATTTTCTTCCTATGGCCTTCAGTGAACTACCAAAAGCTTTCGGTCTTGATGGGGGAATGGTGAAAGGGGTATTTCCACATTTATTCAATACACCTCGAAATCAAAATTATGTAGGGCTTATACCTCCACTCGATTCTTATATACCGGACAGTATGAAAAATCATGAAAGAGAAAAATTTTTGTCGTGGTATAACAAAAAGTGCAATGATTCAAATTTCATTTTCGATTTTCAAAAATAAATTATAACGTATTGCAAACGAGATGTCACAATTTTACGTAAAGCTTGTATCCTTTTCCGTGAAATGTGCATGGAGTGTGGAAACGTGTGTCCTTTTGAAGAAAGTATAACTATTGCAACAGCATGTTCAAAAGTTTTTAGAAAAAATTTTCTAATGAAAAACACCATCGGAATCAGTCCTCAAAGAGGGTATCGATGTTCTCAGAATTGTTCCCATGAAGCTAATCAATGGTTATCATGGATGGAACATACGTCGGGACATAGAATCCAATATGCATTAAGAGGTCAAGAATTTCGTCTTCCTAAAGGGATACTAGTAGATGGGTATTATGAAGACGAAGAAACAGCATCGAAATGTGTATTTCAGTTCCACGGATGCTACTGGCATGGTTGTCCTTCTTGTTTCACTGTTAATCGTGATAAAAAATCAGGTAAAGGCGAATCGATGGATGAACGTTATGAAAGAACGCTTGCCACAAATGAGAAAATTACATCTGCTGGTTACATCCTGACAACCATATGGGAATGTGATTTTGCTCGGTGTCTCAATACTGATAAAGATATGCGAAAATTCATACACCGTGACGAGATGATAACACGTGCACCTTTAGATCTTCGGAACGCTTTTTAGGGAGTCGAACAGAGAGTTATATCACTTTATATGATGTAAAGGATGGAGAAGAAATACGATATGTTGATGTATGTTCTCCGTATCCTTACATCTGTGAAACTGGCAAATTCCCTGTTGGTCATCCCCAAGTTTATGTAGGTGAAGAAGGATGTCGTTAATTAACAGGCCCTGATTACAATTTGGACAATATTCAAGAGCTCGTCATGTGTTCGATATTACCACCAACGAATCTGTATCATTATATATTACCCATTCATCCAGGAGGACGTCTGTTATTCGCTTTATGTCGCAGTTGTTGTGAAACATCAAATCCTCATGACTGTACATACTTCGTCAGAACACGAATTCTTAGGTACATGGGTAATAGACGGAGTACGAAAAGCTGTGAATTCTGGTTACAATGTGACAAAAATTCATGAAATCTGGCGATACGGAATTACACAATATAATCCTATGACTCTACAGGTTGGTATTTTTGTAGAATATATGCACACCTTCTTGAAAATAAAACGGGAATCTTCCGGTTGGCCTATCGTATGTGAGGATCACGACACAGCAAAAGAATATTATATTCGTGAGTATGAACGTTGTGAAGGTATCCGTTCGGATCCGAATAATATCCGTTCCAACCCTGGTCTCAGATCACTGGCTAAGCTTTGTCTCAATTCTTTTCGGGGTAAATTTGGTCCAAGAGAGAACGTACCAAAGACAGGAGTCGTTACAACACATCGAAGACTCGTAGAATTGCTCGGAGTTCCTGACATCGAGATAAGCGGCATTCTACCTGTGAATGATGAAGTTATATACGTAAATTGTGAAAGTTCATGTGAAGCCATCGTTCAATCAACGTATACAAATGTCGTGATAGCAGCATATGTTACAGCGCAAGCTCGCTTGCATTTGTACGGTTATCTCGAGAGTCTGGGTCGTCGTGTTCTCTACTGTGATACAGATTCATGTGTTGATGTACGTCGTCCTGGAGATCATGATTCACCCGTTGGTCGATTGTTAGGTCAATTAACAAATTAATTGGAAACATACGCAGAAGGTAGTTTCATCAGTTCTTTTATTCCAGGTGGTCTGAAATGTTACGCGTACATTGTACAAAAACGAGATGCAAATGATCATAATCTGGGAGAAACTGAAGTTTGTAAAGTGAAAGGAATCACTTTGAATTTTACAAACTCTACTCTTGTAAATTATCATTCTCTGAGAGAACTCCTAACGAGTGATAATGGTGACCGTTGTATTATATCAAATCATGATTCAATACGTCGTACAACTTTTCACCATGTAGTAACACGCACAGAAACGAAAACATGTAAACCTGTGTTTGTTGAAAGGAACCGTGATGGACCTTTTGGCTCTCTCCCCCATGGTTATAAAGTTCAAGGAATACATCGTACCTTTCCTCTGTTTTCATAAATTTCTGACGAAGTAGGTGCAAGCTTGACAGCAATAATGATCTTCATACTCGTTTGTTCTTATACTCCATATCTATGAATTTGCATCATATAAGTTTCCTTTTTTTCATATCGCCTCAGCCTTCCTTTCCGCTGCTATATAAATATGTGTGTATTATACACAGGATCGCCATCCGAGAAGTGTTGGCTCGTCTGAACTCGCGAAATTATCATCATCGTCATCATCATCATCATCATCATCATCATCATCATCATCATCATCATCATCATCATCATCATCATCATCATCATCAATGGAGAATGTACTATAATTTTCCATGGTCTTGAAGTTTGAATCATTTGGAGGAACGGAACGAAACGAAACGCAAACTCAAACTCATAAGTTGAATTCAAAGTGCGCATCCTCTCGGAAGAACTAATTGTAACTGTAAATATCGTTAGAAGTATGCATGACAAACATGTCGGGTCTTCAACATCTAACTATGTCGTTATCCGATTACAAATTCGTGTCAATAAACGATTCGATGAACTTCACTACCGCTCGTGTATATATGCATCATTGAACATTATCTGTATTATTTTTATTCTCATTACTATTGTTATTATTATCGGAATTCCTGAATCATGTAATGTATCACCTCCTAATTAATTTAAATGAAACAACAGACATCACGTTTTTTGTTGTGTGCGAAATTGTTATATATACAGGGCATCCCATTTGAAACAGGACAGCTGAATAACTCTTCAGGGAATGGAGGGGGAAAAAATTGTTCAGATAAAAGTTGTAGGGTTCGAAGGGGGCCGTAAGATGGTGACCTTGAATTTGACCTTGAGGTCAATTTTGAGCATAAATGATGGTCAAAGTATGTTTTTTCAAACGGAAAACCCTACGTTCGACCTCAGAAATGAAAAGAGCGGAAAACTTTACGTCCGAATATGTCAACATATCAGGTCATTTAGAGGTCATTTGAAGGTCAAAAAACCATTTTCTATGGATTTTCACGGAAAAGCCTCAAACGAGTTGTTTCTCTGACCAAAGTTATCAACGTTAAAGTGGAACCCCACGTTTCGACCTTGAACACGACCTTGAGAACGATAATGAATGCCAAATTTGAAACAATAATTGAGAAATTATTCATTTCTCCAGTTCGTCGTTTTATAATTACAGATGGCACAAATCCGTTGACGGGTAAGACACACTCATTGCAGGAGATGTTCAAATTGACCGCCATTTACTTCAATACATAACTCCAGCCGGCGTCGAAAGTTTCCAAGAACAGACTGAAAAACTTCTGCACGAATATTCGCAATTGCGTATCTGATGCGTTGTTGTAGATCCACAGGTGTTGTTGGTCGGTTGGTATAAACGACATTTTTTACGTAACCCCACGAATAAAAATCTAAAGGGGTGAGATCAGGAGATCTTGCCGGCCACAGTAAAAATCCACCTCGACCAATCCAACGATTGGGGAAAAGGATATTTAGATAATCCTTCACACATCGAGCAAAGTGTAGTGGTGCACCGTCTTGCTGATACCACATCCTCTGCCTAGTTGCTAATGTCACATCTTCCATGAGAACTGGTAATTCATTCTGTAAAAACTGTAGATAATTAGGACCGTTAACAGTTCCATCAAAAAAATACGGCCCAATAACTTGATTGTCTAGAATTCCACACCAAACATTTATACTCCACCGATGCTGATGATCAACTTGATGAGTTCAGTGCGGGTTTTGCGCTGACCAATAGTGGCCATTATGACGATTTAACAAGCCAGTACTTTGAAACGTTGATTCATTACTGAAAAGAACATATCGAAAGAAATCGGGCGCTTCGTTCAACCTCTGTAAAGCCCAATGGCAAAAGTTAACCCGATTCTGCATATCTTTTTGAGATAATTCTTGGGTCAGTGTGATGTGGTACGGATGATATTGAGCAGCTTGTAGAATTCTGTGTGCCGTACTGCGTGGAATACCCAAATCGCGTTCAATATCACGTAAACAAACATGAGGATTCATGTGTATTATTGCTAAAACAGCAGCGCATCGAGGGTCGTTAAAGTTGAAACCTTGATTGTTTCGGCGTTGACCAATCCTTCTTTGTCGACAATTTCTTTCAACTTGGCGAATGACTTCTGGAGAAGGTGATGCTGCCGATCTCCAAACCGCTCTCTGTACAATCGTGACGCTCTTTGATACACTCCGCGACACTCACCCAAGATCATTAAAATATCAACACATTCGTTAGGTGAATAAACCATTTTGAACCCGCACTTACACCGTAAACGATGAAAACTTCTGAATGATCATTTTCGTACTGATATGAAGAATAAACTCTGAAGGTTAGTTCTGTTTACTTTCAATTCAAGGTCGAAACGTGGGGTTTCACTTTAACTTTAATAACTATGGTCAGAGAAACAACTCGTTTGAGGCTTTTCCGTGAAAATCCATAGAAAATGGTTTTTTGACCTTCAAATGACCTCTAAATGACCTGATATGTTAACATATTCGGACGTAAAATTTTCCGCTCTTTCCATTTCTGAGGTCGAACGTAGGGTTTTCCATTTGAAAAAACATACTTCGATCGTCAATTATGCTCAAAATTGACCTCAAGGTCAAATTCAAGGTCACCATCTTATGGCCCCCTTCGAACCCTACAACTTTTATCTGAACAATTGTTTTCCCCCTCCATTCCCTGAAGAGTTATTCAGCTGTCCTGTTCCAAATGGGACGCCCTGTATATACAGGGTGATTCAAAATTCCCGCACTCTTTTTTGGGAGTAGATTCCTGATGAAATTCCAAAACGATTTGTCCTTTTGCACAATGCTCTCCGACGCATAATTTCCGAGATATAATTAATTAATGTTGACTAATTATGGGGTGGATCCATCGGTCATTCAGGAGCGTCATAACAGAACAAGAGAGGAAGGTGCTTGCAGAAGGCGCTCATACGATCAGCTGATCTGTATAATCGATACGATTTACCAACATACAAATTGGTAAATTTTCTATTTAGAACGATTGAATTCGTCGACACTGTGGAAAAATTGATTATTGTCATGAATTCTTATCACGATATGCTGTAGGTGAAAGTTGTAATTTCAGTAATGATTTTTATTACGCAGACAAATGTAAAATAGTGTTATTTCATAGGAATAGGGATTCAAGTGGGAGTAAAAAGTATAACTACTCGTTTTCAATCAGAATTTTCATGTAAAGAAGAAAACATGAGAATTTTCATTCATCCGATACCCAATTTGAACGGTTTGATTAGTAAGTTCAACACAAGAGATTGGATTCCGGATCCTATATTCTGATTGGTCGAGAATCAATGTATGTTAGATCAATCCTCGGCCGTTTCAAATGATTCTTCTGAAGAATGTGTTTTCGACTTATCCCAACCACAACATTGAACAATGATGAATTTATTCGAATTCACCCTTTTTACTTCATTCGATGATTATAAAGGGTTTATCGAACGTTAATTACGTACAAGTTGAAGTAAGTTATTAACGTTCGATAAACCCTTTATGATCATCGAATGATGTAAAAAGGGTGAATTCGAACAAATTCATCATTGTTCAATGTTGTGGTTGGGATAAGTCGAAAACACATTCTTCAGAAGAATCATTTGAAACAGCCGAGGATTGATCTAACATCCATTGATTCTCGACCAATCAGAATACAGGATTCGGAATCCAATCTCTTGTGTTAAACTTGCTAATCAAACCGTTCAAATTGGGTATCGGATGAATGAAAATTCCCATGTTTTCTTCTTTACATGAAAATTCTGATTGAAAACGAGTAGTTATGCTTTTTTCTCCCACTTGAATCCCTATCCCTACGAAATTACAACTTTCACCTACAGCATATCGTGATAAGAATTCATGACAATAATCAATTTTTCCACAGTGTCGACGAATTCAATCGTTCTACATAGAAAATTTACCAATTTGTATGTTGGTAAATCGTATCGATTATACAGATCAGCTGATCGTATGAGCGCCCTCTGCAAGCACCTTCCTCTCTTGTTCTGTTATGACGCTCCTGAATGACCGATGGATCCACCTCATAATTAGTCAACTTCAATTAATTATATCTCGGAAATTATGCGTCGGAGAGCATTGTGCAAAAGGACAAATCGTTTTAGAATTTCATCAGGAATCTACTCCCAAAAAAGAGTGCGCGAATTTTGAATCACCTTGTATATATATATAGGTATATAATTATTATTGAGGTTGATTTGTATTCTTATGTTTATTCCTAAATCGTATGATGTAATGTAACGTGATATGATGTATCAACTTGTAATCAAGTTGAATAAATAATAATGAACAATTCCACCACTATGGCGACCACCATGCCATCCCCACCTTTCCCCAAAGCTGATTGATGAAAAAGGTAGCATTGTGGGGCGGAAGGAGTGGGGATGGCGTGGGGGGTCGCCATAGTGGTGGAATACTACTCACAGACTTGTGTGAATCTTACATCACAGGTCATACACAAACCCCGTTATTACGTGTAGTACCCATAGACATAACAAAATACTTATATGGAGCCGTTACGGTGAAAACATTTTCGCCACTCACATATATTCCATTGCTCCGGTCAATTTTTCAAACAGTGGATATTGATATAAGAGACCAATTCGGGCAACCGATACCATTCGAACACGAGACACCAACAGTGACACTACATTTTCAACGTACAGTACCCATCCGATTTTCTTCCACTTCCCCGACTGACAAGCTCGAACGCTCCCCCCACCACATCCACTTGATCACGGGTCGGACAATACGCTTACTAGACGTTCGATGTTCTTCCGCAGATCAATCGTTAATTTTGGGCTGAGAAATTTTTGTGTAGGTAAAAAAACAAGAAGTGAAAGTGATTTTCTCAAATAGTCATAAAATGACGGAAAGTAAGTTGATTGAACTCCCACATGCTTACTCAGCCGCAGTATATTTTCCAGTTATCAAAAAGTTCGAGTGATATATCAATTTGCCTCATCAAAAATTATATGACTCATATCGGTCCTTCACTACATCTATATAATTACGTTGTATGGAAGGAAATTTTCACATTTCCTCTCTATTGATCACAGTAAACAATTGTTTGAATGTGATAGAAGCAATCATTCTCAGAAAAATACATACTATTGTAATCCTTGAGCTCGATGAACATCTTCTTGAAATGTCTCGTGGATGAGTGTAACATGTCCCACGCAACGCTGTTCCATACATGTATTTGTATTTGTTGTATGTCACCTACCAGTTTACGTTATTCACATCCATTGAGTATGAGAAAATATAATCTTCCACAAAGCGCGTATGTTGGAACTGTCAAAATTCGTTGGATGGGAAGCGGAAGAAAATCAAGCCACCGTGCACAATTCACAGGTACACAAACACAAACGATGTGGCGAGCGTCACCAGACAATTGGGTGGGGGGAGCATGATTCCTAGAAAAATATTCCCCGCAAGACCCGTGAGCGGAAGAAAATCGAATGGTTACTGTACCTCGTAAACAATTAAGAAATATGAGTCCATTTCGATGCCCAGGTGTGTGGCGGAGTATCAAACGTGTATTTAGGTACCCCGTATCAGCGTGGCCATGACATAGGAAGTTTTCTTGGTGGCTTATTTCGTAAAGTGTTCCCGTTGATCCGTAAAGGCGCGCGCGTCGTTGGGAAAGAAGCTTCACGAACAGGATTGAATTTTGCAGACGATATATTGGAAAAAGATAAACCATTGGATGAAGCGTTACGCGGAAATCTGAAATACGCTGGTGAAAATCTGAAAAGGAAAGCAGCAGTATACATAGATCAAATAATGAGTGGCTCGGGATATAAAATGGTGAAAATAGCGAAGAGGGTTCATTCAAAGACGCCTCGTCGTCCTGTGAAGACACGAACTCGTAAAACAAAGAGAAAACCCTCGAGACGTCGTGCATTACAGAAGAAGAGAAACACGGAGAAGAAAAAGCTGACCAAAACAGCATTGAATCGGGCTCGCAAAACCAAACCCCGTACCGTAACTGATATATTTTCATAAAATTGTACAAAGGAAAAACAACGAAATGGCTTTTCTCCATACACATTCGTGCGAGTGTGTTAAGTCAGAATTAGAACTTTCCACTTCACCGCCGACACAAACAACGATCGTGAGATCTCAGTGGGTGCATTACAAACCTATTTCATCTCTGAGTGATGATTTACCAATCGAATTCGTCGGACCTGGTCAGGGTGAAGACTATATAGATTGAGCCCATACAATGCTCAACCTACGAGTGCAAATCAAGTGTGATGTTCAACCAGCGGATGATAAGGTGGCGGTGGCACCTGAGTGCGCTCCTGTAAATAATTTGATGCACTCAATGTTTAACCAAGTTGATGTTTACTTCAATCAAAAATTAGTATCACCACTCAATGACGCTCACGCTTATAGAGCGTACATCGAAACATTATTGAATTGCGGCTAAAGAATCACATCTTACTAGCATATTGTGGTATGATGATACACCTGGACAAATGGATTCAGTGAATGCTAATAATAAAGGGTATAGGGTGCGAAAATCATTGACCACTGAAGACAAAACTGTAGACTTATTGGGTCATTCACATTGTGATGTGTTTCATCAAGAAAAATTTCTGCTCAACGGTGTAGAGGTTCGATTGCGACTTGTTCGTACAAAAGACGCATTTTGCCTCATGGATGCAGTTCGGACTTGTACACTGCATATTGTTGATCCCACACTAATTATGCGACGAATGAAAATATCACCGTCTGTTCTTCTTGCACATGCTCGAGCTCTGTTTGAATCCACAGCAAAATACCCTCTCACACGAGTAGAAGTGAAAACGTTCACCATTCATTCCGGTGTACATGGCGAAACGTTAGACAACGTGATTCTGGGTCAATTACCAAAGAGGATTATAGTTGGTTTTGTTGATAATAAAGCCTTCAATGGTGATAGACAGCTTAACCCATTCAATTTCCAAAATTATGAGATGAGTTCCTTCGTGTTGTACGTTGATGGTACATCCGTTTCAGGAAAACCCTTACAAACAGATTTTCGAACAAATGGTTTATATGTGGACGCATATCACACTCTGTTCTCTGGAACAGGAATTCATTCCCTTAACGGAGGAAATTCTATTTCCTGAGAACACTATCCTAAAAGGTATTGTTCGTTCGTGTTTGATTTGACTCCTGATTCATCAGCGAATAGTAACACACATTGGAATCTTGTGGAACATGGTAGTGTGAGAATAGAAGTTCGTTTCGAAAAAGCCCTTACATCGACAATCAACTGTGTAGTTTACGCTGAATATTACAATGTATTGGAAATTGATTCCTCCAGGCAGATTATTGCTGATTTTGCAAATTGATCAAGCCAAGTTTTCATTTATGCTTATACTGGTTGTTTTGTACAATTCATTTGATGAAAATGTGTTGACTCAACAAAAATGACTTTTCACAAGATATAATCACACTTCGAGTCTTCAATCAACCAGTTTGTGTCTGACTATACAATAGAGAACATCACGTTTGAAATATAGGATCTTCGAAATGGATATAGTGGTGGATATTCAAGGTTATAAAGATAGCGAAGGTAAATTCTTCCCCAAAGAAAACGCCATTTTATCATCAGATGGAACGTACATTGGCCATTGGGTTCTTTCATCGCCATGCCCATTCATAAAATTACCTGTCAAGTACAAAGCACAGAATAATTGGTTATCTAAGAAATGCCATGGTATCGAGTGGTTCGAAGGAGATGTGGAATACAGTAATTTCTTGCATACTTCCAAAAATTTGATCACAATTTCTAATAAAATCTTCACTCGTGGTACAGAGGAATCGAATTCCATACAATCTGTCGCGTGTCGGAATATCATCAATTTGGAAGACGAAGTCAACTGCCCATCATTCCAGAAGTTACCATCGTCGCCTGAACTTTGTATCCTTCACGGAATAAAGAAGTCACGGAATCTTGATTTCGCGTGTGCACTGCAATATGTTTTTCAACTGAAAATCTGGCTAATCGACGTCCCTGATTATTTCGCTCCTCTGTGGAGAATTGATTTGCAAGCTGAAAAAAACGAAAATTCAACGGATTTGCATTCTGTAGACAGTTCATCCGATATCGAGGAGAATTTAAGATATGAACACTCTTCATCTACAGCAAGCTCTACAGTATATACCATACCACACAGTAGGAGTCTACCCTGCAGACAAGATACCAAAAGTTTGGACGAAACCTGCCGCGATTATCACCAACACTGATACCCATACCAAGCCTGGAACTCATTGGGTTGCCATGTACGTTAATAAAATCGGTCGTGGAACATACTTCGACAGCTATGGGATGCCTCCACTGATATCACACCATCGTATGAGATTACGGGAAAATTGTTCTGATTTCAAATTTAACACTAAACAACTGCAAAGCGAAAGTTCAGATGTATGTGGACAGTTTTGTGTAATGTTTCTACACCACATGTCAACCGGTTTTGGTATGCCCAGCTTTTGTGGCCTGTTTTCTGATGATTCGAATCAAAATGATAAAATTGTACGGGATTATTATAGGGCGTTCATGAAACACCGTTCTCTTCGTCAAAAGAGATGTACAACGACTTCTCTCCGTGGTGATAGTTGTACAGATAGGCGTTTTTCTTGTGTACAGAATTGTTGTGAGAAATTGTGATAGTTTCTAATTAGGCATATGTATCATTCAACTGTATTTTCAATATCTCTATTGACTTCCTTCCCATTGTCATGTGTAATGAACAATCAATCAATAAATCATAAATTACATGAGTTTACCAGATTTCGAGTTTCTTTCTTTCTTCACCTCTTTATGTTCCAATTATGATGCGAATTTGCATCCGATGGCTCGTGATATTTAATTAGCATCTCTTATCTATGGATCGTCCATTCTTACGACGCATTCATTTCTTCTTTATATATATATATATGTATATTCACCAAAAGGGTACAGGATGATGGAGATAATAGTGAATAAGAAACACAGGATGGTAGCAGAGAAGCGAAAGAGAGGACACAGAGAGAGAGAAGAAAAACAAGGATAGATATTGTATCACTTACATTAGTCCATAAGCATGATGCAGTCTTCACACACCGTCGTTCAAGACGGGTATCGTAGTGGGGGGGGGGGGGGTGTGGAGGGGAGACCGTGGCAACTCTCCATAAGTGTGCCATACTACTAATATACGGAGGGAAAAATTACAAGGCCGACAAGTTGCAGAAGATCGCATTGGGCAGTCGAGTCATTCTCAACCTTTTAGAGGACTCCTTATTGAAACCAAGCCACAAAAAGATGGCTCAACATCGCTTATGTTCGGATAATTATTTCACTTGCCCCGATTTATACATACACCTTCCAAAAATAGGCCTGAAAGCAACGGGAGTTGTGAGGAAGGACAGAGTGGAGGGGAAAAATGATTTAGAAAAGAAAGCTTCTCGTGGATCTCACATAGTTCAACATGGGATGAACAGTGAGTTGAATCTCATTCCTCTAATGGACTCGAAAGAAGTATCCATTCTTCCAACCGCCGCTGGTGTAACTCCTATCAAAAGTGCAAAACGGTATTCGAAGGAAGAAGAAACTAAATTGGACATACCGATGCCAGCAGCATTTTCGATTTACAACGAACGTATGGGTGGGGTCGACCTGCATGATCAGTATTGCAGCAAAGCTTTTCCGGGAATGAGGAGTGAAAACTGGACGTTTTCTATTCTCATCAGATTGATCGAATCACCTTCCGCAAATAGTGTTATTTTATGGAATGCCGCTACTGAAGGTGGGGAAAAATGTGTATGAAAAATTTTTCGACAAAGGTCGCATCAGAATACCTCCAAAGAAGATCAAAATTTGATTTGAAATCCCATGTGATGGGTGAATCGCAATCCACAAAGTATTGTTCACAAGAAAAGTGTGAGACAAGAACGATGTCGTTCTGTATAACTTGTAACAAATATTTTTGCAGAAAGTGTTTCGATTATTTTCATGGGGCGGGATAGATGATTCTCTCAGCTCCTGCTCCTGCCATTGAGACTGGTTTTCCGATTATAGAATAATGTATGAATAAAACAAACAAATACGAGGAAAATGGGAAGTATAAAATACAAAAACATGAATACAAAATTGTGAAATATATGAACATTAATGAATGAATGAAGAATATGAAGAAATTGAGAATTTGAGAATACCAAAAAATTGATAAGAAATTAGAAAATAAAAAAAGGTAAGAAATTAAAAAACACAAAAGAAATAAAAAAGACTCTCTGCTTTGCATTCACCTCCTCGTGGTGAGAGACGAGCAACGACAATCAATTTTGACGGCAAAAAGACGCATAAAGCAGTATCCCATGGTTAAAACAGGTCGGTCTACTACATTCAAGGATCAATCAAATTTGTACCCGATTTGCGTTAATGAGTGTAGGAAATTGAGTAAACCGTCACTCCTGATTCCTATGAACCATGATTTGCAGGAGAAAATTAGGAATTTCTTCCTATACGTACATGCGACAAAATCCATGGAATTCGTGTTGTCCGAGGTGATAAATATGCCATCTTGAGGTCGAATATAGATTCTAGAATGGGAAATCTTTACTCAGTAATATATATTCGCAATTCTGAAATCGTGAATTCTGAGTCAATATTCGTAATCAACGATCTCGAATACCACATGATGCCAAATTTCGAGCAAAACGGATGATTTTCCAAATGATGTTCTGCCATATTGAATCCGCCATTTTGAATTATATATTTTCACCTCCAGATTTGAATTCAGCGACCTCAGAAACTTCCCGCAATCAGATAAATTTTAGAATTATGATCCGCCATATTGGATCCGCCATTCCCAATTTTGAGAAATTGACAGCGAATTTGTAATCAGCGACCCCAAAAACTATTGGGTACTGGATTCAAAGAACATCCAATAAATTTCCGGACTTTCGGCCATCGTATTGGATCCACCATTTTGAATTTTGAAAATTTGACGACGGATTCGTAATCAACGAATCGAAAGACCCATGAGCAGGTTTTGAGCTGATTTGATGACTCCTCATGGATTTTGTCAACTTTTTGACATTTTGGCCCACTGTGTGGTGGCTCAAAACCGCTATAAATAGACTTCCCTCGCATTTTGCGACAATCAAGAGCCTTCCTTCCTTTTTTCATATAGGGTATCTGATGATGCTCACGAGTCTCAGAATGGGTATGTCCTACATTCCCAACCATGGGATAGAAACAAAACAGCCAAGTCAGGTTGAAATAATGAATCATATGATTTCTCACAATTTTTTCAATTTTCTAACGACCATATTGGGATGGGGGTCAAATCAACGAAAAGACAAATCAACGAAACCGGTGTTTGAGGAGAGAGAGAGTGTGACGTTTCTCTCTTTTCAACCAACTTTTCGTTCAGCCCCCATCCCCATATCGACGCCGCCATTTTGAATTCCCGAAAAATTCCAACGGGGTTCGAAAGAGTAGATATCAAGGACACGATCTATGCTAGATACAATGGTGCGGCAATATTTTTGCATGCTGGAAATATGGAATTTGAAAAGAAACCCGACGAATTTTCTGTCTTTCCTCTTCGGAAACTGGTTATAACGGTTTGTCATTGTTCCCTACGTCAATTTGAGTGCCGGCTTTCGAAAGAAGAGACTCTGAGCTATCGGAGTCATCTTGGTATGATTTTTTTCTGGGTTGTTTGCATCAAAAGTTAGAGCCTTGGGAGTCAAGAAAAAAAATTGTACATTTCGTACGAAATGGGTTGAAATCATGAATAATATGATCCCTCGCAATTTTTTCAATTTTCCAACGACCCTATTGACGCCGCCATTTTGAATTTCCAAAAAATTTCAACGGGGTTGAGAAGAGTAGATATTAAGGACACAATCTATGCTAGATACAATGGTGCGGCAATATTTTTGCGTGCTGAGAATATGGAGTGTAGAAAGAAAAACCCGACGAATTTTTTGGCACTTCCCTGCAGAAACAGGTTTTAACTTTTTGTCATCGATTTCTCCGTCAATTTGAGTGACGGCATCCGAAAAAAGAGACTCTAAGCTATCGAAGTCGTTCTGTTATGATTTCTTTCCGGGTTGTTTACATCGAAAGTTAGAGCTTCGGAAGTCAAGAAAAAAATTGTACATTCCGTACGAAACAATGGTTGAACAATGAGAAGAAGTACATTGACAAATCACTCCGATATAGTCTATGGTATTTGTTTTCAAGTTTGATCGCTTTTATTAGTTCTTTGGAGTACTATTCGGGAATTTACTTCCGAAAATTTGAAGCTTAGGGACATAAGAATTTGTTAAATTTTGAACAATCACATTTAGAGATTGTACAAAAATATTATCGTCATCATGAGAAGTCTGCATAAGCGCATCCCAGTCTATCTGATTCAATGTAGAGTTGATAGCATCGTAATCAGCTTCATCATGATCGAAGAAAAACCTTACATTTCCATGATCATCAGTGTAAACAAATGGTGAATATATCTCTGAACAATCATGATGCTTATCACGTTCAGATACTGAAAATTCACTAATATGCAAAGTGCATCGAGAGATATTGGTTAGAACTAAATTGAGAATATTACCTGAAGAATTCTGTTTCAAATTCAACTGCCTAACCTTATGAATTCCATAGAATGATAACAGTATAGAAATAGAACTGTTAACATCTTGAAATGGATGAACTCTATTAGGAATAGGAAAACCATCGCTCTTCCTCCAAGTAAGTCCCGGCAAATTGCAATCACCCAGTAGAATACAATTACATATATTATTACCTGAAATAGAATCAGATGAAACACCTTGCAAACACTCTGCGAAGTACTCATACTTCTCACAAAGAGGATTAGGGGGAAAATATACCAAATATATAAGAAACTCTGCTTCACAAGGTTTAACGTGTACTAGGACATATTCAAAGCAATCCGTTTTGAAGAACAGTTGACGACATGCTAAGCTTTCTTTGACTGATAAAAGTACACCTCCTCCTTTCACTTTGTCACAATTACTTGGACTCCTATCATATCTGAAAGTATTATACTTATCAAGCCCTAGCTCACTAGAAAGAATATCTTTGTTTAACCCTTTGCGGCATACGTTTTTCAGATGAACGGTTATACATGAAACTCGGTATATATAGGTTTTTGAGGTCGCTGATTACGAATCTGGACTCAGATTTGCGAAATTCAAGATGGCGGATTCAAGATGGCGGCAAAAAATTTCGAAATATGGGAGATTTCGCTGAAGCTCACGTGTCGGGGATTTTTCGGGTCGCTGATTACGAATCTGGACTCAGATTTCCAAAATTCAGGATGGCGGATTCAATATAGCGGTGGAAAATTTTCAAAATTGCGGAGTTTCGCTGAAACTCACGTGTCGGGGATTTTTCAGGTTGCTGATTACGAATCTGAACGCAGATTTGCAAAATTCAGAATGGCGGATTCAATATGGCGGCGGAAAATTAGAAAAATCGTGGAATATCGCTGAGACTTGCATGTCAGGGGTTTTTGGGTCGCTGATTACGAATCTAGACACAGATTTTCAAAATTGAAAATGGAGGATTCGTGATGGCAACGGGGAATCTGGAAAATTGCGGAATTCCGCCGAAAAATACGTGTCAGGGATTTTTCAGGTCGCCAATTACGAATCTGAACCAGATTTTAAAAATTCAAAATGTCAGATTCAAGGTGGTGACGGAAGATTTTGAAAATCGTATAACCATGCTGAACTTCATGCACGGAGGGGCTTTCGGTTCGTTGATTGCGAATTCAAACTCAAATTTCCAAAATTCAAAGAGCAAATTCGGATGGCGTAAGGAAACTTGGGGAACTGGGATTTTGCAAAAAGCTTGTGAACTGAGTGTTTTTGAATCAATCACCGTAGACCAACTGCTTTTCTCTGAGATTCAATATTTTTCATTCGAATGATGAACAAGAAATAAAAGAAATGAACATTTGAAGATCGAACAATTAAGAAAGAGGAATTTATTTATCAATCATTTAGAGAACCTTATTTTCCGACAATGAATTCTCATAGATTTGGGCTCCAATGAAAGTCACCGCGTTTGGTTGATTCCAGAGACACGAACGTGGACGTAGTGGCGATTGTCTCCATTTTGTTTTTTTTTCGTTTTTTGTTTTTAATTTTTCGAAATGTTTTGATTTTTGATTTTTTTGATTTTGTATTTTTCAATTTTTCTGATTTTGTATTCTTTTTTCATTTCGTATTCTTATATTTCTTCTATTTATTCCAAATTTCCCAATTTTTCAACAAAAATTTTTCAATCATTTCTCATTTTCAACTCTTCAAGCTCTACAGTTTTCTTCATAGCATAAAGTTTCACAATTTTGTGTTCTCAATTCTATGGTTCCACAATTTATGTATGAGAATGTTCATGCATGGTAATTTCGAAAACAATTTCCATCATGTTTTATGAAAAATGGCACATTGCAAGTACTGCAGGTATATGAAGTCCTGCAAGGTTGACCTTTCGTACTACAGAAAGCACAACGTCTCGGAACGCTTACACATACGGGCATATGACATGATTGAGATCGTCTTGTTTCGAAAGATACTGTAGGTTTTCTGACTACGTTCGATGGAGATGTTTTGGACATTTTCTTCCCGTAGGTGTAGGTCAACAATGGCTTGCCAATTGATCTACTAAAAATAACCTGAATTTTTTTGATGCCATTGGATGTGCTGGATTCCTGGTATTGTAAATAATCAATGCATTCATAATGGCTACCTCCAAAAAATGCCAAAATATGCGGTGCCACCATTTTCTTTATTTTCTATCAATTTTGTAAGTTGATATTGGGTGATCAGATCTATCAACATATCCCATATTTTCATGATAGTCTGAGCACATAACTGGGCAAGTTACTTGTTTCGGAGAACCACCTTTTTGTGTACGATTTGTCACAGTAACCTCACAAGGATCATGATAGTTGGATAAAAAGAAAACAGCTTTTTTATCCATCCACTAGACCCAGCTAATTTCAGCACCACAAGTACGGTATTCATACTGCCCATGCGCCATTTTTTTATCAGGAATAATGCTTTTTGGTAAACCCTTTCTGTTGGAACGAACAGTTCCACAAGCAAACACTTTATCTTTTTTCAAATCTATCATAAGATCGAGACCGGTAAAAAAATTATCGAAAAATACATGATGATTTTTTCCTACTAAGTTACGCGTCAAATCTTTCACTACTCGGGCGCCCAATTGCTTTTCAGCACTTTCAGCTTTACCTGTGTATACCTGAAACTCGCACACGTATCGCGATGCATCTGCGCGCGTCCAAACTTTGTATCCACGTTTTATGGGCTTGTTCGGCATGTACTGCTTCAAACTGCTACGGCCTTTGAACTTGATCATGGATTCATCAATAGATTGGTTTTTGCTGGGTTTCCAACAATTCTTGAAAGTTTCGGATAATTCATCTAAGAATGGTCTTAGCTTATACAATTTATCATAATTTTTATCTCCTTTTCTCGGTTCTTGACTGTTATCAGCCATGTGTAAATGACTCAGGAGAAATCCAAACCTATTAACCTTCATCAATTTGCATATAAATGGATCATTCAATTTTGGATCTGTCGACCAATAATCGCGGTAAGGGGGGGATTTTTCCACGCCCATCATTATATTCATAGCGAAAGACACTAGTAATTCCTCTTTGGTTATTGAATCAGCTTTAGTTTTTTTCTGTCTCAAGTACAGGTTTGTTTGTTCAACAATTAAATCTAAAAACTCATGGGGGAACAGACATAAAAATATGTCTAAAGGTGTGGTAACATCATCTGTAATATTTGGACCGAAAGTTTCAGTATATGGGGAATCATCTTGGGTTTTTCTTTTTTCCGCCCACATAGAATCATTATCATTGAATCCTATGTTATCATCATCAAAACTTTCTGAGTCAGGATAATCTCCAGAAAGATTTCTTCCGCCATCACAGTCAGTATAATCATTCTCAATATCATCATCATCACACAACCCACCGATAGATTCAGCATCACTGGGAATATCAGTTATTTCATTCATATTCCGAAGTTATATGTGATATGTCTTGTGCACCAAATATAAGTGATAGATGAACTTCGGTCGTTTCCACGACTGATGGAGAAGAATGCCTTTTCACACAAAAATTTGCGGAAGACAGTTTTTCACAATCCGGTTAGCCTGCCACACAAACGCGATCTTTAACACGGATAAGTTGTCTTTACTCAATATTAAATAACAATAGACATATCTCAGTCAATACTAATGTGTACTACAATAATTATTATTCCGATTATAGATCCAAAAAACTAGTTGCGAAGTAGCGATGGAAACCCTAAGTCTATCATGCGTAGAAAATCAATTTTGAGTGGTAAAGCTTCAAATAAATATTATAATGGTATTTTGCACAAAAATAAGAATATTTTGGAATATTTGTATGGATTATGAAATCTGCACATATTATTATTTTTGCGTGAGTAATTCACGTCCCAGATAGCACAAGAGTTCTAAAAATTTTTTCAATCGCCCGTTTGCCCTCACCAACCCCTTGATGGGGGTTGGATTTGGGAAATTCGGAAAAATTTAAATGGACGTGTATTTCTCTTTTTTTGGGACGCCAAAACCAAAAATGATGAGGAAAAAGGATTCCAACCCCTCTTTTACCCGCTAGCACCCTCCTACCACCCCCTGATCGGGGTTGAATTTCAAACTTCCGTAAAAAATTCCAATGTATGCGGATTTCCATATTTTTTGGGATGCTTAAACCGAAAATGATGACAAAATAGAAATTCGAACCCTCCCTTGCCCGCTAGCTCCCTCCCACCACCCCCCGATGGGGACTGAATTTGAAACTTACGTCAAAAATTTGAATGTATATGTATTTCCATGTTTTCTGGGACGTTCGAATAGGGAATGATAACAAATAACAAATTTCCCCGCTTTGTTACCCGCTAAGAGTAGAACCAAATCATGACTGCATCTGATATTTCTATTTCATGAAGTATCGACGTTTACAACATAGGATACTGTTTAACGTGTCCAATCAACAAGTGATTAACTTTGGATCGCCGGAATTTTGAGTATTGAGCACATGAAAGCTTTGGTTCTTCTGTTTTATCCTGAATCGTTAGCGTAATTCGCTGAGAACTGACTTTCATGTGGATTCTACTAGGTTCTTTTGAATGATTGTACAGGAGTGTGAGGAGGTAATCGAGTCAGTGGATATTGTTGATTGCAGTCGTTTATGGTCTCAGCATCTCAAAGAACATAGAAATACACATACATCTCAATTTTGTGAGAAAATTTCAAATTCAACCCTCTTCAAGGGGGTAGTGGGGGGTACTAGCGGGTAACAGAGGAGTTTGATTTGTTATTTGTTATCATTTTCGATTTGAGCGTCCCAAAAAACATGGGAATACACATAGATTTGAATTTTTTACGTGGGTTTCAAATTCAACTCTCGTCCGGGGGTGGTAAGAGGGTGCTAGCGGGTAAAAGAGGGGTTGGATTTGTTATTTGTTATCAGTTCTTATTCAAACATCCTAGAAAACATGGCAATACATATGCATTCAGATTTTTTCACGTGAGTTTCAAACTCAGCCCTCATCAGGGGGTGATAGGAGGGTGCTAACGGGTGAGAGAGGTTGGAATTCTTTGTCCTCATCATTTTTGGTTTCAGCATCCCGAAAAACATAGGAATCCACATACATTCGCATTTTTTATGGAAATTTAGAATTCAACCCCCATCAGGAGGCGGTAGGAGGGCGCTAGCTGGTGAGAGAGGATGGAATTCATTTTTTCTTATCATTTTCGGTTTCAGCATCCCAAAAAACATGTAAATCTACATGGATTTGAATTTTTTACGAAAGTTTAAACTTCAACCCCTATCAGGGGGTGGTAGGAGGGTGCTAGCGGATGAGAGAGGGGTTGGAATTCTTTTTCCTCATCATTTTTGGGTTCAGCGTCCCAAAGAACATAGAAGTACACGTACATTTGAATTTTTCCGAATTTTTCAAATTCAACCCCCATCAGGGGGTTGGTGAGGGCGAACGGGCGATTGAGAAAATTTCTCATGGTCATATTCGGTTTCAGCGACCCCAAAAATGTAGGGATAGTGGGGTCTACCCTCTGGTTCATGACAATTTTTTTTGTGTGCCTGTGTTATTCAATGAATACGGCTTTTTCTCATTGTTTATTTATTTAAATCACAATTTGTAAAACGATTGACAATGTATACGTGATACCGAATACTTCCTAAGTCCTTATCTAAATCAAATTGAAAAAAAAACTGGGGGAAAAAGCGTTATATTGTCTCTGGTTAACTGGAAACTTAAAACACATTGAGGTGGCTATTATGATAGCCACCATGCCGCAAAGGGTTAACCGAGTTCCAGTGAATGCTAAGACTTGAAAATCATCGAAATTAATTATTTCATTACGGAATTCAACAATTCTCCCTCTTATACTTCTAATATTTTGATAAAATATCGACGAATTATAACCAAAACAGGTCAGTTCTTTGAGCTAGACTTTTGAAAGATAAATGGAACACCGAGAGGATATCTAATGGAGATGTCAGCTTCACCCTTCTTCTTCCTTTCCAAAAACTCAGTGGTTATTTTCTCGAACGTTTCGAGTTGTGATTTCGTGAGATCCTTCCTCACTGTAATGCCTTCTGGACAAATCGACTTCTTGTTCTTCAACATACGAGATACGTCTTCGATACTCGAAAAAGTAATCTTTAGTGGTCTAGATATACCAGTTCTAAATTTCCCAATTCTTCTTATATTGTTGACATCAATGTTGAGATCAGCATAAGCTAGCCATTGTGAGACACGTGAGACATCATTTGTACTTTTATTCTCCTCGTCAGGTACATTGGAAAACAAAAGATCAAGCTTTTCTTCCCCTCTTTGCTGTATCCCAGACATCATTTCCTCCATGGTAGAACTATCCTCCAACAAAATGTTATTAGGCAACTTTTCAAGAGAAGTAACTCTACCTTATATGTGTTCGATGGCATCTTCGTTAGCAGTTACCCTCTTGACTACATCTTCCATTGAGTGCGATAAACTCTCAATGCTGTGGGTTATACCAGTATGAATATCAGACAGAGATGTTATCACATCATCAATCTCATCCAACTTTCCAAGCCTAGAGAATATAGCTTGGATATTGGCATTGCGCTCACTAGACGTGCGAGTTACAAACTTATCGGGACAGCAATATTTCGCCACACCGTGTCTATCAATTCCAGAACGTATTGCACAGGAGATATGAAATGCAGTTTTACAGTTAGACTCCTAAGGGGTAACACCACTCTAGAGGCCGAAAAAAGGTATAATTTTGCGGATTTTTCATGGGATTATGGGAAGAGGGATTGTATTCAAATTTACAGGGTTTATTCAACATATATTGAAGTATAAAAAAAAATTTGTTTATCATCGATTTCTTGCAAAATGGCGGTGCCACAGCGGATCTCCGATACAAGGTTTTTTTGGAGACGTTCCGCGAGCGTACCCATTCCTCGGCAACTGTGAGAGCTGGAACGAGAATCCAAAATTTTTTTGAAACAACATACTGATAGCCATCGAAGTACGTAGGATTATTTTTTCTCCAATCTTTGTAGAAACTGTGCATGTCTGAACAAAAAGTATGAATTTTCGACTAAAAAAAGAGCAGTAAATTGTTAATAAAACAAGTAATTTTCAAAATATCAAAAAACGGCTACGTACTTCGGAAGAGAATATATATATAAAGCTACTGTGAAAATTTGAACCCGATCCATGCAATAGTTTTGAAGCTACGAGTACGCCCGATTTGAAAAAAAACAGTTTCGAGAAAAACGCGTTTAAAGTTTTCGTAACATTGAAACCGTTGGGATTTTTGTTTACCTCCAGTCTGCGATGCCTGCGCCGTACATCTGGCCGTCTCTGTTGATGTCGGACTCTTCCTTTTCCTTCCTTGCAGATTGTATGGACATCCGGGCCTCTCTGGCATCGTTGGTCAACGATCACCCGGAAAATTTGATGCGACGAGCGTCCACCTCCACGCAAAAACTGTAGCAATTCGGTCCGATCGTTAAGCCCAGGTGTTCCATCAGCTTCAATACACTGGACAATCCATCGTTGTAGATACTTGCAGCAATATATACTGCAGTATCAAGCACCTGTTTGCCACTGGAAAATGTTCTTGGAGCCATGGATCAGACCGTCGCATTGAAACTTTCGTTGCTATTTTGCGTGAAGCCGCCTAAGCAACGAGTAAGCAATTCATCTCGGCTGAGTTCTTCGTACAATGGCAAAATCGCTTCATAAACCTATTGAGAAAGAGCCGGTTCATGCGTGAAGTCCTGCCCAGTCGCTTGAGCTTTTTGCCAAGCGCACCATGAATTCTCTCCGGGCGGGCATCTTTCGTGCTTCGTTTGATCGTCGGTCGATAATATATGGTCCAGTGTTGCGTAAATTTCATTTCGCATTTTTTCTACAGAATCGTGATTCCTACGAATTGCTATTCCGTAGTACATTGCCAATCCGTCTATGAGCTTACCAGTGAGCTTGCCTTTTCCTCCAAGTCCTTTTGTTTTTTTCTTCAAATTACGGAGACGAGAGCCCATCCGCTTCTGCACATGATCGATGCATTCTTTTGTCTGTACGGTAAACTCTTTGTATGGTTCAGAATCTAAAATTCCTTTGAAGGTTTCAGAATCTCCGTCGCCGACGTAATTTGTGTATTTCAAATTGTGCAAAGATTCTGAGCGCTCGAACATTTCGGAGACGGCGTCCACTTCCATCTTCCCGGTGGAACCGACGTGGTTTGCTTGGCATTCATCCTTGTGAGTTTCACTCCACTCCTCGAACTCGATAGTGTCAGTTTTAGTTTTCCACAATTCGCAAGCTTTGCAATATTCAGATTTCACTGAAACATCAACTACTTTGCCAGTATGCCAGCTGATAACCGAAACAAGTCCGTACAAAGATGAAAAACCACGTTTCCTCCACGAACCAGCGCCAGATACAGGAATGCCACTTTGATCTTCAGTTTTTTCTTTTTCTTTTTCAGCCGCAATTTTCATGCTGAGATTGCAAACAGCTTCGGCCTCAACGGCAATTTTCTTCACAACTACATCGTAAAACGATTGGAAAATGGGCCGTGGAAGATCTATGAAAGCACAAAACTTGATAATGCCACTCAATCCTACTCCTAGCAATCGCATGGCAAGCACAATTCTGCGATTAATATCTTATCCTTTGTCAATGAAGGGGCAGCTAGGGATATTGATTTCGTCGCAGGTTTCGCAAGAAATCACAAGCTTGAAACCCAAGCCTCGTTTTCCACTTTCGTTAAATGTGACATCTGATTTGCACTTCTTGCACACGACAGCTCCCGATATCGCAGAGAATACTGCCAAAAAGTTTAAGATTCGAAAACCAAAGTCTCCTGTTACTTTAAAATCATCGAAATCAACATCCGATAATTTTTCGGCCGACGTACTGACGCTTTCCAGGCTTGGCTCCTGCAGTTCGTCCCGGTTGCATGGGCGTCGATTCGAAATTTTCGGCCTTTTCGCGCTGTTCCTTCCTCCACGGGTGGTTTTTTGGTCACTGTACGTTCTCTCCGAAGACATGCTGATCGTTGAAAAAAAACTTGAGCACAAACTTGTGCAAAAAAATGGAATACTTCAATGAAATATTCAAAAATGTACACTACGAAATGAAAGCATCTGCGCGGCGTCGCTTGGCAGCTGTACTGGCCCTCAGACGCGCACGCACACACAGACGCACTTCTATAGGTTTCAGTACACCCTGGTGTACTTCTCATAAACCACTATGCCCATAAGCAATAGAATTCGGACAGGTAGGGTCGATGAATCAGAGCCCGCCGTGGCAGCTGATTCAACCGTCGGCGCGCGCTCCGAGGCGTTGCGGCAGATTCAAGAATTAGACCCCTCCCACATCGAATTTCAATATAAAACCAATTGGATATGTATTTTAAAGTACTTAAGTATACTTTGGGGGAAAAAAATCGAATTTGTGAAAATCCTAGAGCAGTGTTGACCCTTAAGAGGATCATTGACAGGACCTTTTAATCGGCACATAGCACATTTTTCCTTCCCATGTTTTTCTTGAGACATCTTGTAAGATAGCACTTAATCAATCAGACAATGTCTCCGATAACTCCACAATGGATGAACCAATAATTGAAAGTCATTCAAGGTCATCAATGACTGATGAAAATAACTATTATACAAGAATACAATCGTTGTATCATAAGATAAATGAATTTTAACACATGCCAATTAATGATTTTTAGGTTAGAATAATAAAATCCGCAAAGATCCAAGTACGAGGGTGGATTGATAAGTTTCCGGCCTGACCAAGAGATGGCGCCACTAGGCCTACCTCGAGGTGGCGTTCTATAGTACCATCCTTAGATAGCTTGTAGCTATAGTTTCAGTCCGATCGCCATGTTAGTTTAGTTTTGAGAGCACGGTGACCAAGACGCCTCTGTGTTTCTCGTAAAAATGGAAAAGCTGGAAAATCGTGCTGTCATAAAATACTTTTGTTTGAAGGGGTGAACGCCGAAGGAAATTAAAGAAGAGATGGACTCAACACTGGGGACATCCTCCCCATCATATTCAACCGTTAAGCAGTGGGTTTCCGAGTTTAAAAAGGGTCGTGTGAGCACCTCTGATGACCCTCGCTCAGGACGCCCCATTGAGGTCACAACTCCAGATATGATCGAAAAAATCCATCAAATAGTGCTGAAAGATCGCAGATTAAAAGTTCGTGAGATAGCTGAGACCTGTAAGATGTCATATGAACGTGTACAAAATATTTTGCACCAACATTTGTATATGGAAAAGCTCTGTGCAAGATGGGTGCCGCGTTTGATAACAGTCGACCAAAAATTGATTCGAAAGAACATTTCTACCGCCAATTTGGCGTTGTATAAGCGTAATCCAAGCGAATTTTTGCGTCGATTCGTAACCGTTGACGAAACTTGGGTCCACCACTACACTCCTGAAACCAAAGAACAGTCTAAACAGTGGATTGGACCAGGGAACCAACTCCAAAGAAGGCAAAAACAATTTTTTCGGCGAACAAGGTTATGGCTACTGTTTTTTGGGATGCAAGAGGTATTATATACATTGATTACCTTGAAAAGGGTAAAACTATCACTGGTCAATACTACGCAGACTTATTGCAACGTTTGAGCCACGGAGTGAAAATTAAACGACCTCATCTGGCGAAGAAAAAAATCTTGTTTCATCACGATAACGCACCAGCGCACACGTCAATCGTTGCGATGGCTGAAATCAACGATCTGAGGTTTGAATTAATGCCGCACCCTCCCTACTCTCCAGACCTAGCCCCGAGTGACTATTATCTGTTTCCTAACCTCAAAAAATGGCTTGGCGGTAAGAGATTTGCGGACAATGAAGAAGTAATCGAAGCTGTGAATGGGTATTTTGAGGAGCTTGACGAATCAGTCTATAGAGATGGCATTACTAGACTAGAACACCGCTATGAGAAATGTATCAGCCTTGGAGGAGATTATGTTGAGAAATAAAGAAAAAAAAATTCTCAAAAACGTTGTTTTTCTTGGTCAGGCCGGAAACTTATCAATCCACCCTCGTAATCTTCATACACTCATCAATAATCCGAATAAGAAACAATTTCAAAATTATCTAGAAAACCATAGGAATGAATCTTTAGACTCAATCCAAGATATATTCCTTTAAAAAGATATTATTGAACCGGAGCATAACAAAATGTTAACGTTGCCGCCATTTTATATCGGAGAATATATATATATTGGAACGTTCCTCACCCTTCGCTTTCTCCAATAAGTCTGGAGTACTCCCTCCGTTGCTCAGTTCATAAATTCAATTGAGTTTTGATCTTTAATGGAGAGTTGATAAAAAAAGAACATAACGCGTGATTATAGCTTCCAATGAACATATGGCACGACTCGCATTTATTCAAAAAGAAACATGTTCATTTGAATACACATCAAGGTTCGCGCGCTAGGCCCGCTAGTTCACAAAATTTTAATTGAATGAAAAAATACGAAAATGACTCCAAGTTCTGCTTAAAAGAAATGTGACTCTAAGTTATAAATGGAAGAATAAATTCTATGCCCGCAGATAGGCCTCCAACAAATATCTAAGCTTATCGGGTCACTTGTCAACGTTGAATTCACAACTCTACCTTCGAATATCGCTGTTCTCTTCCTCCAATGCAGCCATGAAGGGCCCGCGCATTTGCTGACCCCACCTAGCCGATCGAAACCAGAGGAAACGACATTCACGAGTCTACGCTGGTCAAGATTCAAATACTTTGAAGAAGCCCTGAAGCACGAGAGCGATTCTCGAACCGCCTAACCTCTTCAAAGATTTTTCCTCGGACTTGGAATATTTTTCAATCTACCACTGCCATGAATTACAAGAGCAATTTCTTGCACCGCCTAACAGTGGTATCTTGCCAAATGTCTAAGGACCAGACGTCGACTAGTGTCGAACCGATCTACAGAGTCCTGAAATTTGGGAGCAATTTTCCGCACCGCGTAACTACTCAAAATCGAGCTGTTCGACTAGGAACCGTGGCGTTCGTTCTCGGTGGAACAAGTGACAGCTATCACTCCGATTTCATGGGTTTAAATATCCTCAAATCATATCCCTCCTATCTCAATTTCACATGCATTTTATCGTTGCGTTAGTTGTTCCTCCACATTCATACCATGCTTGCCGATGTATCTCACTGATCGTTTCGCTTTTATCATCACTTATTATCATCATTATTATGACACTGTAATCAAAGAGACACATCGGCCCGTAGCACTTGCATTGGTCCGCTCTTATCATTATCAATCTTCTCGTGTTCATGCGTTCACACGATGTCAATGCCCGGGGAGTGAGAACATTTATGAAAAGGAAGTTTTCGTTTTTCTTTCTCTAATTTTCTTAATTCCTGAGATGTTACAATATATATACTGAGTGATTCAAAATTGCCGTACACTTTTCTGGGAGCGGATTCTTGGTGAAATTCTGAGAAGGTTTTGGTCCGGAATATTCAGATCTGATCTTTAGATCCGGAGATATGAGCATTTTTTAATTCTTTAAAAAATCTACATACCCCGGGAGTACCATATTTCTGGCTTTTGAATCCAACACCATTCTCTTAGTCGGATCACGGGGTATCCCTGGAAAGAATTAATCCAATTTACCTTCCTTCGTTGTAGAGTTATAGTGATTCAAAGTTGTTGAATTGTGATTGGCTGGAATGCAAAAAATTTCAAACCGCTATAACTCCACAACGGAGGGAGCTAAATTAAATTAAGTTTCTTTCCAGGGATACCCCGTCATCTGACTTAGTGGATGGTGTTGTATTGTGAAGTCAGAAATATGGTACTTCCGAGGTATTTGGATTTTTTAAAAAATTAAAAAATGCTCATATCTCTGGATCTAAGGATCGGATCTGAATATTCCGGACCAAAATCTTTCCAGTATTTTATCAAGGATCTTCTCTCAGATGAGTGTACGGCGATTTTAAATCACCCAGTATATATACGGTGGGGCATTTAAAGTGTCGCGGGCGTTTTTTCCAAAAATAAAATGAGATACGAGAAAATTTTTCGGACAAACATTGTAGGGTATCGAGGGGGACATCCGATGGTGGCCTTGGCTTTGACCTCAAATCTCATCTTCAAGGGCATTCTGAGGTCAACTCTTGTTTTTTAAATAGCATCTTATATTTTTTACTGCAGATTTGGATTCTAGGTCAAAAACCAAGAAACTTTTGTCTGAACCATTTTCCTGAAATCCGCGAAGATGGCGCTCTAATCGATATTGTTCCATACTGAATCTGACATTAGAATAACTCGAAAACGAAGGGTCTTGGAGGAGAATGTTTCGGACAAAAGTTGTCTGATTCCAAGGGGGACCCCTTGAACTGAAACGGAGGTGATGGGGTATAACAGACAAAACACAACACATTTCAATCGTCTACATCACTTGGATAATTTTAATGCAGTAGATGCTCAAAATGATGGCCTTCGACTTCAATACACATTTCAAAACGTTTTACAAAAGATTGCTGAACTCGTGCTAAAATATCTTCATTGATGCTCGCGCATGCATTGATGATTCGTCGACGCATATTCTCAGGTGCAGTCGGTGCTTGTTGATAAACTGTATCTTTTATGTATCCCCATAAAAAAAAATCTGGAGAAGTAAGATCCGGAGAACGGGCAGGCCAATGAACTGGTCCACGACGCCCTATCCATCGTCCAGGATAATCTCTGTCCAATATTTCTCGAGCTGTGACTGCATAATGGGATGGACAACCATCGTGTTGATACCACATATTCAATCGTTCCTGAATAGGTATGTCTTCAAGTAATGTTGGAAGTACTTGATCTACGAAATGTCTGTACTTCTCTCCATTTAGCGTATCTGCAATGAAGTACGGTCCAATTACTCGAGATCGAAAAATACCCCACCAAACATTCACAGCCCATTGTCTTTGATGCTCTACTTGACGTAACCATCTTGGATTTTCTGTCGCCCAGTAATGCATATTATGTCGATTTACTTGACCATGATTGGTGAACGTCGACTCATCAGAAAATAATATGTTGATGAAGTTGTTATTGTGCATTTGCGCTAGACCCCATCGACAAAACTGTACACGATTTTCGAAATCATCACCGTGAAGGTCTTGATGCAAACAAATGTGATACGGATGGAATTTGTGACGTTTCAGTATTCGAAGAACACTTCTTCGAGAAATTCCCGAATGGAGTTCAATTTCACGAGAGCTCACGTGTGGATTATTGGCTGCTGCAGCTAGTACATTAACTTCCGCATTTTCTCCGCTAACAGTTCTCATTCGATGTCGTTTTTCCCTTGTAACACTTCCCGTTTCTGAGAATAATTTTGTAATGCGTTGAAAATACCTAATGGATGGCGTTGTTCTTTCAGGAAATCGTTCTGCATACAAGTCATATGCTTGTCTGGGGTTCTTATGCACTTCACCGTAAATGTAGATCATATCGATCTTTTCAGAAACCGTGTATCGGATATCCATGATTTTCAATTTGTCATAAACCAAGTAATAATCAAATGTAACTGACAAACTGACTTTCAAAATCGTGAATTTTCACTGAACCCCGTCGTTTGTTTACATCGCGTGAGCTCTGAATGGTGGTAATGTAGACGATTGAAATGTGTTGTGTATTGACAACTTTTGTACGAAACATTCTTTTGCAAGACCCTTCGTTTTCGAGTTATTCGAATGTCAGATTCAAAATGGAACAATATCGATTAGAGCGCCATTTTTGCGGATTTCAGGAAGATGGTTCAGACAAGAGTTTCTTGGTTTTTGACCTAGAATCCAAATCTGCAGTAAAAAATATGAGATGCTATTTAAAACACAAGAGTTGATCTCAGAATGCCCTTGAAGATGAGATTTGAGGTCAAAGCCAAGGCCACCATCGGATGTCTCCCTCGGTACCCTACAATGTTTGTCCGAAAAATTTTCTCGTATCTCACTTTATTTTTGGAAAAAACGCCCGCGACACTTTAAATGCCCCACCCTGTATATACGTCCTACCAATTCACACAAAACCAGGAAGAGTTTGGAAAGGGTAAGAATTTGGATTTCCATTCAACATCACGTATTCCATTGCGTGTGTGATGGAGGAGGTGCTGCGTGAAGGCATACAGCAGCGATGACCCACTCGTACTGTATCCGACGGCGAGCAACTGTGGTACAGCGCGACGGAAGATCTTATTGAAAACGACCGTCAACTTAGAATAATCGAAGTTATCGATCGTGTTCCGAAATTCAAGACCAAAGGAGGAAGATCGGAATATGACAAGTGAGAATTTTGGGGGAATTTTCACTTGGAAGGGATGGAAAATCGCATTTCGAGTTCCTTACAAAGGGGAAAACCCGGAATTTTGCGATTTTCTTGATGGTCCCCCACCGGTGTCATCAGTTTTGTTACGTCGAAAGCGAGACTTGTTATTTTCGAGTCGAGCTCGTCGCAACTCCGTTCGAATTCCAGGAAAGCCAGGGAGGGAAAGAATTTGTGGATACATCGGCCCAAGCGGTGAGGGAATATTGAAATAATATTCACGAATTTTTATTTGGAATTGATTGATTGTCTGATTCCAATATGATATCGTGTATGAATATATTTCTTCTTAAGGTTGATTGAATCTATGATTCATCCAATATGGATGTGTTACGACGGGAGAGTTCTGATGAAGGGAATTTAGACATAGAGATGTAGGAAAGAGATGCGAGAATGCGGAATGGATGACGACGGTTACTCACCGACCTCGGGGTGGAGTCATATCCAAGGGAGATGAAAATCGGAGAGCTCGGCAAACTCACACACAGTTTGTACAATTCATGCCACTATTCGGAGAGGTTTCAATTCAGTTCAAAATAAATTTGATTTACGAACGGAACGATTCCCTACTCTTGACAAACTAGACAACAAGAGCGAAGAGAAGGGGAATTTCGACACGCACACAACAAGAAAAAACTATTCCACACGCAAAGACTGGATCTATCGTTTCTCTCTCCTTCTCTCTGAAAGGAATCCCGGAAACCACGAAAACTCCGACATGCCAGAAGAGAATTTAGTACTAAATAATACTAAAATAGTACGAAATGTACCATCAATTTCAATATAAAATCTCATGGATTTCAACAATACAAAGTTTTGCATCCAATTTCATATTAAAAGTCATCAATAAATATCAAATTTAATATTCACAAAGGATGAAAATGATAGAAAATTTCGTAACACTCATATATAAGTAACTTTATATCAATGTCGTGGGAATTATTGCAGATTCTTCCAATAGAGTACTTACTTTCGTTGCTGAAAATTCGTCATCTGGAGCAGCATTGCAGAATTTCGATACATCATCGGTGGTAGCTACTTTGGATTTTTCACTTCTATACACGGAGAAAAATTGTCTATTATAAATTACTAGACTCGCTAGTATATTGCGGATATACTTGCATTTTGAAGTTATATACCAAACAATCTCTTCAAAAGTATCAGACTTTCTGGGAGTTAATGGTAGGATAATGATATTTTATAATAGAAAGTCTGATGCTTTTGATGAGAATGTTTGGTATATAACCTTAAAATGCAAGTATATCCTCAATATACTAGCGATTCTAGTAATTTATAATAGATAATTTCTCTCAGTGTACCCGGTACATTTCCTCTTCAATAGTGCCGTAAATTCAGCATAAGTTTCTATGTCAACATAGTCATAAGCTTTTATCATAGATTTGAGCATCGAATAGTGGGACCACAAAGTTGATGGTGCTACTGTTGCTGACATTTTATCAAAATACACCAGCATAACTTCTTAAGCAGAAGAAACTGTTTTTTCAGATTCTCGCAACTTTGTGAACTCATTGTAAGCCGCTGTATATTTCCGTTTGGACTTTGTAGGTAATAATTCCAAAGAAATTCCTTCAGTTCCTTTTTGAATATCGAATGGCACAGATTTTTCGTAGTCTATATCACTGTCATTATTCTTCGATGCCATCTCAAGTAATGAATATTCGAATATTTCAATGATCAATTAAGTATTTCTGAGACATCAATAGGTTAACCGCGGGGAAATTTCTCCATTTACTGGTGAATGTGCGATATTGGTTTCATAGAATTCCATTATATTGTCAAGTTCAAAGTATTACACTTCTGCTTATGTTTCGTTATCTGAGGAATTAGAATACTTGGAATGTACATGCGCTCAATAATGATTATGACATTGTTACGAAATGAAATGGCAAGCGTTGTTCATATCACCTCGTCACAAATTATTTATTGTTCGAAACGGCCCGAGCGGCTAGACCGAATCGAATGTGTGGGTCTGCTTACGTTCTAAGCTTGCCGAGGGACTCAAAAATTCCAAGGCGGCACCCGTAGCTACACGGAAAAAAGAAAACAGCAATGGTTACTGTTAATCGCAGCAATTCATTGAAAAAAAATGAAAAATCAAATTCACGCCGTTCATTACTGCGTCTCCCAGTAACCGTTAATGTCCAAGCAATATTGACGAATTTCACTGCAGTACACATCACTGTGATCGCGCTAACCTCTATCATCCAAGCGTGTTTTCATTTGTTTTTCAACTGATTGCTGTTATGGACAGTAACCAGTGCTGTTTTCTTTTTCCCGTGTATGTTCAATGATTTCCTTTTAGTGATGAAAGGGAAGAGCAATGAACTAATGGGTTGACCTTTGATTTTCAATGCGAGTGTTATTCGCATTTATATTTATTCCTCTTGAAAAGAGAAAGAAAAAAGAAGGAACATATTACAATAAAACAAATCAACTAGAATGGAAGGACAGATTCAATGACAGATTAATTTGAAGATTGCTAACGGTGACATCGAGATAGTTTCTGATGTGAGAAAGTATGAGTGTGTGTAGGTGTGTTCGAAACGTATATCGAGTCCTGCACGATATGCACTAATGCTGCACGAGCTGATTCCAGGTCAGCTCGCAGGATGTGTTGTTGGTTCTCAGAAATGTTTGATCCAATATGGGGAAAGGATGTTAGGAGGAATCCCTGGACCAAGAGCACGCACTGACTCTACTAATTCTCACTCGAAATAAAGATTTCGAGTGCTAAAAAATTATAGGATGAGAGCAACCAAACGAGACTTCGGTCGGAAGGGTAATCCATCCAAATCTACGGGACGTTGAACTCGCGCGTAATTCACACTCGGTACAGAACGCGAAAAATAATTATTGGTTCGTTTAAAATTTTGTAACCTACAATCGTCAATTGATGCAGACTCTTCATCACTATCATCTTGTTTTTCATCATTTACTAAATCGAACCATTTGCATAATATAAAGTCTTCATCAATGTCATTGTCATTTATATCGGTTGAATCATGAAAATGCTCGTCAATTTTATCTTCCAATGTTATCAAAGCAACTGAGTTGCAATCAGATTCAGTATTTTTTTTTTTTTAATGACATGACATGTTCGGAATGCTTCCCAAGTATATCCCATTTCAAGCGATTTTGTATTTGTACAGGAGATGGATACTCATTTGTGGCTTCCATGCCTCTGATGTAAGAGAAGAAATTTTCCAGAATATCCTGATCTAATCATCTAGTGATAATATATGCAGGTTTGAATTCATCGGATGTGTACTTCATTCTGATATATGGCAATAATTGTCTCAAAGATTCGTGCGTTGATGAAATACCTTTTCAAAATGGCATTAAACAAGATTTTTCACAACTCTCATTTTAGAAGTAAATTCGGTCATTTCGTCGAGAATTGAATTCTGTTTTTCTACATCAACTCTATAAGAATGTAGACCACTGTGACTTCCAAACTTTGATTGGGTGTTGAGTGAGTCAAACCAGTCATTGATTAGCATCAGAACATCCACCATTGCCTGCCAATTTTCTTGAATGGAAAATCCATTTCTTCCACAATATTCAATTGCTAATGGGTTTCGTCGGGAGAAAACTTATGCTGCTAACTTGACTCTTTGACGCTGATTGCCTCTCACATCAAGATGAGTTTTACTCAAGAGGATACGAGCGTTTACCATCCCAGCACGTTGGTTAGAAAAAGACAAACTTATACAATAGAGAGAGAGGTTCGAAGTGAACGCTCGTATCCACTTAAATTGAAAGCGACTTTTTAAATCTCGAGAATTCAATTCCAATAGTTCTCCTAAGATCTATGTATTGATTACCTGACCGGTCACAACAAAACCCGAATCAAGTAAATTATTTCTCAATTATTTGATCAGATGTGGAACATCTGCAAACATGAAGATTTTGAGAGAGTTATCTGCTGGATTGGAGAAGAAGCACTGTTTCTCTTGGGGAAAATCCCGCCTCTTATCCTTGTTTTCACGCGAATTGAAAGAGGATAGGAATGTTCTCACCGCGCTACTGACTATAACTGTATAATCTACTTTATCGAGAGCTATTATGATATTGAATGAAATTTCTTTCGTCATGGGCTGAGAATATCCATAATAAACTGGTTGTTTTCATTCCCACAAAATCCCCGCGCCATGACAAATTGACAAGTTTTATGCGGCCCATAGATTTTTTTGCTCTCTACGTTCTACCACAGTGTTGCGATATTCCACGAGCTGGGAATTCGTGCCAGGACCACGTGACCGCTACCTCACACACCAACACATGACAGCAGGATAGTCGGTGAGCCTATCCCCATCCCTATCAACTACGTCATAGCACAAGAAAAATCCCTCATGCCGCTCGGATCCGTTCGCGGAGCTCCGCTCACCTTCGGCAAATCGAGAGAGTAAAAGTGTCGATGTTTCCTCGTCTGTTGGGGTTTAGCCGATTCTCTCAATTTCCGTATACAACATGCGAACTAGCAAAAAGCCCGCGTACATTTGGAATTCAATAAAGTTGGGAGTCGATCGGGAGAAAAAGATACAAAACATCAATTTCAAAAATTCACATTTGTACTACGGACGTCCGGAGAATATATGAGAGGAGAACATTCGTTGTACACGAGAAGAAGAAAATGCATAAATTGACTATGAAGGATAACAACGCGTCGTATCGAGTCTATGAATGAAGATTTTTATAGGATATATTGTCAAACAATTCACGTCTCGAGGTAAAAATCTGTTTTTGTCCTATAATTTGAATTATTTTACAATATATTTTGTGAAAGTCTTCATTTAAAGACTCGAAGCGACGCATTGTCATCTTACGTAGTAAACTTATCCATTTTCTTTTTTCCGTATACAAATATTCCATACATATTTAAAATATTCTCACTCGAACGTTCTGGGGTCAGTTTTTATATATTTTTGTAAACGTATCAGAATATTATTAGTACGTTTCTTTGTCACGTGTAATCAGGATATTCTCAAAATATTCTGTGCTACATGGATTATGGATAATATTCTTATAACAATTACATCACGGAATCTGTACTCATGATACATGTTTTCCGAATGATTTTTTTTGCAAGAATGGAATCCACGGTCTGTTAAGGCGTGACTGTACTTTTTCAATTCATTTAAACGAATTGTTGTTGACAATTCTTTTCTACTTTTTCTTCTCCCATTGCAATAATGTCTTCATCAGCAAAGAACGAAAACCGAAGAATAGGATAGGGAAAAGAAACAACATTCTTCGAGTCGGAGCGTGGAATGTTAGATCACTGAGGCAAGCGGGAAAATTAGAAAATTTGGAATTAGAAATGAATGGGTTGAATATAGACGTAATGGGGATTAGCGGAATGAGATGACCACAAGAGGGCGATTCCTGGAGTGGGGATTATAGAATAATTCATACAGGATCAAAGAACGGTCAAGAAGGTGTAGGAATTGTAATGCATAAAAGAGTAGGAAATAGAATAAAAAATTATTTGCAGCATAATGAACCTGTGATGATGGTTAGAATCAGAACAAAACCGGTAGACACAGTTATAGTCCAAGTATACATGCCCACATCTGCATATTCGGAGGAAGATATTGAAAAAACGTACGAATAAATAGAAGAAGTGATAGAATATGTGAAGGGAGAAGAAAATTTGATAGTGATGGGTGATGGAATGCGGTAGTAGGACAAGGGAAAGAGGGCAACATAATAGGAGATTTTGCGTTGGGGAGGAGAAACGATATAGGACAACGTGTAGTCGAATCTTGTGAAAATCATAAGATGGTTATCACAAACACTTCATTTGAAAATCATCCAAGGAGAATCTACACTTGGAAAATGCCAGTAGATACAGCAAGATACCAAATTGATTACACATTAGTGAAACAAAGATTTAGAAACCAAGTGAAAAACTGTAGAACTTATCCCAGTGCAGATATAGATAGTGATCATAATATGTTGATGATGAAATATTCTCTGAAATTCAAATCTCTGGAGAAGAAGAGGAAAATGCAGAAAAGATGGAATTTGAAGAACCTCAAGCAAAAACAAACACATGAGGCATTCGAGAAAATGTTGGATGAAAAATTGGGAGATCAAAAAGAGAAAGACTTGGGAATAGAGAGGAGATGGACAAAGATGAAGGGGAATATAAGAGAATGTGCGGATAAGATTTTGAAAAATAATGGGGTAGAACCTAAAAACCCATGGATAACGGGATAAATTTTAGAATTGATAAATGAAAGAAGGAAATACAAGAATGATGATAGCCAAGAAGGCCAGCAACGATACAAGTCATTGAGAAATAAAATAATAAGAGAATCTAGGAAAGCAAAAGAACAGCGGTTAGAAGAGAAATGTCAGGAAATAGAAATAAGATTGCATTTGGGAAAAATAGATGAAGCATATAGGATTATTAAAAGATTTTTCGGACAAATGAAATCTAGAAGCAATAAGATTAGAAACTCTCTAGGACGACAATTGATAAAAACGGAAGAGAAAATAGAACAGTGAATCAATCATTTGGAAGACTTGTATAGAGGAAACGATGATATAGCACTTTTAGAGAAGGAGGAGGATGTACATGAGGAAGAATTGGGAGATTCGATACTGAGATCAGAATTCGACAAGGCTTTGAAAGAATTGAAAAATAATAAAGCGCCAGGCATAGATGGCATTAGTGCGGACCTTATAAAAGCCTCTAGTGAAGGAACTCGTGACGCACTGTTTAAATTGATTAGAGATATGTACGAAAAAGGAGAAGTACCGGAAGATTTCCAGAACAATAAAATTGTCGCTATCCCGGAAGAACAAGGGGCAGACAAATGCGAGAACTACAGAACGATCAGTTTAACTTCACATGCTTCGAAAATACCGACCAAAATTATATACAAGAGGATGGAAAATGAAATAGAGAGTAGATTGGCAGAAGATCAGTTTGGTTTTAGAAGAAATAGGGGAACGCGAGAAGCAATTTTAGCACTTAGGGCAGTAATAGAGAAAAGGATAGCGCTGAAGAAATCTGTGTACATAGGTTTTGTAGATATACAAAAGGCTTCCGATAATGTGGACTGGGAGAAGGTGTTTGCGATCCTAAAGAGGGTGGGAATAAATTATGGAGATAGAAGAATAATAACCCCTGTGAACTTAGCCGGCGACTTTGAGGAAAAATTTTTTTTTCCATGCCAAAATGTAGTCCATCGTTTGGACCCCAATGTACCGTAACGATTTTTGTTTGTACCCTAAAGGCAAATAAGTTATAAGGGGTTGAAAAAAAAGTTTGCCGGCGAATTTTTCCGATTTTAATGATCTTGGGCTCATTGGGAAGAGGATGACGCGTAGATGTTTGTACCGATAAGGATTTTGGATTTTACCCCTAGGGAAAAAAGTTAGGGGCGATATTCCCGTTTTGAAGAGAGATGGAATAAGTTTGACTGCGGAATCCGATTCCGGGGTGGGCGCCATTCAAGAATCATGGGTCATATGCCCATTTTATCACGAAGAGAGAGAGTTAGGGGGGGTGACTTGATTTCAAAGCATAACAAAGGCATCCCGAGAGCGGGATCTGACTTCGGAGGAGGCGCCATTCAACAATCACAATTCATGTACCCACGTTTCATCAATGATAAGGGTAATTGGGTGGGGAGGGGGGGGCATTTGTTCCGAAGCTTGACGGGAGTACCCTTACGCAAAACCTGATTTCAAGGAGAGCGCCATACAACGATTACGGGTGATGTGGCCAGTGCATCACGGAGGATGGGAATGGAGAAGTGGGAGATTGTCTTACGAACAGTTTTCAGTTTGAAGAGAGAGGGGATCGCTTCGATTGGGAATGCGATGGGAGTATTCCACCTACGGGAACTGATTACGGAGAGGTCATCATTCGAATCACATAATATTTTTAGATTCCAACGCAGTCGGTTCAATAGGGTGAATGAACATATCTCCGGGAATAAAAGGTGATGTGTGAGGAGAATGACGGAATGCTGGAATATTGATGGACAAAGTTTTGCTGACACTGTCTCGAACGCGGATGCCGAAAGAAAGTGTGATTGCTGTAGATGTGCGAGATTCAGCAAGGAATTTCACATGGATCGTTATGTTCCCTACATGCCACGGGATGATTTTGCTGAGTGATGTCGACTGAACCCTAAATCCGGGAGAGCTGTGGAATTTTTGAACTGGAAAACTTGTAGTTCCAGAACTATCGGGAGCTATAGAATGACTCAGGAGATTCCGGCATGAATTCTGCCTGGATGGCAATGATCCCCACATGCCAGAGTATGATTTCACCCAGTATCATCGTTTGTACCCTAGATCCGGATGAGGTAGAGCATCTGAAGACTGAGGGAGTTGGAATTTCGTGACTTTCGGGAGCTATAAAATGACTTAGGAGATTCCGGCAAAAATTCTGCGTGAATGCCAATGATCCCCACATGCCAGAGTATGATTTCACCGAGTATCATCGTTTGTACCCTAAATCCGGATAAGGTAGAGCATTTTGAAACTCATAATCCTGTAATTTTTCAAATTTCGGGGGCTATAAAATGACTTAGGAGATTCCGGCAAAAATTCCGCCTGAATGACAATGATCCCCACATGCCAGAGTATGATTTCATCCAGTATCATCGTTTGTACCCTGAATCCGGATGAGGTGGAGCATTTTGAAACTCCTAATCCTGTAATTTTTCAACTTTCGGGAGCTATAAAATGACTTAGGAGATTCAGGCAAAAATTCTGCGTGGATGAAAATGATCCCCACAAGCCAGAGTGTGATTTCACCCAGTATCATCGTTTGTACCCTGAATCCGGATGAGATAGAGTATTTGAAGACAAGAAAGTTGTAATTTCGTAACTGTCGGGTGCTATAAAATGACTTAGGAGATTCCGGCAAAAATTCTGCCTGGATGACAATGATCTCCACATGTCGGAGTATGATTTCACCCAGTATCATCGTTTGTACCCTGAATCCGGATGAGGTAGAGCATTTTGAAACTCCTGATCCTGTAATTTCGTAACTTTCGGGAGCCATAAAATGACTGAGGAGATTCCGGCAAAAATTCTGCGTGGATGGAAATGATACCCACATGCCAGAGTATGATTTCACCCAGTATCATCGTTTGTACCCTGAATCCGGATGACATAGAGCATTCGAAGACAAAAAAGTTGTAATTTCGTAACTTTCGGGTGCTATGATATGACTTAGGAGATTCCGGCGGAAATTCTGCCTGGATGACAATGATCCCCACATGCCAGAGTATGATTTCACCCAGTATCATCGTTTGTACCCTAAATCCGGATGAGATAGAGCATTTTGAAACTCCTAATCCTGTAATGTCGTAAATTTCGGGAGCCATAAAATGACTTAGGAGATTGCGGCAAAAATTCTGCGTGGATGAAAATGATCCGAAAATGACATGCCAGAGTATGATTTTACCCAGTATCATCGTTTGTACCCTGAATCCGGATGAGATAGAGCATTTGAAGACGAGAAAGTTGTAATTTCGGAACTTTCGGGTGCTATAAAATGACTTAGGAGATTCCGGCGGAAATTCTGCCTGGATGACAATGATCCCCACATGCCAGAGTATGATTTCACCCAGTATCATCGTTTGTACCCTAAATCCGGATGAGGTAGAGCATTTTGAAACTCCTGATCCTGTAATTTCGTAACTTTCGGGAGCCATAAAATGACTGAGGAGATTCCGGCAAAAATTCTGCGTGGATGAAAATGATCCCCACATGCCAGAGTATGATTTCACCCAGTATCATCGTTTGTACCCTAAATCCGGATGAGGTAGAGCATTTTGAAACTCCTGATCCTGTAATTTTTCAAATTTCGGGAGCTATAAAATGACTTAGGAGATCCCGGCAAAAATTCTGCGTGGATAAAAATGATCCCCACATGCCAGAGTATAATTTCACCCAGTATCATCGTTTGTACCCTGAATCCAGATGAGATAGAGTATTTTGAAACTCCTAATCCTGTAATTTCGTAAATTTCGGGAGCCATAAAATGACTTAGGAGATTCCGGCGAAAATTCTGCGTGGATGACAATGATCCTCACGTGCCAGAGTAGGATTTCACCGAGTATCATCGTTTGTACCCTAAATCCGGATGAGGTAGAGTATTTTGAAACTCCTAATCCTGTAATTTTTCAACTTTCGGGAGCTATAAAATGACTTAGGGGTTCCGGCAAAAATTCTGCGTGGATGAAAATGATCCCCACATGCCAGAGTATGATTTTACCCAGTATCATCGTTTGTACCCTGAATCCGGATGAGGTAGAGCATTTTGAAACTCCTAATCCTGTAATTTTTCAACTTTCGGGAGCTATAAAATGACTTAGGAGATTCCGGCGAAAATCCTGCGTGGATGGAAATGATACCCACATGCCAGAGTATGATTTCACCCAGTATCATCGTTTGTACCCTAAATCCGGATGAGGTAGAGCATTTTGAAACTCCTGATCCTGTAATTTCGTAACTTTCGGGAGCCATAAAATGACTGAGGAGATTCCGGCAAAAATTCTGCGTGGATGAAAATGATCCCCACATGCCAGAGTATGATTTCACCCAGTATCATCGTTTGTACCCTAAATCCGGATGAGGTAGAGCATTTTGAAACTCCTGATCCTGTAATTTTTCAAATTTCGGGAGCTATAAAATGACTTAGGAGATCCCGGCAAAAATTCTGCGTGGATAAAAATGATCCCCACATGCCAGAGTATAATTTCACCCAGTATCATCGTTTGTACCCTGAATCCAGATGAGATAGAGTATTTTGAAACTCCTAATCCTGTAATTTCGTAAATTTCGGGAGCCATAAAATGACTTAGGAGATTCCGGCGAAAATTCTGCGTGGATGACAATGATCCTCACGTGCCAGAGTAGGATTTCACCGAGTATCATCGTTTGTACCCTAAATCCGGATGAGGTAGAGTATTTTGAAACTCCTAATCCTGTAATTTTTCAACTTTCGGGAGCTATAAAATGACTTAGGGGTTCCGGCAAAAATTCTGCGTGGATGAAAATGATCCCCACATGCCAGAGTATGATTTTACCCAGTATCATCGTTTGTACCCTGAATCCGGATGAGGTAGAGCATTTTGAAACTCCTAATCCTGTAATTTTTCAACTTTCGGGAGCTATAAAATGACTTAGGAGATTCCGGCGAAAATCCTGCGTGGATGGAAATGATACCCACATGCCAGAGTATGATTTCACCTCGTATCATCGTTTGTACCCCAAATCTGGATAAGATAGAGCATTTGTAGACAAAAAAGTTGTAATTTTGTAACTTCCGGGAGCTATGAAATGACTTAGGAGATTGCGGCAAAAATTCTGCGTGGATGACAATCATCTCCACATGCCGGAGTATGATTCCACCGAGTATCATCGTTTGTACCCTAAATCTAGATGAGGTAGAGCATTTTGAAACTCATAATCCTATAATTTTTCCACTTTTGAGAACTATAAAATGACTTAGGAGATTCCGGCGGAAATTCTGCGTGGATGAAAATGATACCCACATGCCAGAGTATGATTCCACCTCGTATCATCGTTTGTACCCTAAATCCGGATGAGATGGAGCATTTGAAGACAAAAAAGTTGTAATTTCGTAACTTTCAGGCGCTATAAAATGACTTAGGAGATTCCGGCCGGAATTCTGCGCAGTTGACAATGATCCCCACATGCCAGAGTATGATTTCACCCACTACCATCGTTTGTGCCCTAAACCCGGATGAGATACAGCATTTCCAAATTCATAATCCTGTGATTTTTCAAATTTCGGGAGCTATAAAATGACTTACGAGATTACGGCCAGAATTCTGCGCGGTTGACAATGATCCCCACATGCCAGAGTATGATTTCCCAGGATATCATTTTTTGTCCCCTAAATCCGTATGAGGTAGAGCATTCCAAAACTCATAACCCTGTAATTTTCCAACTTTCAGGACCTATAGATGGGCTTGGGGGATTCCGGCTGAAATTCTGCGTCGATGGGAATGTTTCAGACATGTGGGGATGCTTGTCATCTACGAAGAACTTTTGCCGGAATCTCCTCAGTCATTTCATAGCTCCCAAAAGTGGAAAATTACAGGATTATGAATTTGGAAATGCCGTATCTCATTCGGGTTTAGGGTACAAACGATGATACTGGGTGAAATCATACTCTGACATGCGCGGATTATTGTCATCCAGGCGGAATTTTTGCCGGAATCTCCTAAGTCATTTTATGGCTCCCGAAAGTTACGAAATTACAGGATTGGGAGTTTCAAAATGCTCTACCTCATCCGGATTTAGGGTACAAACGATGATACTTGGTGGAATCATACTCTAGCATGTGGGGATCATTGTCATCCACGCAAAATTTTTGCCGGAATCTCCTAAGTTATTTTCTAGCTCCCGAAATTTACGAAATTCCAACTTCCTCAGTCTTCAAACACTCTACCTCATCCGGATTTAGGGTACAAACGATGATACTGGGTGGAATTCATACTCTGGCATGTGGGGATCATTGTCATGCACGCAGAATCTTTGCCGGAATCTCCTAAGTCATTTTATAGCTCCCGAAATTTGAAAAATTACAGGATTAAGAATTTGGAAATGCTGTATCTCATCCGGGTTGAGGGTACAAACGATGATACTTGGTGAAATCATACTCTAGCATGTGGGGATCATTGTCATCCACGCAAAATTTTTGCCGGAATCTCCTAAGTCATTTTCTAGCTCCCGAAATTTACGAAATTCCAACTTCCTCAGTCTTCAAACGCTCTACCTCATCCGGATTTAGGGTACAAACGATGATACTGGGTGAAATTCATACTCTGGCATGTGGGGATCATCGTCATGCACGCAGAATTTTTGCCGGAATCTCCTAAGTCATTTTATAGCTCCCGAGATTTGAAAAATTACAGGATTAGCAGTTTCAAAATGCTCTATCTCATCCGGACTTAGGGTACAAACGATGATACTGGGTGGAATTCATACTCTGGCATGTGGGGATCATTGTCATGCACGCAGAATTTTTGCCGGAATCTCCTAAGTCATTTTATAGCTCCCGAAATTTGAAAAATTACAGGATTAAGAATTTGGAAATGCTGTATCTCATCCGGGTTGAGGGTACAAACGATGATACTTGGTGAAATCATACTCTAGCATGTGGGGATCATTGTCATCCACGCAAAATTTTTGCCGGAATCTCCTAAGTCATTTTCTAGCTCCCGAAATTTACGAAATTCCAACTTCCTCAGTCTTCAAACGCTCTACCTCATCCGGATTTAGGGTACAAACGATGATACTGGGTGAAATTCATACTCTGGCATGTGGGGATCATTGTCATCCAGGCAGAATTCATGCCGGAATCTCCTGAGTCATTCTATAGCTCCCGATAGTTCTGGAACCACAAGTTTTCCAGTTCAAAAATTCCACAGCTCTCCCGGATTTAGGGTTCAGTCGACATCACTCAGCAAAATCATCCCGTGGCATGTAGGGAACATAACGATCCATGTGAAATTCCTTGCTGAATCCCCTCCCCCCCTCCCCACCCAATTTCCCTTATCGTTGATGAAACGTGGGTACATGAATTGTGATTGTTGAATGGCGCCTCCTCCGAAGTCTGATCCCGCTCTCGGGATGCCTTTGTTATGCTTTGAAATCAAGTTACCCCCCCTAATTCTCTCCCTTCGTGATAAAATGGGCATATGACCCATGATTCTTGAATGGCGCCCACCCTGGAATCGGATTCCGCAGTCAAAATTATTCCATCTCTCTTCAAAACGGAAATATCGCCCCTAACTTTTTTCCCTAGGGGTAAAATCAAAAATCCTTATCGGTACAAACATCTACGCGTCATCCTCTTCTAAATGAGCCCAAGATCATTAAAATCGGAAAAAGTCACCGGCAAACTTTTTTTTCAACCCCTTATAACTTATTTTCCTTTAGGGTACAAACAAAAATCGTTACGATACATTGGGGTACAAACGATGGACTACATTTTGGCATGGAAAAAAAAATTTCTCCTCAAAGTCGCCGGCTAAGTTCACAGGGGTAGAATAATATACGAATTATATAAGAATCAAAGTGCAATAATAGACATATAGGGTCAGGAAGGGGAAGCACAAATAAGAAGAGGGGTGAGACAAGGATGCTCATTATCACCACTGATTTTCAATCTATATATAGAAGAAGCAATGAACGAAGTGAAGGAAGAAATTCAATCGAAATTACAGATTCAGGGAGAAAATATAAGTATGTTGAGATTCGCGGATGACATAGCTATATTTGCCACGAGTAGTACTGAGTTGGAAATCATTCTCAACACTATGAGAACAATATTATTGGAAAACTATTGTATGAATATAAATAAAGACACAACAAAATTCATGATGTGTACAGCAGCGAAAACAGCTAGAAGAACGAAAATCAAAATAGATACCGAGACAATTGAACAGGTGAAAGAATTCAAATATCTAGGAAGCATAATTACAGAAAACGGCAAAAGCGAAAGAGATATAAGAGCAAGAATAGCACAAGGGAAACAAGCTTTTTACCAAAAGAAACAGTGATTATGCTCAAAAAATATAAGCTTGGAAGTCAGAAAGAAATTCTTGAAAAGTTACGTTTGGAGCACAGCATTATATGGTTGCGAAACTTGGACAATGGGGAAAACTGATCAACGAAACTTGAAGCTTTTGAAATGTGGTGTTATAGGAGGATGCTCAGAATAAAATGGATAGACAAAGTCAATAATGAAGAAGTACTCGAGCAAATAAATGAAAAAAGAAATCTTTTGAAATACATCGTGAAAAGGAGAAGCAATCTTATAGGACACACATTACGGCATAAGAGTTTATTGAAAACAATATTGGAAGGGAAAATGAAAGGGTGGTGATGAAAACTGGTAAGGGTAGACCTAGATCAAGTTATATGAAGCAAATCGTACAAGACAAAGGATGTAGTAGATATGCAGAAATTAAACGTTTGGCGGATAATAGACAGGGGTGGAGGGTTTCATCAAACCAGTCGTAAGACTGATTACTTCATGATGATGATGAATAATGTCTCCTCCGTGCCACCACAGAATCTCATTTCTAATAATTCACCAAGATTTTACATCGATTGCTCTATCGCTGGGTTTTCAACAATATTTTCGGAACAAATTACGTAAAAACCCGTGCATTGATTTAAAATATCTCTCCGTACAGCATTTTTTTAGCGTCCCAAAAAATGTTGTACAGAGAGATATTTTGATTAATTCACGTATTTCAACATAGTTTGTCCTGAAAAAATCGAAACTCTCTGTGTGCTGACTTTCTTTGATAAGAAGAATTAGTCTGTACAGAGAGATTAGGAGTCTTCTAAGGGGTTGATTGAAATTCTCATGAAGCATGTGTATGAATTACAATTTCTGAAATCATTCGAAATCATAACGATGTTTTTAAGGAAGGTGTATTTCTTGTACCGCTCCTGCCCTATTCGCCGAAAACATCAGGCTGATGGGCACTTGTTCGGCCGTTTGTTCACGTTGTCATTTTCTATGCGATTTTCAGTCATTCTTCCACTGTCCTTTGTAGTGCGAAGTGCGAACATTGGATCTTGTATTGTAAACGTATAATTATATCGAGGTTCGAAGTATCAAGGCGTAGAAGTTAAGTTGTTTTATTATCAGTTCTGCATTTTTTACATTTCATTCACAGATTCCGAAATCGAGCAACAACTGCAATCAAAACGCGACAAAATAACTAAAATAATCGTTAACAATATCGCAGCTGTTGAACCGGGAAAATTCGAACAGTTCCTTTTGGAATCCATGTTGACAGGTCGGTAGACATCGCCAATAAGAAAAATCTAGCGGTCTGTGTGCGTTTTATAGATGAAGAGTTAGGTACGCCGATCACTCAATTGTTGGAAATTATTCAAATTACAGCAACGGATTGTTCCCACAAGAAATTATTTGTCGCCTCCGGAAAATGTTTATGGAATCATCAAATTCCTATAAGCAATATAAGTCCATTGTCAACGGACAACGCAGCAGTCATGACAGGAGAACACAATTCTGTAGCTACACTGTTGCAAAACAAATGTTCTGCGTATATTTCTAAATGTGTGTGTCATATTAGCGCATTAGTGGCTATGTATGCAGGGAAACACATTCCGAGAACGGTGGGAGAATTAGTTCACGATTTAGCTGCCTTTTTTCGGAAAAGTGCCATTCATTGACGTAGCCAAAGACACAGGCATCGCCCCTAAACGAATTCTGTCTTTGTCTGTAACTCTATGGCTTAAATTGCAACATTGCATAGACAGAATTTTGGACCAATGGGACACTATTATCGGAGCTTCATATTCGTGTGAACATCATGAAGAAAACGTTTCAAGCAACTCTGCTTCTTTAATATTGAAGCCCAAAAATATGAGAATGGTAGCAGCCACTCATGGTTCCAAAAAATCGCCGGTCACAGAATTGCTTGTTAACATGAATAATCGCAAATTGAAAGCTCATCTTCTGTTTCTGAAAGATGCTCTAAATGATTTCAACATGTATAATGCCTCATTCTAGTCCAAAAAACCAAAATCCAGGATGTGTATGGAGATTCATTGGATCTGATGCACAAATTTGCGCGCAGATTTGTTCGCAAACCTTCATTGGGAATCCATGAGCAGATTTCATATTTGGATTTGTCCTATAACGATAATCTGTGCATCGACAAGTGCATAGATTTTGGGTGGGAATGCGAAGAGCTTATCACTGAATCTCTGAAAAAGAGGGAAGCATTGGTCAATGCCATAGGGAAATTAGGGAATGATAATGATGAAAATGGAGTTCAATTAGTTTACTTACAAACAGAGTGTCAAAAACATCTGGATTTAGATGCTGTTGTTGAAATCAGGAGTAACTGCTTGAATTTCAGTCGAACGGCAATTTTGCAATTGTCAACGCATCTCAAGTTTACGTCGGATCCCTTTTACCGTCATCTCTCCGTATTCAAAGCAGAATCCGCGTTTTTTGAAAACCGAGAGATGTCTTTTGAATCCGTGCCTTCCGTGGCAGACCGAATTGGTGTTACTGTCACACCAGAACTTGGTGCCGAATGGGACGTGCTTCTTCAATTGCCTAAAGAAGGTAGTAAACACACTCCAATGGCCATGGATTTTTCACAATTTGTGGTTCTCAACTCTGAGTTACAAATCATCCCAGAAAGGCACGGATATCTCCCCAAATTTGGAACAATTAATAAATCGGGTTCGAAGCATTGCACCTTCTTATGCAGAAGCTGAAAGAACTTTTCCCATTGTCACTGATGTCAAAACCAAAAAAAGAAACAGAATGGGTACGAAGTTATTGAATGCCATTTGCATCATAAGGAATGCGTTGGAGGCATATGGATTGAAATCTGCCACGATGTCTGTCATCGAGTCGCACTATGAGAAAATGGATTCAAATACTTTGCACGCAAAAAAAGAATAGAATTGATTTCAGACCGTACTATGATTCATACCAAAAACGTTGAATCTAAATTTATAGAGTTTGTTATATTGTTTTTACTATTATACGGAATTATTAGGATAGCAGTATTTAAAGAAGTATATCATTCCAATATTTCAAACATGGCCCTGTCACAAAAACCCAGCTGGGATTCTACGTGGAATCCCATATCCGAAATTTATCTGCGTTCCCAGCTGAGATTCCACCTGGAATCAAGAATCACAACCAGATTCCACGTGGGATTCACCATTCCAACTGGAATTCCATCTGGGGTCCCAGGTCAGTTAAAATTTCATCTGGGATTTCACCTGCGAATCAGGAATCCCAGCTGGAAACGCAGGTGAATTTCGGAGCTGGAATTCAACGTGGAATCCCAGCTGGATTTTTGTGACAGGGGAGACTTGTACTGCTTCTTGCTTTGCAAAAAAATAACAAAAAATTACACGCAGAAAAGTGTCTCCTTGAAAAATAGCCGAGTTCACGATTTAATACAGCAATGAATATTTCTAATATGTTTCCAGTACAATAAGGTACGTGATTCATTGATTATGAGATGTGAAGTGTTACAAAATGTAACATGACGTAGTATTTTTGTGAGTGAATTTGAATTTTAGGCGCTACAAATCAATATATGACTTGATTTAATCTGCTATGCCACATATCGGAGACGGCTGTGCTTACACATGTTAGTGAACTTGACTACTCTTGGAAGATCTCTTTCCTATGTGCGGAACATTTAACGGTTGTAATTAATGTTTGGGTTCACCGAATAATTGTAGTTTTTTTCATAAAAATTGTAAGTAGAGCCGAATTGGCAATATGTAGGCTCCTAGCTGAAGATATGTGCATCAGTTTTTCAACGTGTGCAAAATATGCACAGAAAAACATATAACAAAGCTCAATTCCAATGTATTTGTAATGTCACGATAAGATAGAACCTGTATTAAAACAAACAAATACAGGTGGAAGTATGATTCGTTTCCACCTTCACGTCTATCTGCACGGAGAAAATGTATTCACGAAAGATTACCAAAAGTTGAGTGAAACGGAGAGATAGTGGAGTTTGAACGAGGTTTGAAATCCGGTTGACTTCGATTTACTCGACTGCGGATGAAAATCCATTCAAATATTCTTGTTCTATTTAAAAGTTGAGTATTGTAGAGACAAATTTGAATGAACTTTCACCTGCAGTCGAGCAAAAAGAAGTCAATCAGATTTTCAACCTGGCCGAAATACCACTATGCCCCTGTTTTACTGAATTTTGGGCAATCTTTCGTTAATCCAATTTCTTCGTGTGTGTAAACTTCTGCGACAAAATTTTAAGTGAAGCTGGGGAGCTATAATTTGTTTATTGTGTCACCGGTTTCTCAGCTACAGCTAGTGTTTCGGTATTATCTCGCCGAGACTGACCTGCTCTCGATTTCGGTCGCGATTCAGCCTCAGAATTTACAATCTCGTCTTGGTCTCGCTTTTATCTCGAAAAAATCAGTATCTTCTCGGTCTTGAGTTGGGATTTTCGGTCTCGACAATACGCTATACGCTTCACTGGAATTCTGGAGACTCTCGTCTTGACAGGTATCGTCTTGGTCTCGAAAAATAATTGTTCGTCTTCTCATGTCGGTCTCATCTCGATCTCGAAGTCGATACCGAGACCAGTCTCGGTCTCGTCCGGAACACTACCTGTAGGCTACTTAACGTATGCGTCAACCCGCGCCCAGCTGTCATTGTCAACAATTATTGCGAAGTTATTTGACGATAATTAACTAAAAATATAAAAGACGCTGTAGGATATTCCAAAATATTGTTTTTTGTAATTTATAATCAATATTCTCCAAATTTTTATGAATATTGATTGAAATTCGCTGTATACTTATGTATTTTTGCGCACAATTATGTATAAACCTTTCCTCATCCTTATTTCACAACCCAAACATCGCTACAGTTCGCAATAATCAGAGTACAGTCCACGATCTGCCGTATGAGTGGAACATTGATTGACAATCCTATCCGAACCAATGATCGATCACTACTCACAGAAATGATGACTTCATAAATGGAAAAAATTAGTGTTGCCGCGATATTATCGTCGATAATTGAGGAATAATTGATTATCTCAATTCTTACACGTTCCTATGGAATATATAATCCACGAATCTTCGATTATGCTCATAATGAAACGGAATAATGAATGATCCCAGACTTGTACACAAAATAAACCAAGATATGCTTCCATTTATCGTTACGATATATCGATAATTATCGTTACGATAGTGTAAGAATATTTTGATTTATTTTGTTTAAAAGACCAAGATGATCCATTATCCCGTTTCATTTCGTGCACAGTCGAAGATCTACGCGTTAAATGTTCCATGAAAACCTGTCAGAATTAAGATAATCGATTATTTCTGAATTTCGACGATAATATCGCGGCAACACTAGAAAAAATGGTGGGTTTCATGAATGCACTGCATATCAATCTCAAAAATCCAGATATGGGAGTCGTTTTCTTCACATCAACAACATTCTTGTAAGATGGTTAAACAGAAACTAGCTTTTCAGACTCTCCTCCCATCAAAGCTTTCATTTTGAGCCAAGTAACAGTCGTCACAATCTTAAACCGGTGGACATGGTATATTGTAACAGATTGGCATGCTTATTAATATAAAAATATAACAATGTGATCCTAGAGTCACAAAGGAATATAATACCGATGGTTGTAACTCACCCGATAATACACCGTCCATATTGGAATTGTCTGATAAAAACCTTGTACAACCATTATAAAATCAGAGCAGGCAACAATAATTTGGATCAGAATATGCACGTCATTCGGAAATCCATTTCATCAGTTTCGGATTTTCCTTACGAGATTCGGACTCAATCAATGCATTATCAGTGAGAGAACACTTGATTTTTGTGGAAAAAACTCTATGAACAGCATTCGGAAGTCAACATGCCGCAGAATAAATCCACCAGTGGACGAGAAGAAAATTATATGTCACGTTTAATTGGAATGAATAGGATTCTTACCCAAATGTGAAGTGACGATCGTATGGATACGAACTTCATATCACACTACTGTCGGCTGAATACCTATAATGATAAAAGTGGGTTGATATGCCACCAACTTCCAATCAGAGTATCTCTAAATAGATGTCCGAATGACATTAAACCAACTTCATGTGCATGTATCCCGCCGAGACAATAGTTGTCATTTGAAAACAAATCAAATGTAAATAATGAAGTGCGATGATTATGAATTTTAAAATCAAGGAATTTGACTGAATGGAGAGCGCGTATTTTCATGATTAAGTTAACCTCAAATGTATGATCAGTAAACGTATATCTTTATGTATTGCTGAATTGGGCAATTAAGCCAATTACTACTACTACTACTACTACTACTACATCAGGTAACGTAAAGAATTGTTCGTGTCCATTGATGTCAGGAAACGCAATTCATAATGAAAATGTGAATCGGAGGGACACTTTGTCAGATAAGTACAGTTTATTTTGAATATTATATACAAAACGATTTTAATAATTCAAAAACGTCGATTCTTTGTGAAACTATTCTTACAATCAAGAGCCATTCTTCGAATAAGGCAGATCTTGAGAAGAACGTGGAGACAGAATCCATCATATGATGATGAAAAATAAAATTAAAATTAAAATCCCGTACGAATGATCAGTCATCCTCCGAAGGATCCATGAAGCAATACGCCTTTTTAACAGGAGATCAGAAGTAATGCATACATACATACATACGTACATACATACGTACATACATACGTACATACATACGTACATACATTGGTACATAAATTGGTACATACATTGGTACATACATTGGTACATACATTGGTACATACATTGGTACATACATTGGTACATACATTGGTACATACATACGTACATGCATACGTACATACATACGTACATACATACGTACATACATACGTACATACATACGTACATACATACGTACATACATACGTACATACATACGTACATACATACATACATACATACATTTTGGCTGCACTAAATGTGCAGGATTTAAAAAAGCGTGTACACTTGTCTTGCATTATTATTACTGTCCATGGAGTATGAATTTCTATTCGCAGTCTTTGCTTCGAACATTGCTTCAAATAATCTTGGAATCAGGTTTTATTTACTCATTTTTTACCTTCCACCAAAGTTTTTTTTACGCTGCCCCGTACTTTTCGTTTTCGCTTCATTTCTCACTGAGAGAAAAAGAATCTTAAACCAAGAAAATATTGGACTGACCGAGTCCAATCCAATATTTTTTTGACTCAAGTAAACTTTCTTCAAAAGAAGAAAATATCTATTCAGTTTGAAGCTATACAACCTGATATGAAGAAAATTTTCTCACCCCAAGTACGCATTTTCTTGAGATGAGAAAAAAATATATATTCTTAGAACAAGAAAATATGATCTTAGGATTTGGTCAATTTTTTTTTCAGTGCGGTTTTAATGTTTACCAGGGTTGAGTTGGGATTAATCAAGTATCCCATGAAAACTCATCTCCCCTTTGTATTCATTGTTTCAACAGTATGAATTGAATGGCATTACTTTATTGCTATTGATGATTGAATAAATCGTAGGTCACATGATGAAACGTAAGAAGTCATGTTTTTGAATTATTGTTATTTTTATGACAACAAATGTTTCTGATCACGATCTCTCACAAATTAGGTATCAAATTGTTGGTCTGAATCTTAGCTATCCAGATGAATTCATTTCAAAAGGTGATTCAACTTCAAAAATAGTAGAAATTCGGAAAATCTGAAGATATTATAAAGTGACTTGTTACGTTTTGTCATGTGACCGACGGAATATGGCTGACTATGAGCTCAGCTTGGCTTGAAAGATGATGGTGGTAAAACGTCACAATGGACCGAATGAATGAAAACATGTGCATAATTTGCAGGTGTGGTAAGAGCAAAATTCAAAGAGTTATCTCCGATAGACATCTAGAAGATGACGTCCAAATGGTGGAAGGGGGTCGAAGATCGAGGAAGAGGACGATCAGAAAGATCCTATTGAAGCGGTTATTCCAAGTTTTATTCCTTATAATAAATAATTCTCAAGAAAACATTGTTCTTACGTTTTATTTTATATCAATAATTTTGAATTTTATTTTCCATTAAAATAAAAATCGACTTATGTAATTTATTATTCCTGTGTATGTTTACATACATCACCACAACTCAAAAAAATGTGTTCTTTACTCAGGATTCTCATTAACTTGTCAATGAACACACGTCAGTTTAAAAGACGATAATCGATTGTACGTGGTCCAGTACTGACACTTTCCCATTCAATGTCGCAACGGATCTCAGATTTTGCAATCATTGAACAAAAGAAGTTCAAAAATCATTCAACAGATGTTAAACATCGATGTTTTTTTATGGTCGATTGAGACCGTGAATTAACCCTTCGTGTACACACTGAGTGGTAACTACTCATGAGTCAGATTCGATAATCTGTACCTATTATGGTGCAAAGGGTGTAAGTATGCGGATAGATTACGAATTCTGTTACCTAGAATTGCTGATGAGAGTGGTAACGAACTAGCGTCTACGAACTACCAGCCAATTGATATTGATATAACTTTTGATCCAACTCGATTTGAAGATTTCTCACGTGAAAAATTGATGGATTGGTTTCTAACTATACGATTTAGCTACTTAAATATTTGATGAAATAATTCTATCAAAATTTACATCCATCGACTACTAATTTGTAGCTTCTAGTTTTACTTCAATGAAATTTCAATATGAGATCGTTCATATATCATGTCACGCTGTTTCCTATTTCCTTCTCTACCTCACTCATCAGGTCTGAAGTTGGTGCAACAAAGAACAAGAGAGAAAAAGCGTGACATAATTTATGGACGATCTCTATCTCAATAATCAGAATATATATTTCCAATTAACAAGGTGGAAAAATTCAAGTCACAATTTCTCCATGATAAGATTGTTTCCTTTCCAAATTCATGAAATTGATGAATTTTTCTGGATACCTAGAACATCGAAAATTGAATACATTGATACATTTCATTTCAACTTAAAAATCACTTGGATATATTTTTGAAATATTCCAGGTCACTCATGAATTTGTTGGTTGTTATAAAATTTATCATTCCAAAAATACAGTTGTTGTAAGAGAGGGTGGTTACCACCAAGTGTGTACTCGATCGTCGGAAAAATAAGTGTATGCACAAAAGGTTGAAACAGAAATTTTTCTCAGAGTTCCTCAAAAATATAAAAATTACCGTGAAAAGATACACTGTTGGAAAAATTCTCACAATTAATACGAAATTCTTTATGAAATATCATATTTCCATTTAGAATCCATAACTGATTCTTAAATTCAATACTGATGATGAAATTCCAAAATTTGTTCCTGAAATGTGACAATTTGTTTATTAAATTTCACAAATATGTTATTGAAATTAAGAAGAAAACTATGAATATTGAGAAAAAAATTCTCAACATTAAGAATAATATTTTTGAATTCGATATTTTATTATGAAATTTAATAAAATGTTTGTTTTAAAAAACTTCATAATATTCTTATGAAGTTTTAGACAGATTTTGCTCGAAGTGTATGTATACCTCGTTGAAGAAACCGATTGAATCCTGTCGAATCTAATTGAATTTTATACAATGTTCTGATTGAAGGCAACGTGTGAATTGTTAATTCTTATTGAATCTTGTCAAATCTTATAAAAACCTGGACCAGGTTCCCGTCAAATCCCACACAGAGAGGAAAAATTTCCGAAAACAACATATCTAGTTGAATTGGTCGCAACAGAATACTCAATTGATTTGAATGAAGTGTTATTCAATCAACTGAATATTCATTCCAACAAAAGAATATTTAATATGGTATGAAATATTTTGTCCATAAGATTGGAGATTCAATTGATTCAATATAACCGTATTCAAATCAATTGAGTATTTTGTTGCGACTATTCAATTGAATGTTCCATTGTTATCGAGAATTTTTTTTCTGAGTGCATTGCATTTGATTTGAGTGGATTCTATGGGTTTTGAAAACAAGCGTAAGAACATGGTCAACTGCAACAATTCATCAAGCAGCACAGAAAATTTCACGAATATGCTCTAAACGTGTTATTCACTCATATACAAAGAACGGTTCTTCAGTAGGTCATTTAATGGTTTTTTTACGCTTACTTCCGATCATAATCCGACTGCAATTGAGAATCAATACACGGAGAGAAATTTAGAGTTCAATTTACTGTGGTCCTCTGTAACCGAGGAACAGACTGAACTCACAATGAAATTTACTATGACGAGACAATAGAAGCTTGATTGAATTTACAATGTTTTAGATTAAATTCTATTTGGAACTCAGTCTGTTCCTCGACCGCAATAATTCCATAGTAAATCTAACTACAAATTTCTCTCGGTGTATTATCAGTAAAAAACATATATTCGATAGTGCAATAATTTCCCGCCCTTGGAATAATGTATATATTGTTTCAATAGTAGATATCTTGATTATAAGCGGAAACATCACAAGATTTTTAACGAACAACTATCCTATAGAGGAAGCTCAGTCATGGAACAAAACGGATAATTCGCTAACATGTCTTGTGTTTTGAATGGTTGATGATTGATTCTTTATTGCTGGCCGAAATATGGCCCACCACTGGCTGACAAAGTACCCAGGCACGGAAACACCCGACAAGGAGCCCCATCCCTGCGCCAATCAATTTTATCATTGGACAATTACTCTTCTCCATAGTAAGGCAAAAATCATCATCTAGAAGTCAAACATTATTGGCCTAGCAATGAGTGCCATTGATGTAGCTGCAAACACATTACGTAAGCATGTTTAGATGAAAATTCATAACCCCTCCCCAACCTTGATTTGCAATGTTTCTTCATGAAAATTGAAAGATGAATCAACAAATGTGGATGATCCCTAACGGATCCGAAATTACCAAAAAAAGCACCAGGAATTGACCAAATTATTTCCAAAAAATGACCAAAAAGTGGTCGGTGGAATGACCGAAAAATTTGTAATATTAGGGGTTATTTTGTGAATTTTTTTGACTAAAAAGTGACCAAAAGATTATCGCGAAGGAAATACAATTTATCGGTCATATTGCGATCATGATTTGATATTGACCGAATGATGACCGTTTAGATGGAAAATATTTTTGGTCATTTTCATAAAGGTGACCTCAAAATTACCATCATATTGCAGAGATCTTTTCGGTCATATTGTGGTAATGTTTCAGAACGGACCGAAATATTACCGTTGGGATAGAAAGATGTTGTGGTACAATCTTGGTCACTGGGACTTGAAATGACCCGATGACGGTCCGTGTTGAAACATGAACGAAATGTGACCAAAAATATCTGTCCAATATATTGATAATAATCGGGTCATTTCAAGTCATTTTGTTTTCATAAAAAAATCTTGATGAGATTCTTCTCAACAATTCATACTTGAAAATACGAAAAAAAAGATTTGTTCGAAATCTGAAAAAAATAATTTTCAGACTGGACTCAACGCACATTCTGGAGTTTAATATCGAATCCTTCGTCCAACGGGTATCGAACCCTGTCAGAAACCTACCTACCTTATTCCTAACGTACCTAACCTATGCCCTAACGATCGCAGCTAAACCGGCAACGCTGATCAGGCGGCCAAAGAAGGCTTACATAAATTTGTCATCGTTCCGATTGTGCGCATTTATAGCACATGTTCAGGGTATGATGTTATATGTCATTTTACATTTTAATGTATGAAGAACTCCCACTCTTTGACTAATGGGAATCGGAATATTCATTTCACCAGAATTTTTATATCATTTTTTATTAATTTTATATTCATTTTATAAGAATTATTATATTTTTGAGTTCCAATTATCTTCGTATGATGAGTATTTACTCTTACACTGTTACCTCTCCTGACAGGAATTTCCCATAGGAAACGATAAAATTCTTCCTATTGGTTCCAATGCGATTTCCGAAACGGAATTCACGATGCTGTATCATGAATTTACGGTAGAACTCAACCGGTTTTTATCGTCACCTATAGGATTTGAGAGAAATGATTCTGGTTTCATCGTAAAATTACTTCCCCTGGCGAATTCGAAATTACCAAAAAAATTGGTAATTTTGTGGTAATTCTTTGGTTCGGTTCTGTTTTGGTAATACAATGGTCAGAAAATGGTATTTCAGAGATTCTTTACTAAATAATGACCAGGACAGCACCGAAGAAAAGGGTTACTTTGTGCGCTTTTCGAACCGGAAAGTTACCGAGAAGGAACCGTTATATTATTTCAGCAACATTAGTTTTTGTTTGAATTTATTACATTCGATAGAAAGAACATAATAGAAAATATGTAAACAAATTTGGAGAAGAGAACAATTTATTTCAATCAAATATATATTTATTTGTCCTGTACCAAATAAATACTTATCAGAATCAACAAAATATTCTCTGAAACACAAATGATTTATTTGAATACAATTCGTCTTGTACCAAAGAAATATGTATTAGGGTCATAAGTATTTATTTGAAACAATAAATTATTCGATATGTTTCAAAGAGTATTTTGTTGATTCCAATCAATATTTCTTTGGTACAGAACAAGTGAGTATTTATTTGATTGAAATGAATTTTTTTCCCCACATCTGCGCGGAGAGCAGCTCTTTGTCGACTGGTTTTTGGGGGCGAAACTGATTAATTCCAGACCAATATTGTCAAGCTGAGCCATTAGACCGTGGGCAGCGGCGTGTGTTCACCTCGGAGGGAAAGTACGTAATTCCGCACGAGTGTGATTGTTTCCCCTCCCCTTTGGTTCGGGGAAATCCAACTTCACACTCGTCCGAAATTACGTACTTTCCGCCCTTGTTATGATACAAAAGTAAATAAGAAATAATAGAAATAATAGAAGTTCCAAAGCTCACAGGTAGTGAATCACAGAGAAACACAAAAATGCCAATAATAACAATAATAATAAGAAGAAGAAAGAATGAAATTAGGATCAAAATCAAAATCAAATTTGAAATTCAAATATCAAAAACAAAAATTATTCAAAAACCGCTATTCACAATATTTACAATACGGTAGCCCGCTTTCCTAAATTCATTCTCAGAATTCTCAAAAAATTCAAACTTAATATCAAGAGTATTTACAAACCAGCAGATCCTATTGATTGGGTCACTGTGGCCAAATCTGGACTTATAAAAAATGGTGTTAAATAATTTATGAACTCTGAGACATCTGCTCGGAACATTCAGGCTGATAAGATTGCGAACCTCAGCGTTGCTGAATATACCATTCAAAATCTTATACAAAAAGAACAGATCATTGAATGCTCTACGTGATTCGAGCAATGTAATATTAAGTTTTTGCATAATAAGAGTGTAGTCATGGGAATAAGGGCTCATTGGACAACCAATCCGATAGGCAGCAAAGCGTAGGAATCTATGCTGAACTTTCTCCAGCAAGGTCGAGTCCTTGATGAGATAGGGAGACCAAATCTGTGATGCGCACTCCAAATGAGGTCTCACTAGGGAACAATAAAGCGTGCGTAGGGCTTTTGGATTATTAAATTCATTGCCAAATCTTTTGAGAAAACCTAACGCTTTCATTGCCCTGCCTATTACGAGGGTGGATTGATAAGTTTCCGGCCTGACCAAGAGATGGCGCCACTAGGCCTACCTTGAGGTGGCGTTCTAAGTACCATCCTTAGATAGCTTGTAGCTATAGTTTCAGTCCGATCGCCATGTTAGTTTAGTTTTGAGAGCACGCTGACCAAGACGCCTCTGTGTTTTTCGTGAAAATGGAAAAGCTGGAAAATCGTGCTGTCATCAAATACTTTTATTTGAAGGGGTTAACGCCGAAGGAAATTAAAGAAGAGATGGACTCAACACTGGGGACATCCTCCCCATCATATTCAACCGTTAAGCAGTGGGTTTCCGAGTTTCAAAAGGGTCGTGTGAGCACCTCTGATGAGCCTCGCTCAGGACGCCCCATTGAGGTCACAACTCCAGATATGATCGAAAAAATCCATCAAATAGTGCTGAAAGATCGCAGATTAAAAGTTCGTGAGATAGCTGAGACCTGTAAGATGTCATATGAACGTGTACAAAATATTTTGCACCAACATTTGTATATGGAAAAGCTCTGTGCAAGATGGGTGCCGCGTTTGCTAACAGTCGACCAAAAATTGATTCGAAAGAACATTTCTACCGCCAATTTGGCGTTGTATAAGCGTAATCCAAGCGAATTTTTGCGTCGATTCGTAACCGTTGACGAAACTTGGGTCCACCACTACACTCCTGAAACCAAAGAACAGTCTAAACAGTGGATTGGACCAGGGGAACCAACTCCAAAGAAGGCAAAAACAATTTTTTCGGCAAACAAGGTTATGGCTACTGTTTTTTGGGATGCAAGAGGTATTATATACATTGATTACCTTGAAAAGGGTAAAACTATCACTGGTCAATACTACGCAGACTTATTGCAACGTTTGAGCCACGAAGTGAAAATTAAACGACCTCATCTGGCGAAGAAAAAAATCTTGTTTCATCACGATAACGCACCAGCGCACACGTCAATCGTTGCGATGGCTAAAATCAACGATCTGAAGTTTGAATTAATGCCGCACCCTCCCTACTCTCCAGACCTAGCCCCGAGTGACTATTATCTGTTTCCTAACCTCAAAAAATGGCTTGGCGGTAAGAGATTTGCGGACAATGAAGAAGTAATCGAAGCTGTGAATGGGTATTTTGAGGAGCTTGACGAATCAGTCTATAGAGATGGCATTACTAGACTAGAACACCGCTATGAGAAATGTATCAGCCTTGGAGGAGATTATGTTGAGAAATAAAAAAAAAAAAATTCTTAAAAACGTTGTTTTTCTTCGTCAGGCCGGAAACTTATCAATCCACCCTCGTAAAAGCGCTTTCCTAACTGGTCTACCGGGAATGTTAAAATTAACTTTATTCAGCGATGACTCGCAATCAAGAAAACCATTAATCAATTTCAAAAGGAATAGGAGTTCATTCATTTGTCTCCGCTCTTCGAGGGTAATTAAATTCATTCTGTGAAGAATTCTGGAGTAATCCGGCAATGTTCGAGAATTATCGAAAATATCGAAAGAAAGGAATTTATCCGAGAATGCTCGAGAATTATCAAAGATGTCGAAAATAATCGAATTCATCCGAGAATATTCAAGAATCATCGGAAATATCGAAAATATTCGAGAACTATCGAGAACATCGAAAAGAAGCAGAATTATCCAGAATGTTTGAGGATTATCAAGAATTTCGGAAACAATCAAATTTGTCCGAGAATATTCAAGAATGATCGAAAATATGGGGAATGAGGAAAGTTATCCGAAAATATTCGAGGATTATCGAGAATGTCAAAAGTGACCAAAACTATCCGATAATATTTGAGGATTATCGAAAATAAGTAAATGTGTCCGTAAATAATCGAGATTCATTAGGAATGTCGAAAGTAATCTAATTTGTCCGATGATATTCAAAAATTATCAAAAATGTGCAAAGTTATCCGGAAATGTCCAAGAATTGTCGGAAGTATCGTGAAATGATCGAAAGTAGCCATAAATGGTGAGGAACACAAAAAAAACGAAAATTATCACTCGAATCAACAGGTGAGAAAAACTGGTGAAAAATCCTGAATCAACAGTTTGAGAGACGTTATAAGGCGAGTGCGGCGTGGAATGCTGGTATGAGAGACTTGGGGGGGAAACTTTGGCTAAAGGGCTACATAGTGTGTGCAATCCTTCTACACTTATTTCTAATTTATCTTGATTTGTTGATGGATCAATTGTTATTCATGATTTCCGATTGTGTTCGGGGATCCACTTCCCTAGAATGATACATCATGCGCCCCCCCCCTCCCCCCATTTGATTTGAGGAGACATCCAAAGATCTTCATCCGATGGGGAGTTAGGAAGGTCCACACCGGCTCTGACTGCTCCCAGAACAATCTTCAAGAGGTCATGATTCGGCAAGAAATTGACCGGTTCCAAAAAAAAACAACGGCTGTATTCAGGCTGGAAATCCCCGTCGAATGAGCTATCGCAAGCCCGCCCACCTCATTCAAGATTTTCGCCCCCATCGCCCCCTTCAAGATTAAGGACTTCTCACCCTCCTAGTACGTTAGATTCTGTTCCCCCATTGAGTTTGGAAAAAAAATTATCCTATTATCTCTACCTGTTCAGGAGTTATTAGGGTGTATCCAGACTTTTGCACCACCCTGTATATTGTATAGTGTACATTTTCGTTGAAATTTATAAAAGTTTATCGAAATGGAAGCAAACAAGAAAAACATGAAAATCTATTCATATTACTTGTAGCAAGTTTTTTGTATGCAATATACCACCCCTTCGTAGCAAGAATAATGTCATCACGCCGATCTGAAATGATCTATAATTCACGATATTTGAATATGATTTAGGCACCAGAAGTTTGCTTTTGATACTATATCGTGCCTCATCATACATTCAACTCATCAACATCCATAGGTATATGAATATACCGTAACCCTGGTAAAAATAAAACTTGCCACAATGTACGAACAGCGTGCAAACAACGTGAATCTGTGCCATTTCTCACAGTTTGCACGCTGTTCACACAACGTGGCACACTTTATTTTCACCAGGGAACAGCAGAAACACGTTTCAGAAATATTTCAGAAACGTAACCTTGCAAGATTGGAATGATTTCGAATACGTGTTGAAAGGTGAAAGATATCTTTCAGATCCTTTGCAAACAGGTGGAAATGTCCGCTTAAATTCTTTACAGAATATGTATCTGAAACTTTGCAGAGACCTATCGATTACGTATTGGGAGGTAATAGATACGTTTTAGTTGGTTTTCAAAATTCTAGATGCTACCGAATGGTGACATGCTATTTACGCAAAAAATCTGGAAATTATGGATATTAACAGTATTTCAAAACATTACTTTTGCGCAAAGGAAAATTTATCCACAGATTACACCTACAAATGTTATTCAGGTCTGACTTCATGAACATTGCGAGACAGAGTCTGAATTAAAAGCTGATTAACAGAGAGTTTCCCCAGTGAGGATTGAACCGGGATCTTGAGAGTAAGGGACAAAGCCTCGAATCACATAGGCAGATCTACGAGATTACGACTATGCTCTTAAAGTATCATGTATGGCATTCATGATAAAAATTTTCGAGAATCCGTTTCCGTGAGATGTAGACCAATCGATGCAGAATGTTTTGAATCAAAAAATGAATATGTCGCACAGTGGGGCCAAATGCCAAAAAGCTGGCCAAAACCCCAAAAATGAAGTTTGTAGTTGGGGATATTTGACCCTTGGGATAAGTAAGGTGATGTCCCAAGTATTGGAATTCTGATATAAGAAGATCTGATCCCCTCCCCCTGCCCTTGTGTACCAGTTGCAAAATACCCTCCTTGAAGTATAATCCGCGTGATTGAAAGACAGTAAAATAACGAGCATGTTCAAAAAGACGCTGTGTCTCGAAAAATGAACCGATTTAACTTTTTCAAATTGGAGTCTATTACTGAAACAATGTAGAATACACTAAAGATTAGGAGAATATCAATTTGATGAGTGGAAAATACTGACAGAGCAATGATTGGATGTAATTTCTATATCTATAAATGAGAAAATGTGTTTGGTTTTTGAAGGAATAGTAGAGAATTACGCGAAATTACGTCGTTTAACTTATTGGAGGTGGTAGATGGGACTCTTACCTAAACATCAGAAAAAAAAACGGCTGCCCATGTCTGCCCCTAAGCAATTCCGCCATGTTTTTGTGCAGGAAATCACAAAAAATTAGACGGAGTGATGAGGAGTCCTTAGATCCGTCTGAAACTTGATATGCAGAAGTTTGTGGGGTCGCTGATTATGAATCCGTTGTCTTCATTTCGGAATTCAAAATGGCGGATCCAATATGGCGGACGAAAATTGAAAGAAATCATCGGATTTTCTTCAAATTCGTTACCCAGGGGTTTCTGAGGTCGCTGATTACGAATCCGTTGTTTGAATTTCAAAATTCGAAATGGCGGATCCAATATGGCGGATGAAAATTGAAAAAATCATCGGATTGCCTTCAAACTCGGTACCCTGAGGTTTTTAAGGTCGCTGATTCCGAATCCGGTGTCTGAATTCCGGAATTCAGAATGGCGGATCCAGTTTGGCAGAAAAAAATTGAAAAAATCATCAGATTTCCTTCAAACTCGGTATCCAGGGTTTTGTGGGGTCATTGATTACGAATCAGTTGTCGAATTCCAAGAATCAAAGATAGCGTATCTAATATGGTGGACACAAAACTCAGAATTCAGTAGATTCGCTTTGAATTTTATCTCAACGTTAGTATGTGTTTTATTTCCAGTGTACATTTGCTGCACGAGGAAAACTGTATGAGATTGATCACCATTCGTTTTTCTTCTCATCGCGGGCTTAGGGTACACAAAAGCCAGAAATCATTGATATTTAGGAAGATGATGGACCATTGAGAGAAAAACAGTATTGCTGGAGAATATTCGTAGTGAATTTACTATGAGTTGATGAATTCACTATGGGAAATGACAATAAAACTACCAACATTTAGTATTATTACTACGAATTTTTGGTAACTTCACTGCTAACATTTTCCAGCGATGCTCTTTTTCCCTAAAGTAACCGTCATTTCCCTAAATGTTTATAAATGTTATTCAAGTATTGATATCCCTTTTCTTTTCGTGAAGTGAATCATGACTCGCGATTTGGTGATCGTTCTTATGTTAACCTATCGTTTCCATGGCAACGTAAATAGTTGGTTGTAATCGGTCTGATTTCAAATGGTGCTTATCACAATTGTGCAATAGCTGTCACCGAATTCTTACTCTTGCTAGTAATCGTTACCGTAAACTTTTTTCCGCGTGCAAGTTTGGAGCTTGGTGAATATTTTTCGTTTTTTAGAATCATTCAATGTTAACATACAATTCCAAATGAGATGGATCCCGCTGCCATAGGTGAGTGTTTCAACAACCTATATTTTCTTAGTAGTTTAATTTGAACAGTTGACTGCAAAAAAAATTAGCTTAAGAGGGTTGAATCCAACCCAAGAAAATTAGGAAAATTTTTAGAAACACATGGGGTTTCTGTAGCGAATTTTATCGAATTCTACAACGTTTGTAGATTTCAAAGATGATTCAATATCTATGACTCGGAGAGAGATGTACAATATTTTAAGGAGCAGTCCTCTACCTACGTTGGATGAAAAGTTCACTTTCCTTCAAGGAAAAATCATCGAGATAACGTGTTGTCCGGATAACAAAACTATAGAGATCTCTAACCTTTTATCTACTTTTAAATGTGTATTTAAAAAGAGATGGGAATCTTCTCAAAGGACCGAAGAACGATTTCTTAAAAATAATGAAGAATGGTTAAAACAAGAGGTAGTGTTTTGTACTTTCAGGAATCCCCATTCTGTAACTGTTCACACGCAAGTGGGAAGACCTCTTGTTGAATTCAACGAATGTTCAGAAAGAACGAAACGTAGGGAAACGGAGAATATCAGAGTAAATACTCCTATCTCAGAGCTGTCTTACGCCACACGAATGTGTTTGGGAGCGTCTGGACAGATCGAAGCCGCAAAAATTGTAAAAGATGTTACATCTTCTGATCCTGAGCTTGCCGAAATGTATATGAGAGGTTATCAAACTTTCAAGCGAAATGAGCCAAAGATGTTGAATGATGAAGATGCTCTAGCTCTCCTAGTAGATGCCGAGCTCTCAAGACATCAGTACTGCTCATTGCGTGAAGCTGATCCGCAGAAATTTCCACCTTATAAAAAAATTCAACTGGCCAAACGCATGTGTTTCCCTGACAGGGAATTTATTCAAATAACAGAAACCTGCGCTGTTGTGCAACTACAAGCACTTCTTGATCACACAGCTACACGTATTTTAAAGCTACAGAATTCGGTTTTGTCAACTTTATCTGATGAAGAGTTACAAAACCTGGTACTTATTTCCAAATGGGGGTTTGATGGGAGCTCTGGCCACTCCTCATACAAACAAGCATATCAAAGTTCGGAAGCTAGTGATTCCGCTATGTTCATTACTTCACTTGTGCCTCTCCGCCTACACTGCAATTCAAAAATAATTTGGCAGAATCCAAGGCCATCATCAACCAGATTTTGTAGGCCAATCAAAATAGAGTTCGTGAAAGAATCAACTGAAGTTTCGGTTGCAGAGAAGCTACGGGTTGATAATGAAATAGCAAATCTGAGCGCTACTTCTTTCAGAACTGATAAAAAACATGTTTCAGTGAAACATGAGATGATTTTTTCTATGGTGGACGGGAAGGTATGCAATGCCATAACTGAGACAACCTATACCCAGAAGTGCTATATATGTGGTGCCACATCTAAGGAATTCAACAAAATTGATGATATAGTATCCAGGCCGGTCAAAACCGAAAACCTCCAGTTTGGTTTGTCTTGTCTACACGGCTGGATACGATTTTTTGAGGGCCTCCTGCATTTGTCTTATAAGCTACCTATTCAGAAGTGGCAAGCACGAAAACAAGATAAAGCTTTGGTGGAAGAACGAAAAAAGGTTGTACAGAAAAGTTTTAAAGAAAAATGTGGCCTCATTGTCGATGTTCCTAAGCCAGGGTTTGGGAACTCAAATGATGGGAATACCGCTAGGCGATTTTTCGCACAACCCGAAGTTTCTGCCGAAATCACAGGAGTGGATGTCAACCTAATACAACGACTTCATGTAGTATTAGCTACCGTTTCAAGTGGCCATGAAATAGACGTTGAAAAGTTTCGGAGTTACGCTTTAGACACGGCACGCTACTACGCGACAAAATATCCGTGGTACCCAATGTCACCTACGATGCACAAGTTTTGATCCACGGACCTGAAATCATTGCATCTGCTCTTCTACCTATAGGCCAATTGACTGAGGAAGCACAAGAGGCTCGTAACAAAGATTTTAAAAGGTGAAAATGATGTATATCACTTAATAATAGTCTATATTTGTCACAGTGGACTCGACACTTTGAAGGGAAAAATTTGACTTCTCAAGTACTGCAATCAGTTTGATACATTGCACAATACGTTTTTGACTACTAGGCAAACTATATATTTATGGTAACCACGAGAATATATGTTCACGAAGATTGTTTTGTTCTGGTAAGGAATTCGGGGAATTATGAATATTCATATACTTTTTTTTATTAATAAGCCACATTGTTCATCCTCTGGAAACATAAATTCATAGACTAGAAAACAATTTTGAGAATCAAGTAAACTTATGAATTAGAGGATTTATTCAAAACTTTATACTGATGACCCCAAAGTGCAGCTGCTTTTGTTTTTCCTTGATTTTGCTTGTCATGTTGAGATCAAAAGCTTTAACGGTGTCGATGAATACATAATTATATTCAAATATCTTAACAACATTCATTTCCAAAGGTACTGAGAGCATCACTCCAGGAAATGCAGTAGAGAAAAACGAATGAAGACATTTTTAAATGGTTCCTTTTGAGTTCTGATCCAATGTTATCGAGTAAAAGACAGTTGCCCAAGAAAAAACTAAAGTTTCTCCCTAGAGACGTGTTAAGCCTGATCAAAACTCCGGATATACTTGATAAAGACAACGTAACTTTCCCATTATCTTCCTCTGAGAGTGGAGAAGAAGACTGATCTGAGTAAAAAAAGTGTGGCAAAAGTAAAAACCATTACGATTTCAGTTTTTTATATTATTGTATATATTGTGAATGTATATATCTTTCGATTTAACACATTTGGTGTGTTAATATCATTCGATAATTATATTAATAATGATTCAATGTTGGAAATAATAATAATAATGATCATAATAGGAACAACAAAATGGGCCGTTTAGTTCTTGTTTAATATTAAGTTCTGAATGAAGTTTTGATTTTTGGCATCCGCCATCCTGAATTTCGGAATTCTGACAACGGATTCGTGATCAGCGATCCCGAAAACCCCTGGGTACCGAGTTTGAAGGGAATCCGATGATTTTTACAATTTTCGTCCGCTATATTGGGTCCTTTATTTTGAATTTTGAATTTCAGACCGTGGATTCGTAATCAGCGACCACAGAAACCCCTGAGTACCGAGTTTGAAGAAAATGCGATGATTTTCTTAATTTTTGTCCACCATATTGGATCCGCCATTCTGAATTTCAAAATTTTGACAACGGATTCGTAATTGGTGACCCCAAAAACCCCTGGATGCCGAGTTTGAAGAAAACCCGATGATCTTCTCGATTTTATTCCACCATATTGGATCCGCCATTCCGAATTTCGAAATGCAGACAACGGATTTGTAATCAGCGACCCCAAAAATCCCTGATCACCAAGTTTGAAGAAAATCCGATGGTTTCTTTCAATTTTCGTCCGCCTCATTGGATCCGCCATTTTGAATTTTGAAATTCTGACAACGGATTCGTAATCAGTGATCCCATAAACTTCCCGAGTACGAAGTCGCAAGCGAATTTGAGAGCCCCTTATAATTTTGTCCAGCTTTTTGGCATTTGGCCCCACTGTGTGTCGTGGAAAAGAGGTTTTTTTCGATCTTGACTCGTCAATTTTATCAAGTACTGGGTCAGAGCAATAGAAAATCTTCAAAAATCCGTCTCCGTAGAATAAAGACCAATCGATTCAGAATATGCCTAATAGCACACTACCTTGCAGTTACCCAGGTCTGTCCAAATATTTGAAATACAATTGTGTGAGGAAGGTACAAGGAATACGACCAGGAATAGTGATGACACGGGACCAGACGAGACGAGAATTGGCTCCTTCTGTTGAAAAGTAATTATTTGAATCACGCGCGCAAGCAAAACAATGCTGCAAAATTCGTATTAGAATTTGAAGTGAGTTACACGCACTGAACAAACGATCAGTACGCAACACTCTACTTCCTTCTTGTTCGTCAACCACCGTCACCGATGTCGCGTCGCATATACAAGTAGAAACGAACGTGAAAATGAAATAACTATAATAATGGATAACTCCAAAGGAAATGTATACATAGGATTAGCGAATGATGTATGAAACAAAAGGTATGTAAAAGAAAACTTTATAATTATAATTTAAGATTGATCTGTAACCAAATATACACGAAATGAAGTAGATATTTAACATAATTATCGCGAAACAAACGTCGTGAAATAAGAAATGTAAACAAAGTCTGTCGTCGAAACAGTCTACGTAAGCTGTCCAGCAAAGTCAGTCATCATCGTCAAGTATGTTATTGAATCGAAGTTATTCAGCGTATAATATTTCAATGAAATAAACGTAAGTCATTTAAATAGTAATAATAGTATAAATTGATGTATATCAGTCAGCGTAGTCAAATGTGTCAATCTACGTAAGTCAGTATAATCAGTAAATGCAAGTCAGTTAACGTAAAGTCACATAATTGATGTATATCAATTACAGTTATGAATTATATATGGAAGTTGAAACAATATACATCGAGAAAGATTATTGAGAGAAATATGAATGATTATATAATATTGTGTATTTTTAAGAAAGAAAATAGTGAGCAGATTATTGAAACAATTGATAGATAGATGAAACAAATTTTGCTATCATGGATACGATCAAATCACAGCTTGAAACTTCATCTGAAGACTCACAGGGTAATGTAAATTATGTGTCTTGGAGATTCAAACTCAATTTAACGTTGAAATCAAAAGGGTTTTTCCAAGTTGCGACAGGTGTAGAAGTAAAACCAGAAGGTCCAGAAAACAGCGAAATCGTAAAAGCCTGGTTAAAACAAGATTTAGATGCACAAGCATTCATAGGATTGAATGTTAGTAGTAATATAGCGATAAAATTGGCAAATTGTACCTCATCAAATCAAATGTTGAGTAAATTAGAAACATTATACGGTAAAAGGTCTGAACTCTCAATCGAAGGTCTACAAAGACAATTCTTTTCTTACAATTACGATACGAGCAAATCAGTCATTGAGAATTGCATGAAGATTCAACAACTGGCCGAAGATTTAAAAGCAGAAGGTGAGGATATGAAAGAAAGTTGGATTATGACGGGAATTTTAGGCATATTGCCACCTAAACTCCACCATTTTCGAACTGCTTGGGATAATGCAAACGCGGTAGACAAAAATCTCGAAAAGTTGTTTGAACGATTGCGATTAGAAGAAGATAGGCTTAACGAAGGTGAGCATTCAAATGATTTCAAATCTAGAAACACTTTAATATCAAAACATTCAAATAATTCTAAGAAATTTAATTCACCGAAGAAACAATTTGAAAGTTCAAACGTCGAATGCTTTAAATGCGGAAAGAAAGGGCACGTATTGAAATATTGTAGAAACAAACCGTGCGAGGAATATTTGAATTATTGTAAAAGTAATTACTCATGTAATATTTGTAAACAAAAGGGTCACTTTGCCAAAGAGTGTTCAAGAACAAATTATAAAGACGGTGGCGGACGACAAGGAGAAAGAAGAGACAGAAATAATTCAAATAAATCAGATTATAGGGCATTCGGTACTTCGAGTTCATCAACCACAAATATTAATCAAATTAATATAAATTCAGAGCAAAGTCATACGTGGTACCAAGATTGTGCCGCAACACAACATATGACCGCTCATAAAAATTGGATGATCAATTATGTTCAACTTGAAAAACCAGTAATGGTAATGATCAGTGATGCAACCGAAATAGAAGGCATAGGTATAGGAGACATAAAATTAGAAGCGTTCAACGGTCAGGAATGGTGTAATATTATTTTGAAAAATGTATTATACGTACCAAAGATAACTTTTAATCTTTTCTCAGTCACACAAATATTAGATAAAGATTATGTACAAATTTCAAATGCGAATGAATCTATATTTAAAACGAGAGATAAAACCAAAATTGTAGCAATTGGAGAAAGAGACGGGAATTTATATCGAATGATGTTTCGCCTACAAAATACTGATAAATGTTCATTAACCGTGTCAATTAAAGTCTGGCATAATAGATTAGCTCATCAAAATGTGCAATACGTACGAAATATTTTAAAAAAGAATAATATAAATTATATTGATGATTGGGACGGTTATGTCTGTGAAGGATGTGTATATGGGAAACAACATCACGTTTCACATCCCATAAATCCAAAAGTAGCCAAGAAACCGTTAGACTTAATACACGTAGATTTATGTGAAATGAACTGTCGATCTCTAGGAGGAGCGAAATATTTTTTGCTTTTTAAAGACGATTATACGCATTATCGTACAGTGTATTTCCTGAAAACAAAAAATTAGGCATCATCTCGACTGAGTACATATATGAGAATGGTCGAAAACCAATTCGGAACGAAAGTAAAGTGTCTAAGGTCAGACAATGGCACTAAGATCAAAAATTCCGAAACCAAAGAAATCCTGGAAAGCTTGGGAGTCTTCTACACTCGATCAAGCGCATACACACCGCAACAAAATGGGAGGATTGAAAGAGAAATGCGCACAGGTGTAGAATCAGCCAGATCAGCCATTCATGCAAAGAACCTCAACGAAAATCTTTGGGCCGAAGCTGTCAACTTTGCAGTCTTCACGATCAATCAAACTGGAACTAGCTCAGTGAAAGGCAAAAGTCCCAGCGAACTTTGGTTTGGACGATCAATAAATGTAAGAAAATTAAAAACATTCGGATGCGAATGTTATGTCTTAATCGAAGATCATAAAAGATTTAAAACAGGCAAGAAATCCAAGAAAGGAATATTTGTAGGATATGACATAGATATGCCAACCTTCAGAATTTACACATACGAAGATCGCGATGTGATAAGTTCAGAGAACGTTATTTTTGATGAGAAAATTGGAAATGAAATAAAAAAACACTGAAGTTGAAAATAATTCAATTCCAGCACAAATACAAGCTCCAGGAGGAGAGAACGACGAAATCGAGTTCGACGATTCAACCTACGAGGAAGCAAATGATGAAACTCTGTTGGAAAATATTGATCAAGAAGATCAAGATGATCAAGAGAACCAAGAAGATTTAAATGATCAAACAATAATGAACCAAACGCCGACAAGAAATCTACGAGATCGTTGAAATTTGAAGAAACCCGACAGATATTCAGATTATGTTTCGAGTACAACTCAATTGAAAGACAGACAAGAAATCTGCATGATAGGCGAAATAAAAGATATAACAGCAACTGATGCATTGAAAAACGGAGAATGGCGAAAAGTCATGTCAGAAGAATTCGAGGCACTGATAAATATGAAAACTTGGAATTTGGTTGAACCACCTAAAGACGCAAAAATTCTAACGTGTCGATGGATACTGCGAGAAAAGCAGAACGGTCGTCTTAAGGCAAGACTCGTAGCAAGAGGCTTTGAACAACAAGCTGAAATTGATTACTCAGAAGCTTTCAGTCCAGTCGCATGTCATGTCTCAATCCGGCTAATACTAAGTTTAGCAGCATCGAAGAAAATGAAACTGCTGACTTTCGATATAAAAACAGCCTTTCTGCATAGCGAGCTACAGGAAGAAATTTACATGCATCAACCGGAAGGATTTGAAGACGGTACAAACAGAGTCTGCAAATTAAATAAAAGTTTGTATGGATTGAAACAATCCCCTAAAAACTGGAATAAAAAATTTTCAGAATTTTAAAAATCAATCGGATTTAACAGTACAGACGACGATCCATGTATATATTACGATCAAAATAGAAGTACAATCATCAGTCTATTTGTAGACGACGGTCTTATAGCTGGAACAAACGAAAAGGATATGATCAAGATCTTAAACAAACTAAATAAAGAATTTGAAATCACATATGATACTGGAAACGAAGGAAAACTTTCATATATAGGAATGCAACTAAAATGTTCATCTGACGGAATATTTGTAAATCAAACAAACTATACAGAAGAAATTCTTCAACGTTTCAAATTTGATTCAACAAATCCAGCATCAACACCTATGGAACCTGGAATGGTAACAGATTAACAAAATTTTCAGAGTGACAAACCATTAGAAAAATCAATACCCTATCGCGAGGCAATAGGAAGTCTGCTATATCTGAACACTATATCGCGTCCAGATATCAGTTTCGCAGTCAACTATTCAAGTCGATTTAACAACAATCCAATGATAAGCCATTGGAAAATGGTAAGAAGAGTCTTTCAGTACTTGAAAAGTACGAAAGAATATGGAATATTTTTCAATGGAGAAGCAAAACTTGTAGCATACACCGACTCCGATTTTGGAAGAGATACTCTCACGGGACACTCTACAAGTGGAGTTTTAATACACAGAGGAGGTCCAATCGTATGGTATACGAAGAAACAACAGTTAGTTGCAACTTCAACCGCCAAAGCCGAGTACAGAGCAGCTGTATCTGCAATCGACGATATTAGTTGGATTCGCCGAATTGGAAATGAACTTCGTATCCTCACAAACGACGAACCAACTACACTAAGAGTGGATAACAAGTCAGCAATACACATGTTGCAAAACACCCACCTAGGAAAAAGGACAAAGGGAAAGAAACATATTGAAATGTCACGAAAGTTCATTCAAGAACATATAGGAAAAACCGTAGAATTAGAACATGTCAATAGTAGGGATCAAATTGCCGACATTCTAACCAAACCATTAAATCGGAAATTATTTGAACAAATACGTAATCAAATAATTGAGGAGGAGTGTTGAAAAGTAATTATTCGAATCACGCGCGCAAGCAAAACAATGCTGCCAAATTCGTATTAGAATTTGAAGTGAGTTACACGCACTGAACAAACGATCAGTACGCAACACTCTACTTCCGTCTTGTTCGTCAACCACCGTCACCGATGTCGCGTCGCATATACAAGTAAAAACGAACCTTAAAATGGAATAACTATAATAATGGATAACTCCAAAGGAAATGTATACATAGGATTAGCGAATGATGTATGAAACAAAAGGTATGTAAAAGAAAACTTTATAATTATAATTTAAGATTGATCTGTAACCAAATATACACGAAATGAAGTAGATATTTAACATAATTATCGCGAAACAAACGTCGTGAAATAAGAAATGTATATTTATGTTACACGCCCTTTTTTTTCTACATCTTTTATTTTTACATCAAGTATAATAAGCTTCAACTATTAATTTAATCCAATTGAATATAAATTCATTGATGTAAATCAACCAAAGCGAAACAATATATGAAAAGAAGATTTCACCAAACACGTGGCGTACGTTAATTATACATAACCATATCTATTGCAAGCTCTGCGATATGACAAAATCTTCTCGTCTCGATTTTTTGGTGCGTTGTCTCGTCTCGTCTCGAGATTTTCGATACCCAATCTTGTCTTGCCTCGGAATCTCGACAATTTGTCACGATAATATCGTGATTCTTCCTTTTGAACTGGATTTTTTTTCTCGTTAACTCATTCTCGTCTCGTCTTGAAAATTTTTCGGATTGAGTCTTCCTCGTCTCGTCTCGAACTTCTCGTTTCTCATCATCATCATCATAAAGTAATTAGTCTCATGACTGGTTTGATGGAATCCTCCAACCCTGCCTATTATGCGCTAACCGTTTAATTTTTGCATATCTACGACAACCCTTATCTTGTATAGTTTGCTTCATATAATTTAATCTAGGTCTACCTCTTCGAGTTTTACCATTCATTTTTCCTTCCAATATTGTTTTCAATAAGCTATCATGCCTCAATGTGTGTCCTATCAGATTACTTCTTCTTTTCACGATCTGTCTCAAAAGACTTCTCTTTTCATTTACATTCTCAAGTACTTTTCCATTTCTCACTCTCTCTATCCACTTTACTCTAAGCATCCTTCTATAACACCACATTTCAGAAGCTTAAAGCCCTCGTTGGTCCGTTTTTCCAATTGTCCAAGTTTCGCAACCATATAATGTTGTGCTCCAAACGTAACTCTTTAAGAATTTCTTCCTTACTGCCAAGCTGATATTCTTCGAATATAGTAACTGTTTCTTTTGGTGGGGAGCCTGTTTTCCTTGTGCTATTCTTGCTCTCATATCTCTTCCGCTCTTACCGTTTTCTGTGGTTATGCTTCCTAGATATTTAAATCCTTCGACTTTCTGAATTGTCTCTGCGTCTGTTTTGATTTTCGTTCTTCTTGATGTTTCCGCTGTTGTACCTACAAATCATGAATTTGGTTTTGTCCTTATATTCATACAATAGTTTTCTAGTAATATTATTTTCATAGTGTTGAGAATATTTTCTAACTCAGCGCCACTCGTAGCTAATACAGCTATGTCATCCGCAAATCTCAACATGCTTACATGCATTTTCTCCTTGAATCTGTAATTTAATTTGCACTTGATCCTTTACTTCGTTCATTGCTTCTCCTACATACAAATTGGAAATCAATGGTGATAGTGAGCATTCTTGTCTTGCCTCTCTTTTAATTTGTGCTCCTCCTTTCTGACCCTCTATTTCTATTATTGCGGTTTGATTCTTACATAATTCATATATTATTCTCCTATCCTTGAAATTATTTCCTACCTTTTTCAAAATCGTGAACATTTTCTCCCAATCAACATTATCGAATGCTTTTTGTATATCTACAAAACCTATACACAGTTGAAAATTTTGTGTAAATGTGTTAAAAAATCCGTGTGTCATGAATTTTCTGTTAAATATTCAACACAACCACGTGTAACTTCTACAGACAGTCCTTGTGTAATCAGGTCTCAACTGATTTATAATGTCAAATCATTCAAACAAGTGAAAAAAGTGTAAAAATGACAAAAATTTTATTTAACTCAAGATTGAACATAAAAATTGTGTTATTTTCAACTACCAAAGGGAGATCGCCAGTAGTGGGAGCTATTTTTTTTATGAAACTTTTATGTACGTGTAACTTTAGTAGTCGTCGGAAGGACTATTCATTCATTTTGGTTTTAGCTTTCATTCTAATGGGAATTCGTTTTCTAGATATGTAAATTTGAAGATAGAGTGCGAGTTGATATGCGCAAATAAAGTACACTCAACCAAAGGACCGGCAGTGGCTTGAGTGATACAGCTTCAACATTCGGTCCCGACGATCCATGTTCAATGCTCAATAAAGTACTGTTTTTTTCAATTTATTCTTATGCATTGTTTCAACACGAAAAAAGTGTGATTTTCACATTTGATTGATGTAAAAAAATCCATAAATTACACTTGTGAACTGTTGATTCACTTCTTATTTTGGATTTCATTTGACAGTACTTATGTGTTGAGTTTACACGATCGGAAATCCTTTTGTGTTATATTATTTACATTAAGCTTGAGTTACTAGCTAACACAAACACATTATGTGATATCGACACAAAAATATGTGTGGACCGTTTGGGACATGTGAAATGTGTTGAATTCAACACAAAATTTCCAACTGTGCATGGCTGTATGCAATGTTATTTGTCATTGAGATTTACGCATTCTCTGGACTAAAAAATTTGACCAAAATTCAATCATTTCTAATGAAAATTTTTACGGTGACTGATTTGTGACGGTTTTTTGTCAAAATGACATAAAAATCACTTTTTTCACTGATATGTTCTACTTGGGTCAAGTAGTTCCCGCAGCTACACGGAGAGAAATTTCTAGTTGAATTGACTATGGGATCATTACGGTCAAAGAACAGACTGACTCCACAATGAAATTCACTGTAAAATATTGTAAATGTGATCAGGCTTCTATTGTCTCGTAATTAGTAGATCTGTAAGTTCAGTCCGTTTCTCGGTTACAAAGTATCACAGTGAATTAAACTCTAAATTTCTTTCCGTGTACTCACATACCTGTTGGAGAAGTACGATTAGCTGCAGGAACTATTTAATAGCTGGAGCAAGTACTCTGATTGGATTGTTCAAAACCGACTGTTCAAGGGGATACCAGAGCCGTGGTACTTGGTACTAGCCAAATAATTTTTGACAAATTATTCGATTATATTGCTTCGTTTTTGAATAATTTGGCAAAAATTATTTGGCTAGCGCCACGGCGCTGGTATCCCCTTACGTAGCTGTGGCAGGTATGTGTTTTCTTCAGTGAAATATTCAGTATCCAAAAAACGGGATGCTTGATGTAGATCTCAACATGATTTACAATTGTCTCAAATGTTATTCTGTTTGAATCACCCGTATTAGGCTTAAAAAGCACAATGGTATATAATTCCAAGATAGAATTAAATCATAAAATACCTTTGTTTTGGGTATACTTTATGCATGGATCGAATATATTTTATGTTGGAAATGGTGTAATTATACTCGCACCAAGTGTTGCATATTACGTGTTGAGTGTAATACGCTTGATTCAAACAGAACGGTACTTGAAAGAATTGTAGTCATGTTTGAAGCTACAGCAAGAATTTCTTTGTAAGAAGAACTTCTGTGTTATACAACACTGTAAAAAAAAACTGGAAATTTACTGTGCAACTGGACTGGAAATTTCCAGTGCTAGTACTGGAATATGGATATTCCAGTACATGTACAGAGATTTTGTTGTTACGTTACTGAAAATTTACCAAGCATAACTGAAAATTCAGTCATTGTACTGGAATTTTCAAGTTTGAGATGATGTACTGAAATTTTGCCATGATTTCGCGAAAATTTTACCGGCTCGTACTACAATTTTATAGTTCTTGTGCACCAAAAAAAAATATTCCCTCAAAAAGGACTTGAGAAAAAATTTGGAATTTAGAAAAAAAAACCTAATCGTTGGTATACTGGAATTATACAGGTTTTTAACTGCAATTCTCAGGTTTTGTGATGGAATTTTCCAGTTACTATGCAATTGAATTATACAGGTTTTGAACTGCAATTTTCAGGTCGTGTGATGGAATTTTCCAGTTGCTATGCAACGGAATTTAATCACTGTTGCACTGAAATTTTCCACTTCTATTGGACTTCGTCATTTCTGGCAGGAAAAATTTCAAGTCTTTATATTAAAAATTTCCTGATTGAGATTTTGAATAATAATTGTAATTGTAGCCAATGAAATTGATATATGAGGTTTTTCCAAGACTTATCCTCTTGTGTTCTAGATATGAAGCATATGTAGTAACCCAAGCTGGCCTTCCAACATGTCGCGCTATAGCTCATCGGTTAGGTCTTAGGTTTCAGTTGGTAGGCAGGTAGAAAAGTGTGGGTTCAAATCCTGTTAGGTAGACATGAGTTTCTGTCCATCCAAATGAACGATCAAAAGTTTCTCAATCGTCTTGGAACACAAGGACCCTGCAAAATCACTTTGCGTGAGCAATTTTTTTTCAATTTTCATGGATATTTTCAGCATTAATTTTCCAGTACATGTCCTAGAAAAGTCCAGCTCGTGTACTGAAAAATTCCAGTACCGAGGCTCAGAAAATTTCCAGTTTTGATGCGGAAATTCCATAACGTTTGCACTGAATTTTTGCAGTACAAATGTGCTGAAATTTTCCGGTACATGTACAGGTTAATGACTTCCAGTACATGTACTGGAATTTTCCGGTGAAATTTTTTTACAGTGAATGAAATATTGTTTTATGAGCAGAAGAAAGAGAAATAATTTAAGAGAAATATTTATTCTCAAATCAATCTTAATTTTTGCTATTCACAGAGGGCACCATAAGATTTATTTACGAAAATTCTGACCACACGATATGTAGATTTTCAATCGGAAGTAAATTCGAAATTCTTATATTGTTTCTAACGTAGCTGATATTTATATGAACTTGATGGAAGTGTATAATAATTCAAAGAATGTCCCTGATTCTCAATAAAATTCCCTGACTTTTCCAGGTTTTTCCAGGAGTGGTTCACCCTGGTATTTACAAGTGTTTTTATTTCATAATTATCAATTGGCAATAGCCCTACGTTCACAGCAGTTATTTCACAAAATTTTCAATAGTAAATTCACTATCAAGACCAGGAACTGATTTTTTAATTTTTTACAGTTTGAATTTCCCACCCTTCTGAAAACTGCGGTCAGATCCGTCCAAAAACTAGTTATCAGGTCTTGAGCAGTTCTTGTCTCTGGAAATCTGATCAGAAATTGAAAACCTTTCTACCTGATTTTATCCGGAATCGCCCAATCCGAACATCCTGTCACAAACTGACAGCAAATTTGAGGACGGTTCTGTTTGGAATCCACAACTAGGATATCCAAATGCTCATATCTCAAAAATAGAATTTTACCGAATAAAAAAGTTGTTGCATTCTGGCTGCAGAATATGCTCTTGAAATATAATCTATCTGACTTGAGTTACCCTGTATATAACCTTATTTTTGAAATGTGTTTCTGTTTTGTGTTTATTAAAATGTCTCATCAATTCCTTCATATTCAAAACTAAATTGAAATCGATTTATATCAAATTCATGACAGCATCAAGTTAATTTTATTTTTGTAATAAGGTTATATTTTGCTCTAAATTATTCACTTTGTGCCTGTTGCTAAAAAATTATTCACATTATATTGTATATCAGTAGAATCATAGCTTGAAATTTTTGTATCCAGGGCTTTTGCGCAACTATATACAGGGTGTCCCAGAACAAAGTATCAACCGTTCACCAGCGTATTCCTGAGAGAAAACTAAACAACCTTTCCCTCTACCATTTTTTGATCTGAGGCTTAGTTTCAGAGTTGACTTCAACCAATCAAGTAGAAGCTACATAAGTTTACTCATTGATCATTGGAGTAGCCGATGTACTTGTCACCTGAATGGCTAACTTATTTTGTTTATAACTCTGAAACTAAGCTTCAGAACAAAAAATGATAAAGGGGAAAGTTGTTTAGTTCTCTTTCAGGAATACGCGGGTTCTGGGACACCCTGTATATATCATAGTGCTCAAACAGCAAAGAGTTCGTCAAAGCCCTGCTAAAAGTTCCCAATAAAGAACAATACAAAACGATAAATTTTCTCTATCGATCTCAATAAGGTTTCTGAATACGGAATTTACAACGTTATTATTAAACGAGAGAACTCTATCGTTTCTCATCGTATTCTATAAAATTTATCATGAAATGTATACGATGTTATCGTAAAATTCTTATAGAAAAAGTACTAATTATTCTGGAACACATGACTATGTTAACGGATAGGAACGGATTGAATTTTTATCCGGTTTTGTTCGGCTTTGTCCGAATCAGGGTGTCCAGGCAAATTGAGGTTTGAAATTCCCTGACTTTTCCAGGTTTTCCAGAAAAGAAAATGAATTTGTCCATACCTAAAATATTATTTCAAAACTGCTTACTTTTCTTATGTTTCAATACTTCATTATTAGAACAATTCATATTAAAACATATAAATATAGTATTTTCAATACAATCAGTTAAGGGGTAATATCACTTTGGGGACGGAAAATTTGACGTTATTTTCAAAGTGTTGCCATGAAGTCAGGAAAAATTATAAATGTATGGAGTCTTTTGCATATGAAAGTACTAGTCCCTGGGTACAAAAAACACTTTCTATTCAATTTTTTGAATCCAAAACGGCGGCATTGTAGTACGATGAAAAAACAATTTTTTTTTCATGGTTAAAACGAGCGTACCGCTACCCAATAAACACACACACGTTATTTCAACGTCGAAAGAACGTTAGACTGTCAAACGGACGTCAGTCGTTGATTTCATCACGTTGATTTTTAGTTGAAATTTGATAGGGAAATGAACGACCAGGAATTACGTTTTAATGACGTGTAATTTAAACTAATATTCAAAAATAACCATCAAGCGACGTCCTCAAAAAACGTGTTTTGAACGGGTTTGAATCACGCGTTTAAAATGTGTTTATAACACCTTGTGTTTGAACTTCAATTGAAAATATTCTGCTGAAAATGTCGAACGAAACCGAACAATGGTTAAAATTTCAACAAAGAGCAAGATAGTAAATAGTGTGGTATACTTTCCGAATTCTGTCATACTCAGAAATACTATTGTTCTCGATATTGAATGAAAAGTTTTCAAGATAATTTGTTGGATTCAATTCACGTTTTAGAACCATCATTAGGACACGTCAATATTTGACGTCTTTTAAACGATGTTCAAACCGTTGATATGACGTCATTTCATGGTTGAAAAACACGTGATCTGCCGCGACATTTTTCCGTTGAATCAACGCAAGAATATTACTAATTCACAACGTGTGGTTATTGACTGTTTTTGACGTTTTTAAAACGTGCGTGTGTTTACTGGGTACAGGCCACAATTTTTAATCTAGAACAAAGAATCAAAAATTCCCTCAAAATATAGCTCAAAATCTGGCCATCGACGTAGGATTTTTTCGATATCAGCTTTTAAACCGACTTTATAGCCGATTTTCGGACGATTTTTTTCGAAAAAATCGGAAAAAAATTTCACAATGACGCCATTTTCTTCAAAATCAGTTTTTCGGAAAAATCCTACGTGGATAGCTAGATTTTGAGCTATATTGTGAGGAAATTTTTGATTTTTTGTTCTAGATCAAAAATTGTGGCCTGTAGCGATACGCCCGTTTTAACCATGAGAAAGAAAATTTTTTTTTCACCGTACTACTATGCCACCATTTTTGATTCAAAGAATTGAATAGAAAGTGTTTTTTGTACCCAGGGACTAGTACTTCCATATGCAAAAGACCCCATACATTTATAATTTTTTCTGACTTCATGGCAAGACTTTGAAAATAACGTCAATTTTTCCGTCCACAAAGTGATATTACCCCTTAAGGATCGGAGCCTTCCGAAGTAGCTGACCTGATCATCTCCACAAAAAAATTCGTTTCTCTTCGGTCAAAGCTTAGGGTTGCCAGAATATCTCTTTTGCTTCCTCGTCAGAGGGAAGCTTTGTGATCGTTTCTAGGAGCCGCAAATTTTTTTGTCTCAAAATTCAAAATTTCCTAGACCAAAATGTTCCTCAGAACTCGGGGAACAATATTGTTTTCATGTCTGTCTGTCTGTCTGTATGGTTGTAGCCCCCCCCCCCTAAATTGCGTACGCGCATAACTCCCGTACTGCTTATCCGATCGTTTCGAAATTTTCATCACAGTTGTGGACTAGGGTGATGAAGGTCCCATACGAGTTTCAACCTGATTCATTCAGAAGAATTGGGTGGATGAGAAAAAATCTGACAGAAAATGAACATTCTTTGTACGCGCGTATCTCTGCTCTCTATTATCCGATTGCAATCAAACTTTAACCACGTTATAGTCATGACCCGATAGTGGTCCCATATAAATTTCATCAGAATTGATTGAAAACTGTGGAAATTTTTTTTTTTTGCGATCCACATCATTTGACAATATTTCGAAAGCATGCCTTCTCTATGTTCGTATCATCCGAATGTCATGGAACTTTGAGTATATTCAGTTTACAAGGTGTTAGTGGTATGATATAAATTTCAGGCAAATCGGGATTGGAAGAAGAAAACGCCAAGCATTAAAGGGTTACTAGCGCTTACCAACAGAGCACGTTGGATAGAAAAGGACACGCCTATACGATAGAAAGAGAGGTTTGGTACCACCGCTAGTATCCCGTTAAGCTTCAAAACAAAATTTTAAAATTTCGTGAATATCGTCATCATGAGGACATCTTCTATTCTCCTTATTTGATCATCATGAAATTTTCACCACGGTTACATCCGACGTCGATAGTGGTCTCATATCAGTTCCAATTTGACTTTTACAGTAAAGTAGGAGGAATGGCAAAAAAATGTTATCAAAAGTTTTGTGATTTCGCGACCGCGCTTATCTTTGCTTCCTATTATCCGATTACAATGAGACTTATACCACGGTCCAGTCATGATCTGATAGTGTTTCTATATAAGTTTCATCGCAATCGGTTGATAACTGGGAAATTTTTCTTTGTGATCAGTATTATTCTACTATATTTTGAAAGCATGCTTTCCCTATGTCCGTATCATTCAAATGTTGTGGAATTTGGAGCATATTCCATTCACGAGGTGTTAGTTGGACGGTATAAATTTCAAGCGAATCGGAAGTGAGGGGAGAAAATGGTAAGCACCAAGCTTCGAAACAAAATTTGAAAATCTTGTAAATAACGTTATCACGGGGATATCTTTCGTTCCTATCATCCGATTGTTATGAAATTTTGACCACCGTTTAATGCCGTGTCGATAGTGGCCCAATATAAGTTTTAACCTGATTCTTACAAAGGAACAGAATGAGGAGGGGAAAAAATTTCTGAGAAATTTGTGATTTTGCGAGCGCGCATATCTTTTCTCCTTGTTTTTTCAACACAAACGAGGAAGCCATGTGCAAATTGGCAGAGTTTTTTAGAGAACATATCATCTTATTGCTCTGGGATCTTTCTTTTTCTTTCTGTGAGAAAAATTCTTCTTTGAGCTATCAACCCTGGTTAAAATATCTAGAGAAATCTACATAATCCGGAAGTAAATATTCTCAAATTACTTGAGATATCTTACGAATAATTTTTGACACGAGTAAAGTGTTTCCAATGACTTGTGATTGTTTGTCACATCATAGTTGATTCCACCGATTTCCGTAATACACAAAAAAGGAGTTTAGATTGATTCACTTATTACTTGAACTACACTATGAATTCTGGAGGTATCTTTGGCAATATGCGCCCTTAATATGAGCAGCGTGTTAGAATATAGCATAGAGATTAAGTGAGCAGATCTTACAGGTACGTGGGTTCGGTGATAGTTCCACACAGTAAAAAGTAAAACTTACTTCCAACCTTAATATCGGCTTATTTCAAGATGCAGCCAAAACTAGCCCTATTTCAGCTGAAAGTCACAGTTGAAAATTTTGTGTAAATGTGTTAAAAAATCCGTGTGTCATGAATTTTCTGTTAAATATTCAACACAACCACGTGCAACTTCTACAGACAGTCCTTGTGTAATCAGGTCTCAACTGATTTATAATGTGAAATCATTCAAACAAGTGAAAAAAGTGTCAAAATGACACAACTGTTATTCAACTCAAGATTGAACATAAAAATTGTGTTGTTCTCAACTACCAAGGGGAGATCGCCAGTGGTGGGAGCTATTTTTTTATGAAACTTCTATGTACGTGTAACTTTAGTAGTCGTCGGAAGAACTGTTCATGCATTTTGGTTTTAGCTTTCATTGTAATGGAAATTCGTTTTCTAGATATGTAAATTTGAAGATAGAGTGCGAGTCGATATACGCAAAGAAAGTACACTCAATCGAAGGACCGGCAGTGGCTTGAGTGATACAGCTTCAACATTCGGTCCCGACGATCCATGTTCAATGCTCATTGAAGTACTGTTTTTTTTCAATTTATTCTTATGCATTGTTTCAACACGAAAAAAGTGTGATTTTCACATTTGATTGATGTAAAAAAATCCATAAATTATACTTTTGAACTGTTGATTCATTCCTTATTTTGGATTTCATTTGACAGTACTTATCTGTTGAATTTACACGATCGGAAATTCCAATCAAAATTTTATCAACATCCTTTTGTGTTATATTATTTACATCGAGCTTGAGTTATTAGCTAACACAAATACATTATGTGATATCGACACAAAAATATGTGTGGACCGTTTGGGACATGTGAAATGTGTTGAATTTAACACAAAATTTCCAACTGTGTAAGCATCAAAAACAAATGCCGACACAATGGAAAAGACTGAATTTCAGTCAAGTTTTCAAGTAAGATGCAGCCACTTTCAGTCGGACTTTTTACAGTGCAATCCTCGTGAGGTTGGAATGAACTTCTCACGTCATATGCGGAGATAGAAGTGTGGACAAATTCGCGAAATGTTCTGAATGTTTGAATATGTTCAAAATTATTTTAATTTCATTTTTGTTTCATTTTTTTTAGGAAACTGCATGTCTTAGAGAATGAAAATGCTGCCAGTCCAATAAGAGTGAGATTCCACTCCTAAAGAGTGACTTTTCACTCCACAAGAGTCAATTTTCTCTCTATCAGAGTGAAATTTTAATTCGTTTCAAAGAGTAAAATCTCACTGTTTTTTATAAGAGTGGAATTTTCACTCCAAGAGAGTAAAAATTCACTTCTATGGAGTGAGAACTCACTCTTTTTGGACTTGCAGTATTCTCACTTCAAGAAATTTAGAGAGAATATTGAATTAAATTTATTCCCGAAATCCAGAACTGAATCTAAAAAATCCAGTGCTTAAATTGCGGGAATATGATGACATAATTTATTTCATTGAAGCTCGAAGTTGCCATGAGTAAGTCGATTAATGAAATATGTAAACAATACCAAAGTCATTGATTGCGTTTATTCGGAAATGATGCATGTAATTAATGTTTGGATTTGTTTCTGAAATTTACGTGACAAAAACACATAGTAGCTCGGAAGTAGTCGTAAGTAGAACTTTTTGTTAGGGTTTATTTAGTTTCTTCAACCAGGGAATGATTCCTCATGAATGTTTATTTGTAAAAATTATAGAGTTTCCTATTTGCTGCTTCGAGTGCGCACTGGCATATTCTCATCTTTCTCAAACTTGTAGGAGAAATGAAGAATAAAAATATTCCGGGTAGAAATTTCCCAGTTTGAAAACTGCGCCCTCTCAGGCCCTGATCAGGCCCCGATTATTACAAACAGGGCCCGAACGGGGCCTGAGGTGGGCCAGCTCTCATTTCTACACTGAGAAAAATAAAATGTAATTTTTAACTTCATACCAACTGTTTTGCAAATAAAGCAAAAAAGTACATTTTATTTTTCTAAGTGAAAGGATAGTAATCTTTAATAGAAAATTGGAGAATATTTCTTAAAATCTGAGAATATTTCTTAAAATCTAAGAATTTTTCTTAAGTTCGTAATAAACATAAAACGGTTCAGATTTCTCTTGAATATTGTTCGAAAAACAATGAAAAATTGTCAATACTTAACAAATCATAAAAACAAATATGAAGTTCCCAAAAGTTGCGAATGAAATTTTACAAAGTGAATAGCAAAATTCTGTAATTTGAAAATAAGATTCCGAAATTTTGTTATTTACTTTGTGAAATTTCATGCGCGACTTTTGGAAACTTCATATTTGTTTTCATGATTTGCTAAGTATTGATAATTTCTCATCGTTTTTCGAGCAATATTCAAGAGATATCTGAACCGTTTTATGTTTATTACGAACTTAAGAAAAATTCTTAGATTTTAAGAAATATTCTCCAATTTTCTATCAAAAATTACTATCCCTTCGAGCTGCATTTTCCTCCGTGCAGTTCAGCGAATGGAAAATGCTATTAAATTCCATTAATCCATTAGATCATGGGCTAACTAGCGGAATTAAGGAAACATGATTATTGGGGTGGGAACAAAGATGAAGAACATGATTTTTCATTTTAAAAAATCAGGTTTTTCAATTGTTTGCACAATTATTATTGAAACAGTTTAAAAAAAGCATGATGTGAGAAAACCAGAAGAACCATTTGATTCTACGAAAGAAATTTCACGGGACAAGACAGTTTGAAAGTTTATTCCGGCACTCCATTTTGGAATTAATAAAAAATCAAAATAACAAACAAATATAAGATGTATTTTTTCATTTTTTGTTTTATTTGGTTAAGAAGTGAAGCGCCGGAACAAACTTTCGAACTCTCGGTTTCCGCCTAATTTTTTGTGTGGAATCGAATGGCGCTCTTAGTTTTCTCGCATCATGCTTTTTTGAACTGATTGTTTCAACAATTTGGAAAACCTTGTTTTTTCTATGAAAAATCACCTTTCTCACTCTTGTTTTCTCTCCCGTATTTACTTCTTCACAATCCCTGATTGTTTGCTTATCGGCTCTAATTGGTTGGAAAAACAATTACTATTTAAAAATTTTGAATCATCCAATACAATACTTTTCTTAGAAGAATTTCCGATGAACATTTCCCTTTTTTTTATTCCAAACTATAGTGGTGCCCCTTAAAGTTGAAGATTCTGAGATTGACAAATTTTTAAAAATCAAAAGTCAAAATTCCAGGAAATTCCAAATATTCCCTGACTTTTCCATAGGAAATCGAATTCCCTGACTTTTCCCGGTTTCCAGGTTTTCCAGGTCCGCTGGACACCCTGGAATCTATCCGGGATTTGCAGCAGGGCATGCAAAGAAGATCCCACGAGCGTTCCTGTTTCAATCAAAATAAAGTCTTATAGACACTTTTACTAATTCATATTTATCTTATTATGTAGGAGTCCTATATAATCCATTTTATTCCAAACATTGAACAAAAAGAACAGTAATGGTTTTCTTTGATGCAAGAAAAAAGGAAGGCTGTACTATTGATACCACTCACGCGAGTGTCGAGTGATTTTTTAATGATCATCCAGTAAAGCGAAGTGACATTTTGTCAAGTGGCGTGAAGTTATTTCCCCAATCAACAATTTGCATAATGTAAAACTACCTGCCAGTTAAGATGAATTCTCTGCAAATAAGTAGATTTCATCTCACACGACTTAAGTCGTTAGAGATATTGTCTCATATATCTGGAGCGCAATGAGTTTTCTTCACCCTGATTAACATAAACTATTGACACGATAAGTGCTTGACTGGGATTGAATTTCAAAAAGTATTTGGAAATGAGTTCATTGACCAATACACATAAATTACAAATACAGCGTCATGACGTCATAAAACCTGCAGGTTTTAACTGATAGAGAAATCTTCTCTTGAACTATAAGTACAGTGAATTTCCTTCATTACTGTAACTCACATGCAACATGTATATGATGATATTCAATAAATCTTGTCCATTAAAAATTGAACCAATAATTCGCTCAGACCTAATTATTGTTCATTGCTATATGTACATTTCAATCAAAATTTTGTCAAATAATTTTTGATTGTAAATCTCAGTTATGCATCTATCGTACCAATAGTTCATGTGAATGAAAGTAAAGAAAACTGACTGCGCTCCCAATACATGAGACGAATATCTCTATCATATCTAAACAAGACTTGCAAAAATCTCTTATGTGATTTCAATGTTTTTGATTGAAATAGGGACACTTATGGAATCTTCATTACACATCCATAAGCTGTAGTAATATTTCCTTATTCATTCATTCATTGCATATAATATAATGTGAATAATGTTTTAGTGACAGGCACAAAGTAATGGAGTTCAAAGGAAAATATAATGAAATTTAACTGCTGACAATAATTCTTTATCAAAGCATGACTACCAAATACAGTAAAAATTTGTCTAGAGCTACGTCAAGTGTAGACGCAACAATATTTGTTAGGTCTATGTACAACTGCACGTAGATCTAATGTATTTTTTGAAACTAAGTGTTTTCTTCACGTAGCTCCAATATATTTTGTAGGGTTACGTAACGTGTTCATGTAGCATAGCCTCCAAGAAAAATCGAGAGTGACGTCCATATATATATACACACACACACACAAATTCTCACCTTGTATGGATCCAAAAAATACTGTTGTGTTATGGTTGACAGAGCTTTAGACAAAGCCAACATTTATAATACGTACTACAGTGCACACTTAAAATAACAATGACTTCAAAAGTGTGAGAACAAATTGAAATCATTTCCGATTAATGTCTCTGAACAAAATTATAAACTGATTCCAATTAAAACAAATTTTAATTGTTATGAAGTCAGGCTTACTATGAGAATCATGTGGTAAAAAGACTCACCATGTCAGCGGAGGGGAGATGGGCCTGTAATTCTGACAGCCTCTGCGTCAAAATCTGTGATGTCCCGGTATTGCTTTGCTGGAGAAATAAACATTACATATTAGTATTTGATTATTATAGTCAATAATACATAATTTGAAGTAATGGATCATACAAAACATATACTCAACTTGTCTGAGAGATGTGACAAGATTCAAAATATTTATTGGGAATTCTCCCGTATAACACGTGATGTGTAAAACATATGTTCGGCATGTGAAAAATGCATAATTTCATGGACAACGGAATATTCTAAACAACATATTCCTGGCATATATCATTTCACATCATGTGGCAATATTGTAAGAATTATATTCAATCCACATGGCTGGAAGATTTTCATGAACTCAGTAAACTATAACCTCTCATTTGCAAATAACCGATGAATTCATTGTTTTGTGTACGCGAGTCGGAATGAAATGGTGATCTTTATCAATCTTTATGAATTTGTATACTGTGTCAAAACTTTTTTTTAAGTTGTGTCGAATGCACGGAATTATCTCAGCCTTATTTAGATTAATTTATCGGATTTTTATCCAAATCACGGAGATACAGCGTGCACTTACGAAATATAGCTCTATGACCATGCAATAGGAGATTTTGAGATTTCGTCTACAGTAGCTCGACGCGTATTTTCAGTGCCAATGTTGAGAATGTATAAGACAAAACTACAATTAATATTTATGAAAGTTCAATTATAGTGACGTGTAGTGTTTTTCGTCAGTCATTAGGAGCCGACAGAACTTTAGAGGTTAAGCAATTCCAAAACACTTTTGAAAGATATCTCATACAACATGAGAAAAGCTATTCAACAGTAATTCTTCTTCTGGAAAGAATTATGATTGAATTATGATACTGATGCTGCATAGACATCCTGAATATGTTGACAGAAGTCTTTTAGAAATACATAACCTCTTTTGTAACACGAAAACTAGATGCGTATGAGATGATCAACAGAACATGCCTCCCATATTCTTGAGTTCAGGTCATTTGGGCGGACATTTCTATGTGCATGACGGTGCCTAGAATATGGATGGCACGATCTCATACATGTATGGCATGTTCCTATGTTCCCAAAAATACGTTCCTCCCATGAGCTTGACACGTCATGTGTTGTACGGGCTCACACCTTTCAACATAATGAAAAAGATAACTTATTCACCTTTGATGTTGATTTTTCTTCGTCGCTTATCTCCGAAGCTGAATCCACAACTTTGGAAGTGGGTATGGATGATCGCTTCCCATCAATTTTTTTGTTTAAATAACTTTCTGTCTCTAGAATTAGGAAAAATTCATGAAGGAATGTACATTTATCATCAAAAATCATGGTTTCTGTGCTGATGGTACAACCGAGGAGGTTCGAAAATTATAATTGCAAATCAAAAATTAGACTTACCAGCAAATGCAATAATTATGGCATCTTTCCATACACCGTTAAATTGTGTTTTGTAATATTTATGATTATCCACGGTATTTTTTTCGAAATGTGGGATCTTACTAGAGTGCACAACTTCTTTATTCCCACAATCTTTAAATTTCACATATACAAACATTTTCTGACGATTAATCCCGGTAGACTCGAGTGACTATCAACTCACTGCAGGTACGATCACTCAATCACGATTGAACACGTTGGAACAGGTTCTCACAGATTCTGGGGGGGACGTGCCGTTCATGCCGGTTGCGACTGGTTGTTGGGAACAGTTCGATAGCTCGAAGGTGCAATATCTCGAATTCTAATGTCCCGAAAGTTCAATAGGCCGAAATTCAATGATTTGTGAATTTCTAGTGAGTTTCTAAAAACGTGGCTATCAATTTAATTTCATTCAACATGGATTTGCAGATCAAGAATGTAATGGAATGAGCATGGTTTTCACACGAAGTCATTGATACTCGGATTTAACTGGATTTCTGTATTGAAATTCTAGAGGTTCGAACCTGGTGTTCCAGTGAGAAGAATTATGTAAAAGAACAGCGTATCCTATCTGGAATGACGGATTCGAATCTTATTGATTCCAATCTGCCGTGGGAGACTCAGAATTAAATTCGGTTCAACATGGGTTTGCAGGTCAAGTATATAACGGAATGAACATGGTTTTCACACAGACCCATCGATACTCGGATCTAATTGGATTTCCGTATTGAGATTCTAGAGATTCGAATCTGGTGTACGGGGTGAATGATTATGTACGCGAACAGCGGATCCTATCTGGAATAACGGGTACCAACGGAATTTCAATATGGGCATCGAGTGAGATTCGAGTATCGATGTGTCTGTGTGAAAGCCATGTTCATTCCGTTACGTGCATGACCTGCGAATCCATGTTAAGCCTAATTGAATCTAGCGTACTCGGATGGCAGATTGAAACCAATAAGATGCAAAACCGTTATTCCAGATAGGATCTGCTGTTTTTTCACATAATTGTTCTCACTGGACTACCAGGTTCGAACCTCTAGAATTTCAATACGGAAATCCGGGTCAATCCGAGTATCAATTACTTTGCGTGAAAACCATGCTCAATCCATTACATTCTTGACCTGCAAATCCATGTTCGACCGAATTTAATTCAGAGTCCCCTGAAGGAAGATTGGAACACAGTTGGAAATTTTGTGTTAAATTCAACACATTTCACATGTCCCAAACGGTCCACACATATTTTTGTGTCGATATCACATAATGTGTTTGTGTTAGCTAGTAACTCAAGCTTGATGTAAATAATATAACACAAAAGGATGTTAATATAATTTTGATTGGAATTTCCGATCGTGTAAATTCAACACGTAAGTACTGTCAAATGAAATCCAAAATGAGTAGTGAATCAACAGTTCACAAGTGTAATTTATGGATTTTTTTACATCAATCAAATGTGAAAATCACACTTTTTTCGTGTTGAAACAATACATGAGAATAAATTTAAAAAAAAACGGTACTCCAATGAGCGTTGAACATGGATCGTCGGGACCGAATGTTGAAGCTGTATCACTCAAGCCACTGCCGGTCCTTTGGTTGAGTGTACTTTCGCATATATTAACTCGCACTCTATCTCCAAATTTACATATCTAGAAAACGAATTCCCATTAGAATGAAAGCTAAAACCAAAATGAATGAATAGTTCTTCCGACGACTACACAGAGAAAAAACATCATGGAATGATCACTAGAACAGATAGTAAACTGGTGACAACTACGAATTTCTGTACACAGTCGTTAACAGAGACGAGTGATGATTCCTATTTTGGTATACTATATTGTATTTTGATATCCCAAAATAGGAATCATTACTCGTCTCTGTTAGCGACTGTGTGCAGAAATTCGTAGTTGTCACCAGTTTATTATCTTTTCTAGCGATCATTCCATAATTTTTTTCTCCGTGTAGTAAATTTACACGTACATAGAAGTTTCATAAAAAAAATAGCCCCCACCACCGGTGATCTCCCCGTGGTAGTTGAGAACAACAAAATTTTTATGTTCAATCTTGAGTTGAATAAAATTTGTGTCATTTTGACACTTTTTTTCACTTGTGTGAATGATTTCACATTATAAATCACTTGAAACCTGATTACACAAGGACTGTCTGTAGAAGTTACACATTTTTGTGTTGAATATTTAACAGAAAATTCATGACACACGAATTTTTTAACACATTTACACAAAATTTTCAACTGTGAACCAATAAGATTCGAATCCGTCATTCCAGATAGGATACGCTGTTCTTTTACATAATTATTCTCACTGGACTACCAGGTTCGAACCTCTACAATTTCAATACGGAAATCCAGTTAAATCAGAATAACATTGACTTTGCGGCAAAACCTCATTCATTCCCTAACATTTTCAATCCGCCTTTACCTACTGCATCAAATTCAGGTGACTGTCTTGTCTATCCGCTTTGAAACCCTCACATTTCATACCCGTAATGTCAGATAGAAAACAATGGGATTCTTCAAAATGGCATATCCATATAGAAACCAGACAACTTTCAATCTGCCAATCCAGTTTCGTTCCGAGCAGATGGAAATCCACATAGAACCGTATTCATTTCCTATCTGCCACAGATTCATTATGGGAATGTCAGATTGGACCGCATTGATACCAATTGAAATTCAATCGTAATCTATTGGTCATCCGAAGTAGGACTCTGAAACAGGCCGAATCTCATTCAGCACTCTCTCAAAGCACCAATGTTAACTACAAAAGTTTATCTGATCGTCTGTCTCTGATCGAAACTCAACTAACTTCTATTGAATCCAACATTCATAACTGTGAGGTTATCATTTCTGATGTGCCTGAGGCTGCCCATAAGAATCTTAATAATTCATTCAAAACAATATGTAGCGCAATGGGAATGCAGATTGGTGGCGATGATCTCACAGATATTCATCGGATGCGTAGCACCAAACAAACTAACAACCCCCGTAGTATTCTGGCTCGACTCAAATCCATGCACGTGCGAAATATGATTATCAAAAACAAAAATAAAAACAAACGTCAACTCAAAGCCAATTAAATTTATCCCAATTTCTCCGATAAATTATTCTATATCAATGTTTTCTTGTCCTCAAAAACTCATAAGTTGCTGACATAAGTTAAATCAGTAGCCAAAACTAACGGTTTTAAGTATGTGTGGGTATCGAATAATGGCATACTAATTAAGAAAAGAGGATGACTCGCGTTCAATACACATCAGAGCTCTCGTTGACCTTGATAATTTGGTATCATGACCTACTGTTGGTAACCTTTCCATTTCTAATAATCGTGTTGAGTCTGTATCAGCATGCCACATAAATGCGCAATCTCCTCCAGCTCACTTTATGGATTTCCAAATGCACTTCTCGCAACAGATTGACAGCATTATAGCAGTATCCGAATCATGGTTGAAAACGTATCATGATGATGAGAGCTATGCACTGGATGGATATAACCTTATACGATGCGACAGGAAAGGGAAAAGAGACGGCGGCGTATGCATTTACGTGGAATCATCACTCAACGTTACACTTGTTGAATCGACATCATTTGAGGTACCAGGAAGAATTAACGCGCTTAGCGCTCGGAAGGCATCACAAATTTGATCCAAACGGTCCCGACGGAGGTCGAAAAAAAAAGTCGGAATTTTGAAAATTAAAAAATACCAGGTCATGGAGCTTGAAAGAACAAGGTCAGTGTCCCTTCACCATTTTTTTCTAGGATGAATAGTTTTCGAGAAACAAAATAAAAACGACACATTTTTTCATACCAAAAATCAATGTTTTCCAACATTAAACTCGTTGGATCTCATTAATTTTTCGGCGAATCGTAATAAAACTTACAGATTCTGATTTGTGAGACTTCACCAAAGACGACAATGTTGAAAAAATTTGTAAAAATTAATAATACATTGATTAATTTTTTTATTCGAAGTGAAAATCAAGTGTTTTATGCTTTGCATTAAAAAAGTGTCGGGGGAAGTATGAGCTACAAAAAAATTCCAGCGACAAAGTTGTTCGCTAAGGTATGAACAAACTTTTTGGAAAGTTCCAGATCTCTTGGATTATTAGTTTGCAAAATACAGGGATTTATTTATTAGCGCGCAATGGAAATCTATCACGATTATGCGTCTTTTACCGGGTGACTATCAGGGTCCGTAGGAAAGATTGTATTCACTCACTTTTTCAACTTGAGATGTTTTTTTGGGTCGGAGAATTCGAATATCCAACTATTCTCACGAGATTTCATTTCCCTTATCCATGTTTTTGTTATAAAAAATTTGATTGAAGTTACAGAAAGAATAACTCGCTTAGTGCTTGAAATCACGTAGAAGAGTGATCATATTGGGCAATCAGAACAAGTAGGTGGAAACAAGTAATAAAACATATACATATTCAGATTCTTGTGAGTAAAACTTCCTATTTTGACACATATTTCTCAAGATGAAAATAATCAATCAAAAACATGCTCGGTCTCCAATCAATAGTTTTTAAAACATACCTCACGATTACTCAGTTGTTTGTTAGCGAAATCGAATGCTATTTTCAGGATGTGTGCTCAATAGTATATCAATTATCAGCAACTACGAGATAATTGATATACTATTGAGCACACATCCTGAAAATAGCATTCGATTTCGCTAACAAACAACTGAGTAATCGTGAGGTATGTTTTAAAAACTATTGATTTGAGACCGAGCATGTTTTTGATTGATTATTTTCATCTTGAGAAATATGTGTCAAAATAGGAAGTTTTACTCACAAGAATCTGAATATGTATATGTTTTATTACTTGTTTCCACCTACTTGTTCTGATTGCCCAATATGATCACTCTTCTACGTGATTTCAAGCACTAAGCGAGTTATTCTTTCTGTAACTTCAATCAAATTTTTTATAACAAAAACATGGATAAGGGAAATGAAATCTCGTGAGAATAGTTGGATATTCGAATTCTCCGACCCAAAAAAACATCTCAAGTTGAAAAAGTGAGTGAATACAATCTTTCCTACGGACCCTGATAGTCACCCGGTAAAAGACGCATAATCGTGATAGATTTCCATTGCGCGCTAATAAATAAATCCCTGTATTTTGCAAACTAATAATCCAAGAGATCTGGAACTTTCCAAAAAGTTTGTTCATACCTTAGCGAACAACTTTGTCGCTGGAATTTTTTTGTAGCTCATACTTCCCCCGACACTTTTTTAATGCAAAGCATAAAACACTTGATTTTCACTTCGAATAAAAAAATTAATCAATGTATTATTAATTTTTACAAATTTTTTCAACATTGTCGTCTTTGGTGAAGTCTCACAAATCAGAATCTGTAAGTTTTATTACGATTCGCCGAAAAATTAATGAGATCCAACGAGTTTAATGTTGGAAAACATTGATTTTTGGTATGAAAAAATGTGTCGTTTTTATTTTGTTTCTCGAAAACTATTCATCCTAGAAAAAAATGGTGAAGGGACACTGACCTTGTTCTTTCAAGCTCCATGACCTGGTATTTTTTAATTTTCAAAATTCCGACTTTTTTTTTCGACCTCCGTCGGGACCGTTTGGATCAAATTTGTGATGCCTTCCGAGCGCTAAGCGCGTTAATTCTTCCTGGCACCTCATATCAGGTCTACTCGCCGAAACCAGAGTATCTCTTTGTGTCGATATCGGAGCCCAAGCTGAGCACACTATTAGTGAGGGTTGTGTATGGTCCTCCTAAAGTAGGTTTCTTCGATTTGGAAGAAAAAATCACATCAATCACTAGTGACTACCATAACATTATCATCTTCGGAGATTGGAATGCGGATATGAACTTTATTTCGTTTAATAGCTCTTTCGCGTTGCGTGTGCTTCCTTGCTGGAACCTTTTTCCAGTACCCTTTCAGCTGACACACCATACTAAATTTTGGTCCTCATGGTTAGATCTGTGCTTTGTAGATGATTCCCAGAATATTCTTTCTCAGAGCCAATCTGATGGCTTTAGTTTCTCTAGGCATGACATCATTTACATTAGGTATGTTTTCGATTACTGTAATTTTTCTGTTCAGGAAATTACAAGACATTTTTTTCAACTCCATCAATCAAGAGGCGCTCTTAAATCAATGTTATCTTATGGGAATTGAACCCTCCATGACACTAGAGGACACGAATCTCAATTCCTCCATCGAGCATTCAAACTCAAGTCTCATTGGCTTACTTGATGAGTACGTGCCAGTACGTTGAGACAGCGGCGTCCACCTGCGCCTTGGTTATGTTCTGACATTAAAAATATTATAACCCGGGATAGTGTGCGAAGGTCCTATTTGCGCAATAAAGATCCTCTCAGCCGGGTAAAGATTATCAAATTGAGAAATTATGTGATCGACTTAATAAGAAATGCTAAAAGGGACTACTTACCCTCTGGATTGTGTCGCATACATAACTCGCGGAAACTATGGACTGAACTAAGAACCCTAGCTAGTATTGAGTCATCCAAACACTGTGCCCGAGTTCCTGCAAGTATTTCACATGCTTGGCGGTTTCTTGTTTCAACTCGAGGCTACCAAATCGCCTTATTTCTTCTATGAGCATATATTCTCTCAAACGAGCCGGGGTATCAGAGCCACGAGCAGGACGGATTTCAGTATGGTTAGAATCCCTCAACATCGCAAATCGAACAGCATCGACAGGGCTTGGCCCTTGAACATGAATGAACGTATCTATCTATCTATCTATCTATCTATCTATCCATCCATCCATCCGTCCGTCCGTCCGTCCGCCCGTCCGTCCGTCCGTCCATCCATCCATCCATCCATCCATCCATCCATCCATCCATCCATTTCCAGGAATTTCGTCACCTTTTCGAAGCGATTTACAAATCCTCTGTTACGTACGACGTTTTCTATCATAATTGCTTCATATTTTTCCTGTTTTTTATCGCTATTACTCTGAAAGTATTTTTCATTTCGAATTTTTGCAAATAACATAAAATAGAGGATTTTCTAAAGAATCCAATGATATAAAAAACTCATTTTCGTCAAAAATGCGACTTAACAAGGTTTTTCCCGTTGTACGGCAGATATAAATTCTATAACTTTCGTCAGTTGTAAATCCGTTTTGAAACGAATTGAGTCGAGTATTCCCCATAAGCGAATTGAGTAACAAGTAAGTTTTGAATCGGTGATTCCAGATCGAATCCAGGATCCTTCGATATAATTATTCATCTCAGAACACCGGTTGCGAACCTTTCCCACACAGCACCGGATGTCCCAGCAATTTTGTCAGAATATTACATTTGGAATGCGTAATATTCTGGAAAACATCTCAAGAAGGTTGTCAGAATGTCTGCAGGATGTCTCATGTCACCACCTTTGTAACATTCTGGAGATATTCTGAAACATTGTTGGAATCATTGAGGTAACATTCTGGAGACATTCTGAAATATTGCTGTGATCATTTCAGTGATATTCTGTACGGAAAAAAATGTCACAATCAGATATATTAAAAATTTAACAAAATATTACTTTGGGTTGAAAAAAAATTTCTTCAGAATTTATTTCTACAAATGTTGAATGAGCTTGGCCAGAATCACTTTGAGTGGGAGAAAACCTGCTCCGAAGTCGATTATTAGAAAGTTCCCCCAGTGGGGATTGAACCCGGGTTTGGCGAGTGAGAGTCAAGGCTTCTATCACTTCAGCAAATCTCCGAGATGACGCTACCACTTGCAAAGTGCTATTTATTGTAATCACCGTGATGGGAGTTTGAGGAATTGATTTCCGTGAAATAAAGAACAATCGATTCAGAATCTTCTGACACAAAAAATCAGTAGGTCGTGGGAGAGGGGTTTTTTTCAACCTTGACTTTGAAGATTTACAAAGGCCTGAGTAAGATCGATGGAAAAACTTTGAAAATTTGTTGCCGTGGGATATAGACTAATCGATTCAGAATCTTTTGAAATGGAGAATGATTAGCACTTGAGAGGAGCGTTTCTTGAAAAGTGCACTTCCAAAATTTACTAAATGCTGGAACAAATTGATGAGAAACTTTCAAAAATTTGTTTCCGTGGTATATATAAACCAACCGATTCAGATTCTTCTGAAATAGAAAGTGAATAGATCGTAGGAGAGGCGTTTTTTTCTATCTTGAATTGTAAACTTTACCAAGTCCTGGATCAGGTGTATGAAAATTCATTTTGCTTCATAAAATATTGCTATTGTCATATTCTCAGAATATTTCATTTGCGACAATTGAGCATATTCCCCATCGTAGATTTTCAAAACATTACAGATCACATTATGTGTGCAATGTTCCATTCAGAATCAGATTCTCAGAACATTTTCAACGAAATATCGTATCTGCAATATCTATAGAATCTTGTATAAGTATTCCACACAGAATGTTCTGAGCGAGATATTGTAATATTCTAGAAATATTACTGAGGCATTGGGTGCTGTGTGGGTTCAAGCTGCAATGAGGGAATCGAGTTGGATCCTACTAACAGTCACTCTGTGGGGAAAGCTTATCCATTCCGTAAAATCCTCAATTTGCCTTGGCCTATTGCATTCAATTCAGGTGACTCCCCTGCATACCTGCTCTGAAACCATCACAATTCATACCTGCAATATCGAACAGAAAACAATTAGATTCCTCAGAATGACATATCCATATAGAAACCACCCAACTTTGATACTGCACATCCAGTTCAGTTCCGTGCAATTGAAAATTCATATAGAACCGTATTCATTTTCTATTCGCTACAGATTCATTCATGGAATGATAGATTGGACCATATTCATGCTAATTGAAATTGAATTGTGATCTGATGGTCATTTGAAGTAGGGATATCCAATACGTTCATGGTAAAGAACCCAAACAATATTAGAAGGCGGCTGCATGAAGTATAAAGATTTTCAGCTAAGCATTGCACAATCTATAAACGATTTTCAAACACTGATCGAACTGTTCACAAACGAACTTGGAATATTACAGTCAGAATACACGGTAAAAAGAAGAACTCAATTTCGGTTAGAATATGAGCTGAATTTAAGGTGCAACCAAAAAAAGATTCATCAGACTTAAAGTCAGTCACTGGAAAACCTTGTCAAACTCGAATAAGAATACAGCTCACATTGATCTCTATTAAACTAAAATGGAAACTGATTTTGAACTGAAATTCAAAGTGAATCGTTCCTGATAAATGGGTTCGTCCATTGTTTTTTGTTTCGTTCTACTCAACATAGCGTTACCTATCGACGATAAGAAATATGTTTGTGTTTATTCGGAGTACAGTAAAAAGTGAAACTTAAAGTGATCCCGAATATCGGCTTAAAAATGCAGCCAAAAGTAGCGCCTATTCCAACTGAAAGTAAGCAATGAAAAAGACTGAATTTCAGTTAATTCCATCTTACTTTGGAATTAAGATAGAATTTCATCTTAATTTCCAAAGTAAGATGAAATTGACTGAAATTCAGTTTTTTTCATTGCTTACTTTCAGTTGGAATAGGCGCTACTTTGGGCTGCATTTTTAAGCTGATATTCAGGATCATTTTAAGTTTTACTTTTTACTGTGAGGATACAAAAAAAAAGTTCCCAGTTTTTAATTTATTCACTTCACTTGTTGACTGTTCAATTATATCGTAATCTCAATTTTTGAAGATTGAAAGATCTTGGACCCTCATCGGGAGATTCGAACCGACGTTGTTGCTAGAATAACCTGTCCTAGTCCTTTGCGTTGAACCATTCCGCCATGGTACCGGTTTGATCGACGGACGTGATAAATCATTTCATCATAGTATAATTTGATAGTATGTGTAGTGTGAAGTCGAAGATAAATTTGGAAAACATTTTACGGGAACTGAGAATTAGTGCAAATGTGAATATACGGCCGAGAGTTTGAATTATTTTCGATTTGTGCTGTAATGTTGGAGTGAAAGTGTCGAAACAGAAATCCATTAACAGTGCGGAAAATTCAATAACAAACTTTTATGAAATTGATATAAAAAAGCTGTGACCGGATTTGCACCTTAAATATTAAATGAAAACCCTGAAATAATTTGACTACATTGGAACTGTAATTAATTATATATATATATATATATATATATATATATATATATATATATAGTATAAACAATTGCAAAATTGAAAATGAAAGAATTCTAATCTTATTTTCAGATATTTTTGACTGAATTATCCATCAAACTCTACATGACTGACTATAAGATACGCATTGCTGATAATCAGCACATTATCCGATTCAATTGAATTCAGGCACGGCCATAACTAATCTTCATCCCATATTACACAGTAAAAAAAATTCCGTCATTGTGTAAAAAAAGAGTGCGTGTCAAAATTCAAGTGTTGAATATTTAACTACGTGTTAAAATTCAAGTGTTGAATATTTAACACTTTTGCGTGTTAATTTAACACACTGATCAAATGCTGTTCGATCGATTCATTTTCAACACATTAAAATGTTATTCGAGTTCAAATTAACACTTTATAAGTGTCACTCTGGAATCAACACACATTGAGTGTGAAGAAAAATGGTTAACATTTGCTTGTGTGTTGAATTTGACGAAAAATTTTTTACTGTGTACGGCTGAAATCGTAACATTGCTGATTTTACCCCTCATCTGAGAATCAGTCGATCATGGAATTAAGATTTACTTCTTACTGTGTACTGCAGTACCATGATAATAATACTCTTGTAATACTACCACTTGAATATGATTTTTCCGAAATCATTTTCGCACAGGCACAAAATATATAAGGCTCATATGGGGCATTCCACGTCAAGTGTACCCGCCTAAAAACCTTCATCGCTGGAATTTTGATGAAACTTCGTGGAGTTGTTGGAGTACATAATTTGTGCAGGAGGGGAGAAGGAAATATCGACGGGTTGCCGAGATACAGGGGCTCAAAGTTTTGGATACGTTTGTCTTCGTTGAATTATAACTCAGTTATTATTATTTTTTTTTTAATGCAAGTTATGGTTTTCATCGGTGTTTTTCCGTTTCTTCCAATAGATATGAAGACACTTCTCCAAATTAATTATTTCTGCAAAAAAAAGTGATTTTTATTTTCCTTTTCGATTTTTCTTAAAGATCGGCATTTTTGAAAATTTGTTAATTACGCTCAATCGAAAGCTTATTCTGTTCCCTTCAAAATCATTGGTCACACATGATGGAGTCTCATGAACTGATCAGTGAATTTAATCGTTAAAGCCGGTACGGTCCAGCTTCCAAGCGCGCTGAACATACTGGTCAGCCGTCACCCGGTACGGCGATGAAAATTTTAACATGCTTTATTTACTGTAGAAATCATTTATCATCATTATTAATCATCTCAACAAAATAATGATACAGAATTCACAACATTCTTCATGCTTTACCAGACTCTCCACTGAAGTTGACGTGAGCATTGTTTTGTTTACAGGAATTAAACAATATTTACAGTCGTGTTTTATTATAAAAAGGGGAATGATATTGCACATGAAAGTATGGCAATTTTATCCGATGATCTAAAACATGACACAGTCGTGGTGTATGCTTTCCAAAAAATATTGATTACGTCCTTGCACACAGAAAAAAAAACTATCTTGTATCAAGAAAATATTGTTTTCGTTATATATGAAACACGGATTGTCTCAGTTCAATGCAACTTGCTTTGAATCAAGAATTTTGTTTTGTCCTGTGTTTGATTCAAAACAAATTGCATTGAACTGAGACAATCCGTGTTTCATATATAACGAAAACAATATTGTCTTGATACAAGATAGTTTTTTTTTCCTGTGCAAGAAAAGTCCAATGTTAAGAAGATATTTTCTTTCTCCGATGGAGCAGCACAGCATTTCAAAAACAAGTACAATTTCCAAAATCTACTCCATCATGAGGAGGATTTTGGTATTGAAGCTGAGTGGCACTTCCATGAGACTGCACATGGTAAAGGGTCATGTGATGATATCGGCGGGAACATGAAAAGATTAGCAATGCGTGCAAGTTCACAGGCATCCTCAAGGGATCAAATTTTAATCTGCGATGCATTTTATGCTTGGGCGAAAGATAACTTTTTAGGAACAAAAATATTTTTTAGTTCTAAAGAGAGGCATGGAAAGATACGAGATGAACTGGAGTGTCGATTTGACTGTCCGAAAACGATTCCGGTGACAATAAAATATCATGCATTCGTCCCAGTTTCACAAACGACTCTCCAAGTTAGAAGATATTCTCCCTATTCTACAGAGGTGTGAAAATTATTAGAATAATTGTTATTTCCAAAATAACTCCAACTTTTGCCTCAGATGATGCATTTATCTGTGGAGTACTATTTTGTCTTGTTGATATAATAGTTTTTCATCCTTCCGTTTCTGAGTTAATTATTATGACAATTTTTCTATCCAACCTTTTTCCACTCCATCGATCTCAACATGTCGATCTCAAACTAAACAGTATGTGACAATAGATACCCGCTGGGAATTTAGAATAGTTAAGAACAAATTCCGACTGGGATTTTTATTGGTTTCATCGTAACTCAACTATTATGCCTTGTCGTGTATACAAATTTTATACAATAAAACACCAGTTCTTTATATCAAAATATTGCACATTGTTAGTTATTCAAAGACATATGAAGATGCTCATAATGAAAAAGAACTATGTACAAATGAGATTGTTATATAGTCATCATGGAATATTCCTTCGTTCAAAAATGGAGGGCCTAAGAACTATTTATATTGAGCAGTAAAACCACTACTCCATAAATGATTGTATTCCCTTAGAGGAAAGTTGGAACAGTTTTGGAAATTACAATTATTCTAATAATTTTCACACCTCTGTAGAAGCAAAACTTCAGAAAAAAATTAAGAGAACTTGATGTACACATTCTTTTTCAATTCCATACACAACATCCACCAACTTGTAACACTATTTATAACGTTATTGTGAGAAAATTGTATATACTTCTGAAAACAAAATACAAAATTTGTTCATTAGGAATGAGAAAATGAGAATATTAATAATGATAATGAATGATTTCTACAGTAAATAAAGCATGTTCTATGTATTTTATCAATCATTTTGCAGTAGTCTATGGAAAAAAATTTTCATCAACATCGCCGTACCGGGTGATGGATGACCAGTATGTTCAGCGCGCTTGGAAGCTGGATCATGCCGGCTTTAACGATTAAATTCACTGATCAGTTCATGAGACTCCATCATGTGTGACCAATGATTTTGAAGGGAACAGAATAAGCTTTCGATTGAGCGTAATCAAAAAATTTTCAAAAATGCCGATCTTTAAGAAAAATCGAAAAGGAAAATAAAAATCACTTTTTTTTGCAGAAATAATTAATTTGGAGAAGTGTCTTCATATCTATTGGCAAGAACGGAAAAAAACCGACGAAAACCATAACTTGCATTAAAAAAAAATAATAACTGAGTTATATTCAACGAAGACAAACGTGTCCAAAACTTTGAGCCCCTGTATTTCGGCAACCCGTCGATATTTCCTCCCCCCCTCCTGCACAAATTATGTACTCCAATAGTACAACAACTCCACGAAGTTTCATCAAAATTCCAGCGATGAAGGTTTTTAGGCGGGTACACTTGACGTGGAATGCCCCATATATGAACTGATTCTTAGGAAGGCATGTTGACAGTGCGCAGTCGCGTATACTCGGTTACTGCGCAATAACGCAATGGTCATGTTCATCAGTTGGTTGCAAGATCTGGTACCGACAACATGCGTCAGTAATATTCTACTCGGTTCAGCGCCTTTTTCTATCGTCTAGCGACGAAGTCAAATTTCATTCTTTTATATTTCGAATAAATTACATCCACAATAATTCCGAGTACAGCTTTAATTGCACGACCCATCCCGGTAGAATTGTAGGCTCCCGTAACAATCCGTGTGATATTTGAAATATCAGCTCGACATTCCGCCTAACGGTACATCTCGTCACTTCACTCGATGTACGTATTCAAACTATGCAACAAATATATATGTATATTGTTCCTAGTTCGATACATATTCTCAATGTCTAAAAGATATCATTTCGATCATTGGAGATGTCTTTAGTGAGATTCTTTTAGATATCTAAAAGACATCTTCTCGACGTTTCTAAAAGATGTCTTCCTAAAGATATCTCTTGGATGTCTTCAAGACCTGCGGTGTTTGTTGGGTACTTTCCGCCCAAGATTCGAAAAAAAATACTTCATCGAATTCTAAAATGTGGGTGTGAGAACCACGTGGAATGCTCCATATATGTGTACAGCGGAGAAAATCCTCTCCAAGATCAGCTGTTTTGTGAGAAAAAAATTGAAAAACCATAGGACTTGTCCGATTTCCATAAAAGTTAAACGGGTCTTGGAGAAGGATTCAAAGAAGGCTCCCTGAAACTTCTGGCCGATTTGGTCTACTCGGTCCTGAGTTATCCTGAACACAGACAGACCAGGGTGGATAACGAATCCTTTTTCCCGAATCCTAGGACAATTCTAGGATTTCCAGGACAAGAATGTGAATTCTCCAAGACATTTATGACAAAAATTTTCATGAAGATTATTCAATAAATAATACGTCCCGATGTTCCGACATTTGCTCTTACTCGTTGAGCACATGTTTATTGGGCTCTTCAGAGAAAATAAATATATCTAAAAATAGACAGGTACATTGCAAAAAATGTTCACAATTCTATTACACTCATCGGAATTTTACTGCAAAAATCACACCACCAGCTACTGGAGAATGTCAAAGAATTGAGAATGTGGAGGTTCCATCGGTGTTTATTACACTAGTTTACAGCCGTTATGTACATTCGATGCCATTTTTTTTTGTTCTCATGCATTCTGGCTCGCTGAACTCGAAAATCACAGTCAAGAATTTTCCTATGGATAGGTTTTCGAGTTAGGAATTTTTTCAATTCAAACAATTTTTTTTCGACAATAGTTGTACTATTTGAGTTATATCTCGAGTTAAACATGACCAATCTAGTTCAGGATGGTCTCAAATTGAACATAATTGAATTGCCAATGAATATCAGCACCGTTGTGACTGGTCAATTACTCAATTTCAGTGCAATCAAGGGCGTATCCAGGGGGTCCAGGGGTCCAGAACCCCTTCACCCCCCAATCCATAGTTTTTTTCCTTTCTATATACCTATGTATTTCGTGTACATAGATATACATCTCCAACGTAGTCCCAACATCCCCTCCCAAAAAAAATTCTGGATACGCCCTTGAGTGCAATGAACCGAAATATTTGAAAAAAATGTTTTTCAACAAGAATGAAAATAAAAGAGTTACTTTTTGCCGAGGAAGAATAGAAATCATGGAAATATGTTCAATTGCGAGTTTCCTACGTGAAGTTCGTACTTTCACGAAGAAACCGAAGTATTCACAACAGAAAATCCAGGAAACATTACCGAAGTTACAATCGTTCATGTACAAGTACCAAAATTCAGCTTTTTCTTTATCCTTTGACTCCTATCTCATTCATAGCGTATATTCAAGTTTAATTGATTTGATTGATGTTGATTATGATATTTTGATACAACATGGATGAATTAGAAATAATTTCAGTTTGTTAATCGTCTTTTGTTTTGTTGCGGCATTGGTTCCTCTGACATTTCACATCTGTGTGTTATTGTATGCCGTCAAGATGTGATTCTATGTTGTGACATTAAGGTTCTATTTTTCAATTCATTTTATAAATCATGAGTAAAAAGAAAAAACGAGATTTCGAGTGCGCGAATCATCCAGATAATTTTTGCTACATATGCGGGGATTATGTCGTGAGACCGAATCAACGTAAATTCATTAACCCTCTTCAAGATTATTATCTACAATATTTCAAAATAAAAGCTGAAAATCTTGATGAACCATGGACACCAAGTATTCTATGCTTTTCATGCCATATGAATCTCGTAAAATGGGCTTTTGGCTCAACAGGGTATGTATTGAGTAATAAGTGGACGTGAAATCTATAGCTTGAGTATAGTATATACTAATTCACAATGAGAAAAATGTTCGTGTATAATTTTCCATCATTGATAGTAAATTGAGGATATTATAACCTGGATGACAAAATATTCTATCAAACGTGCGTCAACTATGCAGCAATTACAGCTATCTTTACTCACTTCCGTCCTAAATGTTACTCGTTTGTATTATGGATTCAACCATAATGACAGTTCAATTTATCAGCTTTGGCAATACATTTTGTCAAGTGTCCACATTCATTCACGCTAATCATACAATACGGTTTCTTTACAGCGCACAAATATGACGTTATTGGTAACACCTTTGAGAACCATTATGGTACAATGTACTGAAATTAGTCCCGAATTTTCCAGCACATCATCAGAAGATGAATCCAAGGTAGCAATTGCGAAATTTTATGTTTGGAAATCACATTATCTGGTGATTAACTATTATCATAATGGCATCATTTTTTTATTGTTTTTTGCAGTTTTATGCGGACTTATATCAATTTGCGCTTCACAGTGCGGGAATTAAGAGCCGCCTTTTGATGGAAAGTGTTTCCTTCAAATTAGCCTCAACAGTGACAAAATTATTGGAGAGTACAAATGTATTAAGTATGTCATCTTGAAGAATATGGGGCAATTGAAAAACAACAATCAACATTTGAAGAAGGTGAAATTGAATTTTGTATTGAATCTTTTGCTGATATTTAATATGTTTTGTTTCTTTTTGTTTATAAAGTCTATTTCACGAATGTATTACATGAAACAAATGATATAAATACTTTTGTTAAATAATAAACTCACGATTTCATTCAACACATAATACATTTATAATTTCATAATAAAAGTATTTTTGCGGGGAAAACATGAGCGCACAATGATTCCACACAATTATACTGCGTTTTAATTTCAAGAAAGGACTGCTGCAAAATTCACTATCGACTAACCAAATTTATATCTTGTGATGTTCTGTTATGCTTTCAAATCAATAAATAATTTTTCCCAACAATTTGTTATCAACCGATTCTTGTGTTTTAGGAAAAAGATATAAACTGCAGTATGTGAAACTGATCATATTTTGTGAAGTAAATTCATAAATCCATGGTACTGGATCACATCTGAAAATTCAGGAGTTTGTGAAGATGAATAGCAAGATGGAGTTAAAAATGTACAATGTTGAGACAAGCATTCTGAAGCTTTGTTCTAATCACTTATAGTCAAAAGCATCTTTAACCTCAAATCTCATCAAGCAATATGAATCAATGTATGAATCATAGGAAACAATAAAATTCAAGTACATAAGGGACCGTTTCCAAAAACTGTCACATTCTTCTACGTATCAAAATAAAAAAAAAACAAATTGTCAAGAAAATGAGGTACAAAAGTGTTTTTCAAATGAAAAAGTGAAAATTTTCTTGACTGATTACCAACTCACAATCCTATACATATGATCATTATCACCATTATCTTACAATCTTATGAAAGTGATTCAAGAGATCGTAAATATACATTCATACTTTTTATTACACAGGCCGATAAAAATTTTACCCAGAATCCAAAATATTCTGATGCGCCAAACCCGAATCCGAGGTCTGCATCTCTCAATTGGCTCTGGTTTTCGAACTATCTTAACGGCATTCACTACCTTCCTAAAAAGTTACTACATTCCAAAATCGCCCCCCCCCCCCCAGTTTTCTCAGAAACGAACAAATAAAATGAAAAATAAAGAGTAGCTGCACTTTCTTTGATATGCTAAGAAGATGCACCTGCTCATTAAAATCGATTATATTCATTGATCGTTGGGAAAACTGAGGGGAGAGATCTAGTAACTTTGCCTCTGATGAATGCCCCCAACCTAAAAGTGCAGAAACTGCGGTTTTATAGCGTATTTGGCTCCTGCACTTGGACGAATTCGGGATATTTCTATCTTTTCTTGATCAATGATGATAACAATAAACAGAGATATTCCGAATCCGCCCAGTGCAGTTAACCGAATTCGCCATTAGGCCAAATTTGAGATTCTGTCGCATCGAACCTTTCCTTTTACTCGAAAGACTACTCTAGTAGAAATGAATCCTATATAAAACCTATATAAATCATATATGGCTCATATATGAAAGTGATGCAAATCATGTATGATTCCTATATGATCATATATGTCCTGTAAAGAATTCATGTCTCCTGTATAACCCATACATATATGAGCCTGTATCAAAACCATTCCATATATGGAAAAATTTTCTCATATAAGAATTATATAGGAGACATACATGTTTCATCTAATCTACATATGAAACACATATGATTTATGGAGGGCCATATATGATGCATTTTTACTAAGACTATGAATATCAATTCCAAGTGTGAGCGTTGCTTTTTCAAATGCCGTTGAGTTTGCTCCAATACCTCTTTCAGTCACTGAAAAATGGCATTTTGAAATTTTCATATTTGTGGACTTACCTATAATCTGAAACCCCATTATGGATACCTGGATGTGACTGAACAGACCTTTTTATATCTTGAAATGATTTGCGCGAATCACGGATCAACCTAACCTAAATTACAAATGTTCCTACCGTTTCTCAAAATTAACATATCAAATAAGCGTTTTCTCGCATAAAAAATACATTTGGTGACGATGTCCGACATAAAGATCCATTTCAACTAACCATTTAAAAAGGTACCAAACACGAGCAGTGTACTGGCAATACACTGGAATCTACCACTGCGAGCACATGTAAAATGTTATCTAGGATGTTGCCATAATGTAAATTTGATAAAAAAGTACTTGGGAGACTTTAACATCTTCCATTGATAATGCGCATGTTAATGAATTCTTTGGACGAAAAGATCTATTCAGTGATATACAGGTGTCTCTTTGATTATATAAGTATGGACTGTCAGTTAACCCCACTTTTCCTATCTAAACGCCGTAGGGCTCCTGTCCCTATCTCTAAGATTTAGCGAGATATTTCGTTATTGGGATACCAAAAAGGCGGCAATTAAAAAAATGAAATCGAATGCACATAATTAATTGCATTGAGTTTATGATGTTCGCACTTATAATCACTCAATATGCTGACGTACTACTTCTATGTTAAATTTGAGGTTAAATAACCTGAAAGCACCGAGACCGAAATACATTGATCATTCCGATCAAAGGAAGTATTTGATTGGACGTAGGCCGTTGAATCTCCAAATTTCTGGCATCACTGGCTGAAGTTGTTAACTAGCAGGCCACACTTACATAGTCAAAGAGGTAATGCGGTTTCAGATTATAGATAAGTTCACAGATATGAAAATTTCAAAATGTGATATCTCAGAGAACAAAAGAGGTATTCAAGCATACTCAACGGTATTTGAAAAGGCAACACTGACACTTTGAAGTTATGTTTGTAATTCTTCGGGGAAGAGAGTAAAAGCTCGATGTTACAGACTCTTGAATTCAGGCTAAAATTGTTGTTTTAGTACTATCAGGTTAGGAGCCAATTGAGAGATTTGGACTTCGAATTCAGCACATCAAAGACCTTCAGCCCAGAATATTCTGGTTTCTGGATCAGAGGGTCGACCTAATTTTGTCGGCCTGTGTTATTGATACTTATGAAGTCCATGTAAGAAATAATTGACAATAAAAACAACTACCTCCATATATTACTCATACTCACACAAAATTTCAATCTTTAAGCAAATGGACTACTGAAAAGAGTGGCTCATGATCTCATTGAGAGTAATCAACTTAGGAGAATGGAAGAAATATCCTAATAACAAATTTCTTGTGGATTACGGATGCCTTTTCAACGCCATATAGAGATAAAGTAACTCAATTCATTTCCAAGATCCAATTTAAATTCAAAAACCAAAATACTCGATTATGCTGGAACAGCAGCTTTCTTTTTTTCTATAAAATTGTTCTTTGAATTCCGAATCTCTCAAATACAATTCCAGATTCTAGAAACGTATTCTAATGTCAATCATTCAACATTCCCCGAATATATCATTACTTCGAAGCAATCGGCATTCGTCACTGAGACAATAATTTGATTTATATAACTTATCACACAATTTGGCCATTATATTTAATCCGTCGTAACTTGTCCTGCAAATTTTTGTAATCTACGTTTCCTTAAAATTTCTGTTTCACTTAAAGGTACTATTACTTCATTATTTGATATCGCGTCAGATTTTATTCCTTTCTTGCTGCCTGTGCTAGAACCTTCTGACGTACTTTCGTGAGATAAGTTTGTGGTTGGGATATTGGTTGGATCGTTAGTCTTGGAATTTTCATCGCCACTAACGGTTGTGGCATCCATGCCAATAGATGAATCTGCCTTTTTCACTGCTTTTCCTTGAATATTGTTTGATGATTGATTAGATCCGCTGGGTTCAGAAGTCATGGGTGCACTGTAATTTTAAATATGAGCAATAAATGCATCAACTATGAGAAGATGAGAACGATGAGAAGCAGCAATATGTTCTGTATCAATCTAAAAAATTTCACGCACCTAGTGGAGGAAGAAGCCGTAGTAGCTGATACAGATATGTATTGACTCATCATTGCATTTGCAGCGTCCAATAACAATTGAACCCTTTGTAATGTTTGTATTCTGGCTTCAACAGCTTGTCGTAAGTTTCCCTCCATTGCTCTCAGTTCATCTTCACTCAGTTCTGTTAAATTTGGTGGAGGAGTGGGAATTTGAGGTAGTGGCACCATTGAAGAAAATGGTGGCGTAAAAAGTGGTACATTACCTCCTGGTCCGAAATTTTGAAATGGTGACAAAGGGACGTTGGGTCCGTTAGGTTGTCCTTGTTGACCTTGAAGAGTCACAGTGGGTGGTCGTAACCCAGCCAAGAAAGCTGGTAATTGAAAAGCGGGACCTAAACATACCACATTTCCTTTCAACTCTCAATATATCAATGATATGTCAGCAGCTGAAAAAAGCAAATGATCCTCACCAAGTGGGTTGACTCCTGGTGCTTGAACGCCTTGAGGAATTTGTGGACCACCTTGTTGATTTTGAGGTCTAGCCCCTGGAGTAGTAGAAGTCGGTCTAAGAATATTCAACCGACACGTTGGACAAGTTTGTTGTCTTTGAAACCATGAGCGGAGACAAGCTGTATGGAAGATGTGATTACATGGTAATTTTTTGCTAGCCGCAACCATTTCCTCCCTGTGAAATAAAAAAATATATTGATAAAAAGAAATTATGAAAACATAATGAATTCTCAAAGATGTGAAGTTCTATGCGCACATTGGTTTTAAGAGAAATCATCAAATTCAGAGATGAGATGGAGCACAAAAACTTTAGGAAAAAATCATAAAATGATTATCAACTCATTAACTGAAGGACAATATATAGATACGATCTGTAACTTCAACAAAACCTAAAATACGGTATTCATATTTCTTAGAGGATTTGTTTTAGAGGTGTGCTGGATGATTACTCACATGTCATCGTTACAATGGTTCCAATTACATTTGAGTACTCAGTGAAAATAACGATTACATCTGAACGTAATCAGGATTACATCATGTTCCAGTATAATAAGTGTTTATTGTTTCATTCTGCATGAATCGTACAATAGGAGTTACGGTGAATTACAATTGCTTAAAATCTACAAATACTTAAATCCTACATTACATATGCTTATTTTTACAATCTCTGAGTACATAGCTAATTAGTTTAGATAGTTTTCGAATTGATTTAGAATTCGGTTTTTCTAGAATTTCAAATATATCCCCGTTATCATTGAGCGTTGGGGCAATTAGTTCTTTCCTTTTCATTTCATAGTAAGGACATTCGATTAGCATGTGATGTAAATCGTTCGTCGTGTTGCAGAGTTCACAAAAAACATGATTATTTATCACATATTTTTCATTGTTCAATATGATTCTACAGTTGATTCTATTCATCGCTCTTACTTGCATAATTATTTTATAAGTCTCTAGTGGTAAGTTCATTTTCAAATGACTCTGCAACCCTTGTATTTTATCCAAATGAGGATAAACAAGTAACGATGTACTTTTTGTTGAGTTTTTTTTATCTAATTCATACCAGTGCTTTGCATAAGCTTCGCACAAATATTGTTTTTTTCTTTTTAATTGCAGTGCATTTAGGCTATCCCATGTGTCAACTTCGTGTGAAGGTTCAAAAAAAATTTTTCTCACTTGTTGAGACCAATTGTATTTCAATATTCTGTTGTTATGGGGGAGATGCATGTTCCTTTGTTTCAGGAAGCATATCTTGGGATAACGAACATTTGACATTGCTAAGATTTTTATGCTCCAATTTAGCACTTGTTTGAAGATTTCAACAACCATGTGCGGTATCCCAAGTTCTAGCCTGATAACATAGCTGGGTGTGTTTTGCGGCAAGTTGGATAGTCTTCTGAAAAAGAGCACCTATATTTTTTCAATCTCCGCTAGGTATCTAATAGCGTAAATTGGTGCTGCATACGTAACAATAGAGCTTACCAGTGCATTATATAGTCTTAAGAAAGTTTGACAGGATTGCAGATTAACAGAGTAAATTAGAGAAATAGTAGATGCGGCTGCGGTTTTTGCTTTCGATAAAACCTGCTTAGTATAGGAATCAAATATGCCTGTTTGTGTGAATGTGACCCCAAGGTAGACGTATTCCTTCACAAATCCCACCTGCTTTCCACCATAAACAAGTGGTGCTAACTTTTTTTTAAGCCCATGTCCGCCTTTTTGAAATACTACTATTTTTGTTTTGCTTAAGTTGATTAATAATTTATCCATCATACAGTATTCGTGGAGAAATTCAATTATTCGCTTCATAATAATGTAAGAATCTGCGAGCAGCACGATATCATCCGCATACGCCAGTGTGAGAATTTCATTCATATGGTCCGCAGAGACTCCACTAATTCCCTCACTTTTCAGAAACTCTTCAAAGTCGCACAGAAATAGAGAGAACAACAAGGGGGATAGAATTTCCCCTTGTAACACTCCTTTCGTTATTTTTACCGATTTTGTACCTTCCTTTCCCTCTTTTACTTTCAAGGTGGCTTTGCGATATAAGTTTCGGATTATGTTGATCATTTTCGAGCTAATACCAGTGTGTAACAGCTTTTTGAACAAACGACCGTGATCAATAGAGTCAAAGGCTGTTTTGAAAACAACGAATAAACCGTATAGTTTGCCTCTTTCTCTACTCAGGCGCATCTGTATTAGTGTATTCAAAGTGTATATGTTGTCCAAGCAGCCCCTGTTTGCCCTAAATCCATTTTGCCATTCAGGTATTATATTATTTTTCTCACACCATCCCGCAATACGTGTATATAATATTTGTGTGAATATTTCAACAATGCTATTCACTAAGGCAATTGGTCCATAGCTTTCAGTGTGAGTTTTATTACCTTCATTTTTAAATAACATTTTAAAGATAATAGTGGACCAATCCAACGGGACCTTTTCGGTTTCAATAATTTTGTTGAATAATACATTCATACAGAGTAGCCAGTTGTTGGGCAGATTTTTCAAAAATTCGTTGCTAATCCCATTCTCCCCTGGTGCCTTACATGATTTACTTTTCTTTAAACTCAATGTCATTTCATCTAAGGATATATCTGCATCCATTTCTGTAATAGATATTTCCTTTATGTAGATCTCGTTACAAACTTGTGTTTGGACATAAAATTGATTAAAATGATCATACCATTCATCTAATTGTATTACATTACTTTCTGTGTTTGCTTTTTTTCTATATGGGTTAATTAATTTCCAGAAATCTTTCATATTTTTTGCATCAACTATATTTTTGACTATTTCCTCTTTGTAGGTGTTTCTTCTTGCTTCCTCTGTTCCTTTCAAATACCTCCTACTCGCTATATAATCTTGTACTGTCTGTTGTGAGAATCTATTCAGTTTGCAGATTTTTAACTTAAGCCTTACGTCTCTTTTCGCATAAACACAATCCATATTGTACCATGGTTCCCTAAATAAATTACTGCGATAGTTTGATTTGACCATTCCTATCTTGAACGCCGTTGACATAATTGTCGATTTTATGTTTTGATCTATCGCGTCAATATTCATATCCCCTAATATTACGTTTCTTGACGTACACATCTCTTCGAAGTATTCATTTGCTAAATTATCAGACCATTTTAATTGTTTTTCATTACGAATTTTCTCTATCTTGTGTTTCAATGTCAAGCGTACTGGGAAATGATCAGAATGTGATAAGGTGGTAGAGACTTCGAGATCTTTCACTGTACTGAGTGCAGTTGAATTGCACCATACAATATCAATAACGGAACATCCTATATTGCTAGTGTAAGTAAAATTGGCTGGATTATCGCTCATTGATCTACCATTAATTGCGCAAAACCCTAATTCTTCCATAAATTCAATCAAATGCTTACCCCTTTTGTTATTCTCTTTGTCTAAGGAGTTCCTTTCTGATGAAAGCTCTGACTCAGAAAAATATCCGTCATCTATGAAACTGTTTTCATTTGCAATCCTCGCGTTGAAGTCTCCTCCAACGTATATACATTCATTCGGATACTTATGTATAATCATCGACTATATCTACAGCTGGGCTCATATACACATTACCTAAGATAAACGCAAATTCATTTCTCTTTACCCTTGTAAATATAAAGTGATGCGTAGAAGATAGATGTTGTGACGAATAAACGGTGTTGTTGATGGATATCGCTATCCCTCCTTTAGCTCTACCTTTTCCTTTACTCCTCAACGCTGGGCTGCGCAGAGTCTTATATTTGGTTCCATGCGATGTACACAATAACATAGGTTCTGTTGTACACTACGTTTCGCCTATACAAAGAATTTCTTCACCGTTGAATTGACCGTGAATATCGAACAAATTGGAAATGCCTCTTGAGTTCCAGAATATTATATCCATTGATTTGAAATCTTCGACGGGAGTTTGCTATATATGCTCTTTGTCTATCTTGGATGGTTGTCCGTCTTCCTTGCTTTTTAGTGACGGTGCATAAGCAGCTTTTTGTCTCTCAAATTTTAATTTGCTTTGAACCAAAGAATCGGTTTTTCGTTCCCTTTTTCGGCTGGAGTTTGAATCTCTTGACGCTGTAGATCTATCGCTATTGTAACCATCTACATCTTTATGTTCCTGTAGGTGCATCAGCAGATCTTCCGCTTGTTTGTTGTTATAGCGATCTTGTCCAATAATTATTCTGCCTTTTTTAATTTTAGATTCAACACCAATGTCGTATAGCTTTCTTTTCAATAAGAGGGTGTCCTTATTTATTTCCCTTTGTTCTTTAGTCAAGTCATTGGTTATGACAATATCTTGTCCTTTCAATTTGTATGAGTTTTTTATGATTTGGTATTTGATTTTTGAATGGCATAATTCTACTAAGACGGGTCTATTGCTCATTGTTTTCCCGAGTCTTCTTATATTTTGAATTTCATTTGCATCAATTTGAACCCGTATTTTACGGAACATTTTCAATATTTTTGTTTCTAATTCACTGTATGTTCCCTTGATGTCCTTCATTTGCAGATAAATAATCTATTCTTCTCTCCAGTTCCTTTAGATGGTGTTTTTGAGTATCAATTGCCTTTTCTAACTCTATATTTTTCGTTTCACATATGGCTAACTCTTTACTCAAATCGTTGACGGTTCCTACCAAATCATCCATAGATGTCTTGATTCCATCAACTTTCGAGTTTGTATCACCAACCACTTTTGTTAAATTTTCGATTAAAACTTTCAGCTCGTCGATCGAAGTATTCATTTTATATTATATTATATTTGCCCGCTCGCGTGTTACATAGACTAAATGGATATATTTCGATTTACTGTTTAGTAAATGAGGTTTTGATTTCTCCACAAATACTCATGGAGCGATCTATTATACGTCTGTACGCGGCAACGTATAGCACCGAACTCCCATCATGTTCCAGTATATATACAAGGTGTCTACTCTGGGAATCCTTAATTTGTAATTGGCCATTCTATTCAAGTCGATTTTTTGATTGATTGATTGATTGATTCCGTTGAAATTCCCGACTAGTAGACACCCTGATATAGTCACTTTGGAATGAAATTGGCCGGAATGGAAATGAAGTTCAAGGATGTTCTGGTTATTGTAAAAAACTGTTATTGTAACGAAAGTATGACCAAATAACCCATAGTGATTTTTCTGCTTCATTTTGATTCGGATCTATTTCATTGGGATCAACTACCATTTGGACCAATTTCCCAAGGAACACAACTTAGTCACGATAACGTCGTGGTGACATGATTTTGATGCGTAATGACGTCACCATGACATCATCAGGAGTCACTATACAGGGTGGTCCATTCGAAGTGATATAGTCAAATATCTCGGAAACTAGTGGAGATGGGAAAAAATGTTCGAGGTGAAAAGTTTAGGGTTCCAACGGGGAAGTATGATGCTGGCCTTAAAAAATCCCTCAGAGGTCATTTTGAAGGTCAATTAGAGGTCAAGATGGTTTTCTTAAATGGGACTCCCATTTTTTCATCATGGCATGGGAAAGCTGGTTTTAAACCCTTCACGAAACACTGGTCATGGACCCCTTCCCGCCCATTGGAGTGCAAGGTATGGAACCATTTGAATGATCCCAGGAATCATTTAGATTTTGTTCAAGAACAGCCCCCATCGCAAAATTTGAAGCATTGGATCCTCTCCGCTCTCGTTAACCCTTTCAGGGGCACATTTTTCCATGATACTGACAGCTTGAATAAAATTAGTTGTGAAGGTTTTTGGGGTTGCTGATTCGAATCTGAGGTTAGATTTGCAAAATTCAAGATGGCGGATCCCATATGGCGGACGACATCTTCAAAAACTCGGCAGATTTTGACCAAATTTTCATCCTGAGGGTTTTCGCGGTCGCGGATTACGAATCTGAGGTCAGATTTGCAAAATTCAAGATGGCGTATCCAATATGGCAGATAACATTTTCGAAAATTCGAAAGATTTGGATCAAATTTTGGTTCTGAGAGTTTTCGTGGGCGCGGATTACGAATCTGAGGTCAGATTTGCAAAATTCAAGATGGCGGATCCAATATGCCGGATGACATTTTCAAAAATTCGGCAGATTTCGACCAAATTTTCATCCTGAAGGTTTTCGCGGTCGCGGATTACGAATCTGAGGTCAGATTCGCAAAATTCAAGATGGCGGATCCAATATGGCGGATCCAATATGGCGGATGTCATTTTCCAAAATTCGACAAATTTTGACCAAATTTGTTCTCTGAGGATTTTCGGGGTCGTGGATTACGAATCTAAAGTCAGATTCCCGGACTCCAAGATGCCAGAATCATTATGGCACATTCATTCTTCAGCTCACCCAGCACAAACCTTGTGGTGACGTCCTCCAGATATCCTAGAGACTGCGCAATATCCCCAAGATCTCCTGAGGACGTCCCCAGGCGATTCGTGCTATATGGGATGAAATAGTAGATTATGATGGAATTTTGATTATGGGGATCTTTGGAACCACCGATCACAAATCTGGAGTTGGATTTGCGAAATTCAAGATGGTAGATCCGGTAGCTCACTATGTTGAGTTAACCTTGTGTTTTTTCACGTAATTCACAAAAAATGGATGCATGGATGTTTACGGATTCACTCAATATGTTTTTGGGGCATTAATTTCATGAACTAGGTGAAAATTTTCAAAATTATATATAACTCATGAATAAACTGAATATAGGCCATATCAGAACCCGTTGTAGCCTCATGTGGCCCTGATGTGAGCCCTATATCAGTTCTACTAAGGATAGAATCGGATATAATTTTTATATAATTTTGAAAATTTTTCCACTTGGCACCTCCTGGATTGAAATCCTGGATACGTGCCTGTATACATATATTCATGCAAAAAAAAATCATTAATGAGAGTAATGAAGAAATGATGAATAATTCTGAACAAACTTTATTTTCCGAGATTTCCAATTTTTTTTCTGAGCCAATTGATCCAAAGTTCTGATAAAAACATGTATCGGGAAACTATGTATGGAGAATATGCGAAAAAATTTCAGGGCCTCGACTAATTTCATGAAGAAGAAATCGATTCTTCTTTAGAAAAATGCGGACTTTTTCAGGTTAAATATTTATAACTAATATTGAATTGAGTGAATTATTGCAATTTTGCATGAGGCTTGAATAACTTAGGTATCAATAACTGTGAAATATGCGTATTGGCCCGTGAATAGTGCAAAATGTACTAGAGATATGAGAAAAACTGAAGCAAAATAGGTAGAATGTATATGCCCCACTGCCCCTGGAAGGGAATGGTTCAAAGAATTGGAAATTACAAAATAAGAACACAAAATAACGTGAAAGGAAAACAACGCCACAAAAAAAAACACACAACACAAACTAACAGAAAATGAAACTACTCCCATCCCATATCCACATCGTTAGTTCTACGTTTTGCCGAGCAGAAACGAAAGCACTGAAAAATTTTCATCTGGTGCGTATGATTCAAAATCTAACTGCGGATTCGTAATCAATGACCTCGAAAACCCTCAGAATTAGAATTCAGTCAAAATCCGTCAGTTTTCTGAAAATTTTGTCCGCCATATTGGATCCACCATTTTTAATTCTGCAAAGCTGATCTCAGATTCTCAATTTGCAACTCCAAAAACCCCTAGAATAAAAATTCGGCCGGAATCGGTCAATTTTTGGAAATTTTGACCGCCATATTGAATCCGCCATTTTGAATTTTTCAAATCTGACCTCGAGTTGGATTGAGCAACCCCAAAAACTCTTATGGGTGATTTTGTTAATGATATAAGTATCACAGAAAAATGTATCCCTGAAAGAGCTGAACAAATTTCATTTTCCGGAATTTCAAAAATTTTTTCCTCAAAAACTAATGTACGAAAAATTCTGACAAAAATATATATCAAAGAACTATGTATGGAGAGTATGTAAAAAAATATTCCAGGGGCTCAACTGTTCTCATTCCGGAGAAACCGATTTTTCTTCAAAAAAAGCGAATTTTTTCGTGTCAATCATTTATAATCAATATTGAAATGAATAAATTATTGCAATGTTGAATTGAGTTCAAATAATTTAGATACCAATGAGTGTAAAAAATGAGTATTTCCCCGTGAATGATGCAATATGTACTAGAAATATGATAAAAACTGAAATAACATAGGTGGGATGTATACGTCCCACTGCCCCTGAAAGGGTTAAGTCCGGGTCCACATATATCCCTAGTCTCCTCAGCGCGTTCTTCCTCTCCCCCACCTCCTCTGCCGTCTCCTCGTTCTCGAACCTTATCCATGTATCTTTTCCCTCCACTCCAATTTTCCTTACTGACTCCACTCTCAGCTCCATACCCATTCTCTCTTCCATCTTCTACAACAACTCTCCGCTATCCTTCATCTCTCTTACTCCCCATCCTCTCACTATCACGTTCCTCTTCCTCCATCTTCTGTCCTCCTTCAATTCCTCGAACCTCTTCTCTCGCTCCCTCTCTTCTTCTGCCTCTTCTCCCTCGTTTCTTCTCCCCTTCTCCTGCTCTTCTGTATCTTCACCACCGCTTCTTCCTGCTTCCGGTAGATGGCCTTCTCGTCTTTCACCTTCCGCCCCATATTCCTTCCCTACCGACTATCCTTCCCTCTCTGCTCCTCTTCTTCCTCCTTCCCTCTCCGCTCCTCTCTTTCCTCTTGATACCCTTTCTCTGTTTCCTCTGGCGGTACGCTCTCCCTAGGTGGCAGCACTTCTTCTTTTTCCGTTCCTTCTCTGTCTTCCTTTACCTCACCCAATCTTCTTCTTATTTCTTCCCTCAAGTTTTCCAAAAAACTCATTTCACTCCTTTTACATTCCTCTTTCAATTTCTTCTCCCATTCTCCGGCTTTTTGCCTCATCCTCCTTTCTACCTCCTCTTCCACCAATCTCCTCACCTCCTCTCTCTCCATCTCACGTCCTCGTGTTTCACTAAATTGACTCCCAATTTAACTCTCTCCTTCTGCCTCTCCTTTGTCTCTCTGCCACTCAATTTTTTCCAACAAACACCACTTCTTACTTCCTCTTCCACTTCGCACACTTTTGTCCACCGACCCTCCTTACTTTTCTTTTTCCTTTATTTATTACTCTCCGCCACGCACTGCCCGTCATACCCTCACCGCCATCTCACCGGAAGCCCAGAATCCCAACGAATTCAATGTATGAAAACATTGATTTTTGGTATGAAAAAATGTGCAGTTTTTTTCTCGAAAACTATTTACCCTAGAAAAAAATGGTAGAAGGACACTAACCCAGTGATGCCAGCATTTGGTCGACCGAGTCGATTTTCCCCCTCCATTACGCTGTATACAATCAAATTTATTTTGTCTGAGGTTTGATTGTGTGTGTGTGACATTTCTATACGGACAGATGTGATGAAGAGGGAAAATCGACTCGGTCAACCAAATGCTGGCATCACTGCACTCACCTTGTTTTTTCAAGCTCTATGACCTAGGATTCTTTAATTTTCAAAATTTCGACTTTTTTTTTCGACCTCCGACGGGACCGTTTGGATCAAATTTGTGATGCGTTCCGAGTGCTAAGCGAGTTATTCTTCCCGGCACCTCAATTAATATTCGCGAAGGAAGCGACGATCATGTGAATTTCTTATGGCCACAGTGGGTAGATAATAGATACTTTATCATCATCATGAAGTAATCAGTCTTACGACTGGTTTGATGAAACCCTCCACCCCTGTCTATTATCCGCCAAACGTTTAATTTCTACATATCTACTACATCCCTTGTCTTGTACGATTTGCTTCATATAACTTGCTCTAGGTCTACCTTTACCAGTTTTACCATTCATTTTCCCTTCCAATATTGTTTTCAATAAACTCTCATGCCGTAATGTGTGTCCTATAAGATTGCTTCTCCTTTTCACGATGTGTTTCAAAAGATTTCTTTCTTCATTTATCTGCTCGAGTACTTCTTCATTTTTGACTTTGTCTATCCATTTTATTCTGAGCATCCTCCTATAACACCACATTTCAAAAGCTTCAAGTCTTCGTTGATCAGTTTTCCCCATTGTCCAAGTTTCGCAACCATATAATGCTGTGCTCCAAACGTAACTTTTCAAGAATTTCTTCCTTACTTCCAAGCTTATATTTTTTGAGCATAATAACTGTCTCTTTTGATAAAAAGCCTGTTTCCTTTGTGCTATTCTTGCTCTTATATCTCTTTCGCTTTTGCCGTTCTCTGTAATTATGCTTCCTAGATATTTGAATTCTTTCACCTGTTCAATTGTCTCGGTATCTATTTTGATTCTCGTTCTTCTAGCTGTTTTCGCTGCTGTACACATCATGAATTTTGTTTTGTCTTTATTTATATTCATACAATAGTTTTCCAATAATATTGTTCTCATGGTGTTGAGAATATTTTCTAACTCAGTACTACTCGTGGCCAATATAGCTATGTCATCCGCGAATCTCAACATACTTATATTTTCTCCCTGAATCTGTAATTTCGATTGAATTTCCTCCTTCACTTATAGATACTTTAGTAAAATGCGAAAACTTTTTGGCCCTCTTCAGAATTCAATGAATGTAATATAAAGAGAGAGAGGAATAGTATATTGTTCATCAAGGGGGGAAAGTGGGAAATTTCCGACGAGTGTGAAGTTTGTCTTCCCGAGCCGACGGCGAGGGAGACAATCACACGAGTGGAAATTTCCCACTTCTTCCCGAGGTGAACATACTATTTTCTCCCACAACTGCAAGGAAAGTGAAAATCGTCTGTTTAATTGCATATAAAATACTCATATGCATATTTCAGAACGAAAAGATAGTTTGTATTTTCCTCCCGCTGTCACACATTCGCTTGGAATTCAGCACTTTCTCCCCTCAAAAGAGGTCAGAAAACATCAACTTTCCGTGCAGGTGTGGGAAAAATACTATTATATTGAAAATAGAAGATATTCGAAAGAATAATCATAGTTCTAGAATAATGACAAACTTCGGTAGAATGGCCTATGTACACATTCATTACCCATGTCAAAGTCACAAAAAACATTTACAGGGTTCCCACAAAATTTTCAAACTAAGTTTTCCTGACTTTCCCTGACTTTTTCAAGAATTTCCCTGACTTCCCATGACCTATTTGGGAGAATTTCCATGACCATTTGATTCGTGAAAATAGGCAACATGCAAATCATGGAAGGTGATACAATGCCTGCGTAGTAACTCACACGGCACAAATTTTCTGGCGACATCCTCAGGAAATCCTGGGCATGTTGCAGCATGTCCAGGATATCCTGAGGATTTCGCCAGGAGATTTTTGTTGTATAGGAAGAGATAAATAATATATAAACATAGTCGATTGCCTGTAATGAACGAAACTACGAAATTACGAAATTAAAACTACGCATATAACCATCGAATAGAGTATCAGATCAAAAGGAAAAAAAATGAAGGACATGTACTCAAACTGTTTTTATAAGGATTTGGTATATTTGCGGTCACAAATAAATGATTTAACAAAAACTTCAACTTGAAACTTTGGAACTTTCTCTTATAGAAAATCAAGAGAACAGAATGTTCTTATTGTAGAGGAACATAAAAGAATACATTCAAAAATTGATTCACATATGAAATGTGAATAATGAAACAAACTTCACTTTTCATTTCAGAACTGAACTCAAAAATTTGTATCACACATTTTAGCAAGAATAATTATTGTACAATACGTTTAATTGGAACGAAAATAAATTATCAATCTGATGTTAAATGAGTGAAAGTATGAATAAAACTGTTTCAGTAGAGCATAATGTATAATTATGAACATATGGGTCATTCCATATCATATTTACAACTAAAACTTTAATTTCAACAGAACTTTTTTCTCGCATTCTAGGAAGGAAAATAATCGATACGTATTTTTTCATTTTGATCGAATGCCTTCCATTTTCGAGATACGATTTTTGGAGTTGAAAAAGTCGAACATTTTTTCATCCCTGATATTTAAAAAGCCTTTGGATTTGGGAAAAACTTTCGAATCACAAGAATTTGTATTTTGTGCGATCTCACGAACTAGATGTATGAAATAAATTTTTTTTTGTTATTTAACCCATTTATTTTGCGAATGTTGGAAAAAAATTCAAGTTCTAAAAAAAAGACATGTTTGAAATTAATTTTTCCATAATGTAATTTTTCATCACTCCCCATAGAATGTCTCATAAAAATTTCAAAGTGGACATCTCAATAGTTTTTGAGATATGATTCATAACGTAGAACCACATCGGCTTCAAGCGCGGAAAATTGCATCGTTCACACTGAAGTGTTCATTGTCGAGCGCGTGTCAACATGTTTATACACGGAGAGAATTTTGTAGTATAGATTACTACAATTATTTTTTAACGCTGGACTATACTGACACTCTGGCTAAAATCACTGAACGTTTTGTTCTAACTAAAACTTTTGTTGAACTGTTTTTCCTTACCGAGGTGTATAAATATTTTATGGTTCGAATTGTTATACCATACCCGTACTTATGTCTATATCCGGAATGAATGGAGTTATCCTTACACAAACGCATATAAGCAAACATACTGTGTAAGAGAATGCACGAAATATGTAAATTTATAAACTCACATTGCATACAGCACACCAAATCAGGAATAGATCCTGAAGAATTCAACTGGGACTTGAAAAATTCCATATGAATTCTTAAGAGTTCTCCTTCAACTTCTGTGCTGTGTGGGATTTGTCGATGTTTAGAAATAAATTCATGTAAACATGTTGACACGCGCTCGGCAACGAACACTTCAGTGTGAACGATGCAATTTTCCGCGCTTGAAGCCGATGTGGTTCTACGTTATGAATCATATCTCAAAAACTATTGAGCTGTCCACTTTGAAATTTTTATGAGACATTCTATGGGGAGTGATGAAAAATTACAGTATGGAGACATTAATTTCAAGCATGTCTTTTTTTGGAACTTGAATTTATTTCTAACATTCGCAAAATAAATGGGTCAAATAACAAAAAAAATTTATTTCATTCATCTAGTTCGTGAGATCGCATAAAATACAAATTTTTGTAATTCGAAAGTTTTTTCCACATCCAAAGCTTTTTTCAGTATCAGAGATGGAAAAATGTTCGATTTTTTCAACTCCAAAACTTTGAAAAATCGTATCTCGAAAATGGAAGGTATCCGATCAAAATTAAAAAATACGTATCGATTATTTTCCTTTCTAGAACGCGAGAAAAAAGTTTCGTTGAAATTGAAATTTTAGTTGTGAATCTGATATGGAATGACCCATATGTTCCATGTGCTAAAGTAAAATGCACGAAATTCAGTACAAATTCTCCTCTTAGAAGAAAGCCATAGAATTACAGTACATATACAACAAAAATAATCGTCTCCTCAAATAAAATTAATATAAAAACAGTGAACAGGTAAAAACATTCAACGAACGTAATAACGAATAACGAACGTAACCCGTCTTCAAGTACTTTGAGACCAGAGCAGGATTCTCTCCTATACAGTATACCAGTTCAAAAAGAGTTCATTAAGAGTTCAAATGGGATTCAAAGAATTGATTATGAACTCTCAAGAATTCTTTTCAAACTTCTGGGCTGTGTGAGGTGATTGATCCTGAATTTTTTTATCTGAAGATCAATTTAATTGAGTGAATATGAGTGACGTAAAATGATTGGAACGATCTATTTGTTTCCTAGGGGAAAAATCAACCATGAAACACCCTTAATATCTGGAGAATTTCAACATTCACTGTAAGAACCCCAAGCAGTTGGGATTTCTCTTATGGAAATAAAATGATCCTTCTTATTCTCCAAACTCATCACCCTTCTAAAAATGCCAGGCCAGATCCTTATACACTTTTGACCCGCATTTGTTCGGATTCGTGTGCTTTTGTCTAGTTTGTACAACAGTGCTCATTTGATGTACAAACCAGACAAAAGCACATGAAACCTGTCGAATTCCGTTAAAAATGTTGCCAAGTTACATTTGGAATCATTTAGCATGGGACAAAAACCGATCAAAATCCGCCTGAAAATTTTTTTTCCCGGTTCTGTCTGGTATTTGAAATAGGGTACTTTTTTTATATCCAACAATTCGTATCGAATCACATCTATTTATTCATATATCTTCCTTTCTCACGTGTGTTTTTTTCTTCGAGGAAACATTATGATGTTGAGATTTTCCGAACTTCATCTTCCATAAAAACGTATTCCTTCGAATCTAAAAAATTGTACTTTGAATAAGTTCAAATAGACGTTTGGACCTGGTTTCTTTGCAAACAGTGAATATTTCTTCATTACGTGAAAAAATTCATTATTCGCTGTTATTTTGGAATAATACATTGATTTACAATCCGCTCTCTGAATAGTAATGAACAGTGTTTTTTCACTTCAACAAGAAAATACATTCGAGTGAGAGACAGGTCCACGGTACTATTCTGAGAGCGGATTGTACATATAGTTGTTTTCACGAGTTCGGTAGCAGTTCTGACGGAAATATTTTTGAATACGTTATTATTGATGAATTCAAAAAATTTTTCTTTAACTGTACGAGGTGTGTTCAAAAAGTAAGGTGACTTTTCAAATTTCGCGGGCAACGTACTTTCGATTATCGATTTTTTTGTTTTGTTATGTTGGCACACTCTCTCCGAACATCTGTACCAAGTTTCAAGTGTATAGCATTTTTTGTTTGGTTGTGAGAGGCGTAAAGGTTATAAGTGTTTTGCGTGCTCGGCGATTTCTTGCTATCGAAAAATATGGATCAAAGGATTTGCATCAAATTTTGTGTAAAAAATAAAATAAAGTGCTCCGAAACACTTAAAATGTTAACAGTAGCATACGGTGAAACTGTTCTGAGTAAAAAAAATGTTTACAAGTGGTACAAACTCTCCCAAGATGGCCGGGAAGATGCCAATGACGAGCCTCGCTCTGGACGCCCAAGCACGTCAACAACTGATGAAAACGTTCAAGCAGTGAAGAAAATTGTTTTGGAAAATCGTCGAATCACTATCAGAGAAGTTGCTGAGGATGTTGGTTTATCGCTTGGCTCGTGCCATGAAATTTTTTCTAACGTTTTGGGCATGAGACGTGTGTCAGCGAAGTTTGTTCCGAAATTGCTAAATTTTGACCAAAAGAACCGTCGCATGAGCATCGCTCAAGAACTGTTGAATGACGTCAACGACGACCCAGATTTACTCAAAAGGGTCATAACTGGTGACGAATCATGGGTATATGGTTATGATGTCGAAACCAAAGTCCAATCGTCCCAATGGAAGACCCTAGATAAGCCAAGACCGAAAGAAGCACGCCAAGTTCGATCAAATGTCAAAGTTTTGCTCACTGTTTTCTTCGACTACCATGGCGTGGTGCATCAGGAGTTCTTACCATATGGTCGTACGGTCAATAAACAGTATTATCTTGAAGTTATGCGCCGTTTGCGAGGAGCAATACGAAGAAAACGTCCAGAATTGTGGAAAAATAATTCATGGCTTTTGCCTCACGATAATGCCCCTGCTCACTCATCTTTGCTTGTGAGAGATTTTTTGGCCAAAAACAACACCACAATCATGCCTCAGCCACCATATTCACCGGATTTGGCCCCATGTGACTTTTTCTTGTTCCCAAAACTAAAGAGACCTATGAAAGGACGGAGATTTGCAACGATTGAAGAGATAAAGACTGCATCGCTGGAAGAGCTCAAGGCTATACCGAAAAGTGCTTATGAGAAGTGCTTTGAGGATTGGAAAAACCGTTGGCATAAGTGTATTGTATCTGAGGGGGATTACTTTGAAGGGGACAACATAAATATTGATAAATAAATAAATATTTTTTCTTAAAAATACAAAGTCACCTTACTTTTTGAACACACCTCGTATACCATCATATATGTTTCTTCTATCACCCGATAAATAACATCAATAACATATCATATAAAGATGTTTCCATTGGAACTGTTACCGGACTTGTGACAATAACTGTACATGGAAACGATATTTTTGTCAAAGAAATATTCATTCGAACCGATCCAAATCATCATTTCTTAAATTCAAAGAAATACTTTTTTCTCCACACATCTATTTGATGATTTTGGAAATTTTTTCTGACCAAAGGACGATTTCCCTGACTTTCCCTGACTAAAAATGAAGTTCCCTGACTTTCCATGACTAAAAGTCAATTTCCCTGACTTTCACTGACTTTCCCTGACTTTCCAGGTCTGTGGGAACCCTGATTTATTTTCACAATAACAAAATTAAACGTGAAATCCCAAATGCGTTTTTCTCGAAACCACTTTTTGAATTGGCCGTACGTCTCAGTCTGCAAAATTGCATCAGAAAGATGCTGTGACAATGAGAAAAAGAAGGTAGTGAAATAGTATTATTTTATCAAATGTTGTCACAATTGTCTGACAGTCTCAGAGGCTTTCTCACCGAATGTGGTAAAAATTAATGCAGTTGTAATATTCTATTCTACATTCGAAGAGTATTCCCCAAGAGATGAGACATGATACTATCAATTCACTAGAAAATGTTGTAATTTCTGTTGTATTATTCCTTTCCATGTAAAATTTGAACTGAATCGGACAAAAATTTTAGAAGCGATTTGGCAGACCAAGTGGTATTCTTGTCGTATGCGGTCTACTGTGGTAGACCGCAAGGTGCTTACTATATGCTTCTTGTATGAGGTCTACCCTAAATAGAGTGCATACGACAACGGTGACGGTTGCAGTATGGGGTCTACCTGGGCAGACCGCAAGGTGCTTCCGTAACGACTGTTGTATGGGGTCTACCGTGAGAAAGCGGCAAAGCATAGGAGAAGAAGCAGGCATGTAGTACAGAAAACGAACTGCAGGAACTGAAATGAAAACTAGTGGACACATTTCATCGGCTACTGGACACGTATTCCAAACACGACTGCTATAATTCACAACCGAACTGATACCTGACTCTCACTTCATTCAAAAGAGACTAACGGTTTGTGATGAAAATTCTTCACACGCACACGTACGCACATACACGTAGTTGTCGAAAATTCATTGAATACACGCGCGTACGTTTCCTACATATTTACTGTTTCATTCATAACGTCGTGGGATTCCAGGTACTTCTTGTACCAACACTTTAATGTACAATGTGCTGCCATTCGGTCGTAGATAACGTTATTCTTTCTCTTTTTCTCTTTCATTTATTTTCATTTCTGTGGAACATTTTCTTTTCACTATTCCTCTCATTCTCCTGCTCCACTCAAATTTCAGCAAGTTTCGGTGCTTCCACATAAGTACCAGACTGTTATTTCTCTGCATTTTTACCTGCACTCGAACTGCTTTTCATTGAAGCCTAGACACACAAATCACGTAAACGTAAGAACGAATGCGCAGAAACCATATACGACATCTGCGCAGTCTTCCGTTCCTTACGTCCACATTTACGTAGCTTGTGTGCTTAGGCCTTTACGCATGCTGCAGTTTATCGAGATCGTTTCCCACCCACCGGGGTAGACCGCATAATACAATCCTTACCCTTATCGTATGCACTCTGCTCAGGGTAGACCCCATACAAGAAGCATATAGTAAGCAGCTTGCGGTCTACCGGGGTAGACCGCATACAGCAACCGTATGCACTGCAGCATGCGGTCTACCCCGGTAGACCGCATACGACAAGAATACCGACCAAGTTAATAAGTTATTTCAAGACAAACGCATTTAAACTTTAACATGTGACGTCTTTGTTACTCTGACATGTGTACTAAATCTACAAATAATCACTTTTTCAAATAAATAATTTCTCCATACAAGAAGAAAATGAATGTGCATATGAATATACTACTGTGGGCAAAAAATAGTGAGACTTTGTTCATAATTTAAAAATTCTCAATTTATTCTTCCAAATCTACTTCGTTCCCCTCAAAATAATCCTCCCTGGCCACTTGTGCCAACGTTTTTGCCAATCCTCGAAACAGTTGTTGAAGTCAATTCCCGGGATAGCCTCCAATGCGTGTAGCCATTCACGTTTAATGTCTTCAATTGGCTCAAAATGGGTTCCCCGGAGCGGTCGTTTGAGTTTGCTGAATAGCCAGAAGTCACACGGAGCTAAATCAGGCGAATCCGGTGGTTGCGGCACGATATTGGTTGAAAATTTGTCGAAAAACTCACGGAGAATCAATGAGTGATTTTGGAAGCAATCGTACTTTCACTTTTCTTAGACCCAAATGATCTTTCAAAATGGTTTTCACTGATCCTTCCGATATTTGGACGATGCCAGTAAGGTCTCTGACTGTTAATCGTCGATTCTCAAGCACCAATTCCTTGATTTTATTGACATGTTGATGGCCGTTCTGGACGTGGTTCGTCGTCAACACGTTCTCGACCCTTTTTGAATGATTTGTACCAATCAACAACACTTGCTCGCGACAAACAATTATCACCGAAGGCCTTTTGCAACATTCTGAACGTTTCGGCACCAGAAATTTGATTCCACACACAAAATTTAATGGAACTTCTTTGTTGAATAATTTCACTCAATGTAAAAATCGCCGAATGCACTTTTTGTACTTCAGAAATACAAGCGTATACTAAACACCAATGATTATTTTGATGTGACATTTGGCACAGATGTCACTGACAGTCATACCAACCTAGAAAAAAAAAGATTTCGACGAATGGGTTTTCGCGCGAAATTAAAATTAAAAAGTCTTACTATTTTTCGCTCACAGTAGTACTCCTTGATCCGGCGCTGAGAAGTAGGATTACCAACCACCCTTCTTTTTCTCTTTCTATCCTTCTGAAGTATAGAGAAGGATGCAAAATGTCCTCCATAAATACATTTTATACAAAAAAATTTCAATCAAAATATGCCATCACGTGATTCCTATTGTTTTTATTCAGTTTTAGTCAATTTATTTGAACTTTTAACAGCTACAAGAATTCAAAAGAGGTTATCGGGAGCACGTCCATTTACCCATGCGAACAATCAATGTTGAAATTACACACTGAATAAAAAAGGAGAATTTCAAGACCTACGATTGCGACGATAGCGACAAATTGGCTCCTCTTCCAGCCATTTGCAGCGAGTGGAACAGGTACGCCTCCTGTATGAAACGATTGAGTCTGATTATGGGTTCAAATGAATCTATATACCAGGAAAAACATTGTCCCATTTGGCAGGATTTTTAGCTGAATTTTTAAGGTGTCGGTAAGCATTTGATATTTCTCATTTAAATAACACGTACATCAATTGTTTTTCATTGAAAATGCTATAGCTTTACTATACTTACAACTATAACTTTTGAACCATTTGAGATTCCAATTTTTCCCAGGTAAATCCTTGTAGGGCGTTGAGTTCTCTAAAAAATCATCTTCGAGTTGACTTTTCCAAATCGAAAATTTGCGTATTCACGGGCCATGAAAGTCTTTGCCTTTTTTTACTTTCATGGTCCGTAAATACACAAATTTTTGATTTTGCAAAATTAACTCAAAAATTATAGCATTTTTGATGCTGAAAATATCTTTACGTGTTATTTGAATGGGAAATTCCGAATGCTCACCGACATCTTTTGAAATTGAGCTAAAAATTGTGATCTCTGGGAAAAAATTGCACTATTTTGTCACCTCTCAATTCAAAGTTATAGCGATTTGAAATTTTTGGGCTTTAAGCCAATCAGAATTCAGCAACTTTAAATTTTCATAATTTGAGTGGATTGTTTCACACAGCCTACCCTGCTTAAAGTGTCATATAGAATCGTATAGAATATCATAGATTATGATTCAAAAACATGATTCTCAGACCAAAAATATTCGCAGTTTTTATTTTTTCACTGAGGAATTATTGGTCACAGAAAAAAATCTTTAACGGAGACTAGGGTTGATTTTTTAAGGCCTATCGTCTGGTATTTTTTGTTTCTCGAAATTCGGATTTTTTATTTTGACGTTGAATGTTACAGCTTGGACAATACTTTTACGTCTTTTCGAGCGCGCAACCGGTTGTTGCATCCGGACGCTCAATTGCTGCATTTCGTGAATCGTCAAAATGTATAACTTGGGAAATATTATTTTGATAGAGTTTCCAGGAATGTACGCTTTGGTTGACATGAAGAAATCAGAGGGTATAAACTTGAATGAATAATTTTCAGACGAATGTCAACGCCACCATACGGTACCTCCATTGAAGAAAATTTACAAGGAAGCCTTCCGGAGTAGCCGATCTATGTTACCCGGATCACTTTTCAACCTTTTTGATTGGTTAGAAAGCTGATTTGGTCACCTAGGTCAGGTACTTCGGATGGCTGTAAGGATGCATCAAACTATTGAAGAATTTTTATCATTTATTCAATCATTCATGTTGGTTTATCCATGTCAATTTACTTTGAATGGAAGTACCGTGCTGTGGCGCTGAAATCCATTTTCAAATTATTCATTCAAGTTTGGTATAGTATTATAATACCGAATGATCATAATCCCAAATCACCGTGATCCCGAATGTTGTTAATCCCAAATTGGAAATAATAACCCGAATAATCAGCCACTTTCATCGTGAAAAAACAATTGCTCTCACTTACTATGTGTTAATAAACAATTTTTTATGATGAAAGTGATCAATTACTTCATACATAATCAAATTCATATTGCTTCATTCGATACTATGCACATTCGGAATCACAACGATTCGGAATTATGAGCTTTCGATATTATGCTCGGTAGACCGCGATTACCTCAGAGCTCGGTTGGCCCGGAAGTTTTCATTTCGAACGAGAGTCATCCCGAAAAACATTTTGTGACATTTTATCTCGACTAGTAAAATATAGTTATATTTCGGGATTACAACTTCTGGGCCAACAACACTCTTTCGGGATGAATCACGCTCTACTATTATGCTCATTCGGCGTTATGACAGTCTACATTGAAGTTCATACCTTCTGGATGAAATGACAAATGTTTGGAGTGCGTTCACTGATCACCCCACTCCATAAAAATGGCTGTCGAGTAGAATCCAGGGTACCCAAACCAAGAATGTTCACCATCTGTAACTTTGGAGGGCGATACTATAGTCACCAACACATACCTCTCTTTTGCGTGCACATAAATGTGAAAAACGGTATGTGTTAGTGGCGACAGTATTGCCCTCTACAGTTTCAAATGGCGAATACGAAACAGTTTTGATATCCTGGTAGAACCCATGAAGATATGAGAATAGAGGGGATAGCAGACGGTAAGGTAGCAAGTGCCCGAAATTACATTTACCCGGAAGGCAATGGTCTGTGGATCCGAGGATAATTACCATAAGTTCCTAGCCCTCCTCAAATAGTCGTAAACTTTATCAATTCAGAGTAAATGGCCTTTCACAATGAGGGCCAGATTTGAGGGGCTGACTAGGCTGCAGCCTAGGAGCCCGCACCAAAAGTCATGAGAAAAATTTGATTTGAAGAAACAAATTAAAAAGCAGAATCTGAGGATTCATCAGAAATTCGATAAGAATATTCATAAGTTTCCTCTTGATTGATGACCAAAGTTTGAGAAACACTCAGTCACATATATGTGTTACAATTTTTTCACATAATTTATGCTATAATTTTTCATTTTATACACAGAGAAAAAGTTATTTTGATTGATTATCTGTTGTCTTTCATATAACGAAAACAATATTTCCTCTGACTAAATAAATTTGCTTTTGATTTGAGATATATTGCCCACTAAACAATGATTGTTACCGTATTGTGACACAGCATGTTATTGCAACGAGGTGGCAACTGAGTGATTTCAGCTCGTGGTGGTTATATAACAATCACTCTTTTGAATCATCAAGATGACTGTTCCATAACAATCAAATATGTTATATCGATTCAATGTAACTGAAACATAAGTTCGTGATTTAGAAGCTGTGACCAAATTTCATCACAACTGTATCACCTCAATGGAACTGTGCCTGGTGGGTGTTTCAGTACAAAAGAAATTTGAAACCCAAATTTGTACTCTGTGTACAGGGGACTATGAAAATCAAAAAACGCAAAATTCTATGACAGTTTGGACTACATGAATTACACTAGATGACAAAATAAAAAAAATTGTCTGTACATTGAATGCTATTATTTTTTTGTTATGCATTTTGGCTCGTTGAACTCGAGAATCACAGGCACAAATTTTTTTATGGATAGGTTTTTAAGTTGAGTTTTTTTATTTTTAAAATTTTTTCCGATTATAGTTTTACTATTCGAGGTATATCTCGAGCTAGAAGTGGCTAATCTGGTTGCATGAGGTCTCACATTGAACATAATTGAATTGCCAATGAATATCATTACCGTTGTTATTAGGAGTGCAAATTAGTTCGGTCCGGTTTGAAAAGATGACTCTCGCTCTCATGAATGTTTCATAGTCACAACCGATTTCAATTGTTTCAGAGAGGTTAGACACCTGTGAATAATATTCAGTTGATATCACTCCGAGTTCCTTCTAGAATCCCGATTTTTACTCAGTGAAGTATGTCAAATTTCGTTCCAACTAACAAGTAGCATTTACGGGAGGTGCTAGTTTTCTGTTTTAATTGGGAAAAAAGTGCAGCTGAAGCCCATCGAATGCTTGTGGAAGTGCATGGTGACAATGCTCCAACTGATAAATCATGTAGGGAATGGTTTCGACGTTTTAAGAATGACGATTTCAGTGTCGAAGACAAGCCTCGCTCAGGACAATCACAAAAATTCGAAAACGAGGAATTGGAGGCTTTACTCGACGAAGATCCGAGTCAAACGCAACAGGAACTTGCGGAATCATTAGGAGTTACGCAACAAGCAGTTGCCGTACGATTACAATCCATAGGCATGATTCAAACGCAAGGCAATTGGGTGCCTTATGACTTGAAGTCTAGAGACATTGAACGACGATTTTTCACTTGCGAGCAGCTGATTCAAAGACAACGAAGAAAGGGGTTCTTACATCGGATTGTGTGACAGTAGATGAGAAATGGATATTCTACGATAACTCCAAGAAAAGAAAATACTATGCTATGCCCGGTCAATCGTTGCCATCGACTTCAGCATCGACACCAAAGAGGAATATTCATGGTTCAAAGAACATGCTGTGTATCTGGTGGGACCAGAAGGGTGTTATATACTATGAGTTGCTAAAACCTGATGATTCTATTACGGGTGATCGGTATAGGCTACAATTGATTCGTTTGAGTCGTGCGTTACGAGAAAAACGTCCAGAATACAAGGAAAGACATGACAAAGTTATTCTTTTACACGATAACGGTCGGCTTCATGTCGCAAAAGTAGTGAAAAATTATCCGGAAACGTTGAAGTGGGATATTCTACTGCACCCGCCGTACTCGCCGGACATTGCTCCTTCCGATTACTGGTTATTCCGACAGATGCAGCACGATTTGGCAGGCCACTGGTTCACTTCGTTCGAAGAAATCGAAAATTGGCTCATAACTTGGATCGCCTCGAAAGACGAGACGTTTTTCCGTGAAGGGATTCGAAAATTACCCGAAAGATGGGAAAAAGTGATAGCCAGCGATGGACAATACTTCGATTAATTTGATAATTCATGTTCTTCTGAAATAAACGCACCTTTAAGTGTAAAAAAACGGACCGAATTAATTTGTACTCCCGATACTAAACAATTACCCAAGTAGAAATTACGCCTAGTCAATGGCTAGTGCCTCGTGAGTTTTTCTATACTCCTGACGAGGGCCTTTTGAGGAAAACTCACCAGGTACTTATTCGTAATGTAACGCTGTGTGTTATGAGGCACTTGCTAGTGGAATTCACAAGGTACTGGTCAGTTACTATTTAGTTACTCTCTAAATACTAGTCAATTACCAACAAGTTTTTGACAGCAATTAAATGCCAAAAAAATTGTGAAGGTATAATACATCAACAATGATTATTCAGTAAAATATGCATGCTTTGAAAATGTTTCTGAAAATAAAAAATTGAATTCTGAGCAAAAATCATGTTTCAGAGGAGACACTTGCAGATTACCACCAACGTTTACTTCGTGCTCAATGCAATGGAGAGAATATTGGGAACCTCGGAGAGAATCGAACCTACCTAAACCAATTCCTACCTAATGTTGCGCGATTTACTATTCTAACGCCCTAACGACCTAAGCTAAACCGGTACCTACGCGAGGCAATAGAAAAGATCAATTAAAGTGACGTGTTTATCCGATTCAATCATCCGTCGGTTGAATATAATAATCTATGAGCCTGTGTGAAAATTGCAGTTCGGTTGACAGATGTGAGGTTAAATTTATGTGATCAACAAATGGATGAATTATTTTTGTGAAATGTGTGGTGGTTATTTCTTGAATAATGTGTATCAAAAAATCTGTTAGTAAGTGCAAAATGAATTAGTAAATCAGTCATAGCTGTTGTAACATGTCAAAAAATCGTAATTTGTTGATGCAGTGAAAATGAATTTTCTTCAAATACTTACATCACTACTTCTAGGCAAAAACTCAGAGATCATATTAATTTTGTAATAAATATGAGTCATGAAGAACTCATTTGATCAAAAATATGTCAAAAGAATGTTCAAAATGAATTACAAAAAACTTGGATCATTCACTTGCAGCTCGACGGATGGTTTTACTTTTCAAATTGAAGAGTACTCTTCATGTTGAAATTTTCAAATTTGAGGGAAAAGCCTTATTTTCTGAGTTGAATTCGTTGTTAGGGTGATGATAAACTTGTGGGAAGAGTTTGAAAGTCAGGTGGAATCTATATTGATCAGGAAAGTCCAAATCGTGTGGCAAAAGTTAGAAAATCTGTCAACTTAGCTTACGGCACATGGGTATTCTATCAGCTTTTCTTCACTAAACGAAATCTAGGCAGGAGAAATGTATTAAAATTTAGTAAAATCAAGTTGGTACAGAGTAAGAGAGGACAGATATATTCATTGAATTTTATTGGTTATTATAAAAATGTTGATAAATAAGTAAAGGCTATGTATGACTCAATTTATCGTCTCTCAATATTTTTGTTTCAATGATTTTGTATTGTGTGCATTTTTGTATCTTTTCACTAGTAGGTTGAGGAAACATGTGTATTGAACCTGTTTCATAAATATAATAACATTCATTTGTAGGAACATGATACAACAATATTGGAACAAAAATATTAAAAGACGACACAGTGGATCTTCTATAGCCATTCCTTATTCATCAACATTTTTAGAATAACCAATAAAATTCAATGAATATATCTGTCCTCTCTTACTCTGTACCAACTTGATTTTACTAAATTTTGATACATTTCTCCTGCCTAGATTTCGTTTAGTGAAGAAAAGCTGATAGCATATCCATGTGCCGTGAGCTAAGTTGACAGATTTTCTAACTTTTGCCACACGATTTGGACTTTCCTGATCAATATAGATCTCACCCAACTTTCAAACTCTTCCTACAAGTTTATCATCACCCTAACAACAAATTCAACTCAGAACATAAGGCTTTTTTCACAAATTTGAAAATTTCAAGAATACTCTTCAATTTGAAGATAAAATCATTCAACGCGCTTCAAGTAAATAATTCAATCTTTTTGAAATTCATTCTAAACATTCGCTTGAAATATTTTTGATCAAATGAGTCCTCCGTGACTCATATTATTACAAAATTAATGTGAGTTTTGAGAAACTTAATGTGAGTTTTTTTTCCGAGGAATATTGATGTAAATCAATATTTGTATTGATTGATATTGATATTGTTGTTGTTGATATTGTCGTGTATTTGAATAGAATTCATTTTCACCACATCAGCAAATTACGATTTTTTGACATGTGACAACAGCTATGACTGATTTACTAATTCATTTTGCACTTACTAACAGATTTTTTGATACACATTATTCAAGAAATAACCACCACACATTTCACAAAAATAATTCATCCATTTTTTGATCACATAAATTTAACCTCACATCTGTCAACCGAACTGCAATTTTCACACAGGCTCATAGATTACACTGCCATCTTCTGGCAAATAAATCTTGAAAGGGCCTCAATGATTTCTGACGAGGCTTACAAGTGTAGTAACAGTCTAGATATACTTATAAAAAATCCTCCATAGTTTTTTGAGAGTTTCACTTGTCTAATATATATTGTAAGTAACCGGTGAGTAACTTGCTAGTTTATCTCAACTAGAAGTTCCCTATGAAATCTCTACAGGGGCCTCATATTGACTAGACAATGCCTTGTCAGATTTTTACTTGGGAGGTAGTTTGAGTGCAACGAACCGAAATATGTGGAAAAATCATGTTTTTGAAGAAAAATGAAAATAAAAAAGTCACTTTTTTGCCGAGGAAAAATAGAAATCATGGAAATATGTCCAGCTATGAATTTCCTACTTGAGGTTTGTACTCTCATGAAGAAAATAAGGTATTCACGAAAGAAAATTCATGGAACATTACCGAAGTTACAATCGTTTATGTACAAGTAGGGGAGCGAGGGGCTAGTTGTAACAGTTTTTGGAAAAATGCTCATATTGTGGAATATATCCATAATTTCTTGCTCATCATTGAATGTTTCGTAAGCATGAACATTCACTCATCATATGCAAGAAAAAAATTCATCAAAAAGTTTGCTGATTTTAGCACAAAAGACATTATTCCAAAACAATTCAGCTGTTACAACTTACCCTGTACTTGGGGCTAGTTGTAACAGGCTTGGGGCAAATAGTAACACCAGAATAGGTCATTGAAAACATGTTAACTTTTTGTTATGGTACGATACTTATTGATAAACGAGCTGAGCTGACTATTTTTTTATTGATCCGAATTTACAACACTTATTACGAAAATAAACTTTGAAAAATTGAGCTCAAGGTTATAGAATCATCCTGTAATTATTAGCTTATTATCTCAATCATTATGGGACTCCGACATTATTCAGTTAATTTTCATAGCCACTTATAATTATGACTAAGATTGAATCATATTCAATCAATGAAAATAGAATCAATAAAAATCCGTAAACTTGATAAGGATTATCAATTAAGTATTCATTATGAATACTTTGAATTCCGAAGGAACTCTTGAAGAACACCCCAATGTACAAAAAGAACTCACATCGCAATTCCATAAAGAATTATTCGGGCATTCAAAATAGCACAAACAAACAGGTGTAATACACAATAATGCTAGCAAAATTTAGCATTATTGTGTATTGCACTTGTTTCTTGTATAATATCTGAATCAGGACATCTTCATTTTCTGAACCTGTTTCAAATTTTCTTTTATAATTTCTCATTTCTAGATGGAAGAAGAATGGATGGAATAAAGACATTTACATATCAACAATTAAAGAAATAAGGCCGAACCAAGTCGAATAAGCACGAACCGAAACATGTTATAATATGCCCCGAAAGTTTGTTACAACTTGCCCCATCGTATGCTTTCGGATATATTCGTTGACTATTCAAAAGCTATACACAATTCATGAAAAAGTTATTGAAGCATTTCAAAACTCAATACATAGACAAAATAAATAGTCACTTACATATTTGAATAGGATCGATTAATAGGACTCAAATCAATGTTTGCGAAACGATGTTTTTTTCATTTTCTGATTCAAATGGATCCTATGTTTCTAGACACTCCCAGCACTGTCTCACGAGATACCGATAGTGTGTAGTTAATGGAGCACATCATAGATAGGAGATTCAATTCAAAATCCAGCGGCAATACTTGAAATCCATCGAATAATTCGCGTGTTACTACTTACCCCTGTTACAACTAGCCCCTCGCTCCCCTACCAAAATCCAGCATTTTCTTCATCCTTGGACTCTTATCTTATTCATAGCGTATACTCAAGTTTGATTGATTTGATTCATCTTTATTTCGATATTTTGATATAATATGAGTTTATTGGAAATAATTTTGACTCCTCGATTGTCGTTTATTTTTTGTTACATCCGTTTCTTTCATGAGAAACCAACTATAATCCCGAATGATTCTCTGATTCCAAATTTCCCTGGTAACGCTGCTCTATGGACTTGAGTTGTTGGTGGAATCTCTCACTATGCTCGTCACTCACGTCACCGAGATTCTCCGGGAAAAAATCCAAGTGGGAATATGAAAAATGGATCTTGAGAGACATATTCACTCCTGTTAGGAAAAGTGAAAGGATACAGGACATATGACAAAAGATGGAATAGAATGGAATAGAAGAACGGTATTGTATACCTTTTTCTGCATAATTCTTAAGTTAATTGGCCACGATCATTTTGTACTTCGGATCTTTATTATTCTCAAGGAAACTAGAAACACTAACTTGAACGAATTCCAGGCTGCAGTTTCATCAGGGGGCAAATATGTCAGAAAGTTTTCATCTTCCAACAGTTCTCTTATTTGTGGACCATCCAAACCCCCTTCTTTAATTTTCGCGGTAGAGAGATTTTCGAACAGGGTTCTTAGATGAGTAAATCCTTGCCCTACTTTGTTCAACGCTTTCACGAAGTTTTTTAGAAGCCCCAGTTTGATGTGTAATGGTGGAAGAATAATGTTTTCTTTCTTTACGAGAGCCACATATTTGACATCATTCTCACCCACCGTATGGTTTTTTCTTTTCGGCCATTGTTTTTTTTTTTTATAATGATGTTCGCGATCACGACTATCCCAGAGACATAGGAAACAAAAATATTCTGTGTATCCTTGCTGCATTCCAGATAGCATGCCCAGTACTTTCAAATCAGAACAAATCTTCCAATCGTGCTTTTCGTACTCAATAAATTCCAATAATTTGACCATTTTCTCATGGGATTCTTTAGTATTAACAGCATGTGCAATGGGTATCGACGGTTTTTCGTTTCCGTTATGCAAAATCACTGCTTTTGAACTGTTTTTACTACTGTCAATGAATAACCGCCACTCTTTTGCGTCATATGACTGTTCAAGTTCCTCGAACAAACCAGAAATGTTGAGGCAAAAGCATATTCGATCCCTCGTTTTATAATACTTCGAGTAAACCTTGTCACGGTCTCTGTGATAAGTTATTTCCAACATTTGCAGCCGAAAAGTTATATTGTTTTATTCGAGATGCATGCAATTCTGCTGCCTCTTTTGGAAGGTTCAAATCTCTCACCCAATCATCCAACTCACCTTGAGTTAAAAGATGATGCTTTTCAGTAGCATCAAAATCGCTATCACTATTCGTTTCCATATCGTATAATAAATCGTTACCAATTTCAAGGGTAGGTGATTTGGGACATCTCGGAATGATAAGTGTATCTGAGTGTGGCATTGGAAACGTGGCAGATTGTACATTTGCGTAATCCTATCGCATATTTTTTCCAAAACCTGCCTGTTTGCTTAGACAAAAATAGCAATCGGTTGCATGACAGAGCGGTTTTCTCTACATCATTGGTACAACAAATTTCATTAGCCGCCTAATTAAAAAACGGAACTAAAATCCATGAAATAATCATATACACTGAGAAAAATTTGGTTGTATAATTTCCCATAATTGATGAAAAGTCAAGGTTTTGACCTGAAAACCACAAAATCTGTTGTCAAAGCTGATAAATTCAATTGTCATTTGGTTGAATCCACAATACAAACGAGTGACATTTAGGACGGAAGTGAGTGAAGATAGCTGTAATTGCTGCATAGTTCATGGACGTTCGACAGTATATTTTCAGGTTAGAATATACTCAATTTACTATGAATGATGGAAAATTATACATGTACATTTTTCTCATTGTAAATTAGTATATACTATACTCAAGCTGTAGATTTGACATCCACTTATGACTCAATACATACCCTGTCGAGCCAGAAGCCCGTTCTACGAGATTCATATGGTATGAAAAGCATACAATACTTGGTGTCCATAGTTCATCAAGATTTTCATCTTTTATTTTGAAATATCATAGATAATGATCTTAAAGAGCGTTAGTAAATTTTTGGCGATTCTTTTCCACGACATAATCACCGCATACGTACCCGGGAAAAAATAATTCATATATGGTTGTATATGGTTGTATATGAATCATATATGAACACATATGAAATGCATATGAACCTATATCAACATATATGAGCATATATGGATTTTGGCCATATATGATCATTTATGAAAGAGACTGTAGATGGCCATATGTGATCATATTCAATCATACATTATCATATGCATCCATATATGGACAAAAAATGTCACAATTCCTTATGGAAGGTGATGAAAAACCAAAGGAGAGAGGAGTGAGATCAATGCTGATAGATTCCCCACTTTCATATATGAAACCATATATGGGTCCATGTATGGAATTTTTTTTCCCGGGTAGCAAAAATTGTTTGGATGATTTGCGCACTCAAAATCTCGTTTCCTTTCACTCATGATATATAAAATGAATTAAAAAATAAAATCCTAATGTCACAACACAGAACATCGATTCAGACACTTTGACGGGATACAATAACACACAGATGTGAAATGTCAGAGGAACAAATGCCGCAAAAGAAACAAAAGACGATCAACAAGCTGAAATTATTTCCGATTCATTTATGTTGTATCAAATATCACAATAGAAATGATTCAAATCGATTAAACTTGAGTATACGATATGAATAAGATAGGACTCCAAGCATAGAAAGAAAGCTGAATTTTGTTACTTGTACATAAACGATTGGAACTTCGGTAATGTTCCATGAATTTCCTTTTGTAGATACCTTGTTTTCTTCCTAAGGGTCACCAACTTCACGTAGAAAATTCGTAACTGAACAATTTCCATGATTTCTATTTTTCCTCGGCAAAAAAGTGACTTGTATTTTCACTTTTCTTCAAAAACATAATTTCTAGCTCGAGGTATACCTCAAATAGTAAAACTATCATCGGAAAAAAATTTTTTGAATAAAAAAAAACTCACAACTCGAGAACTTATCCATAAAAAAATTTTTGACTGTGATTTCCGAGTTCAGCGAGCCAAAATGCATTAGAAAAAAATAGTCGCATCAAATTTACAAAATGGCGGTAAACTAGGGTTACCATTGACGACTGCTATTCTGCATATTGTGAATTTTCTTAGGCAGTTGATTCACTATTCTCATGAGAAAAATGAACGGGAAGAATAATTTTTGCAAAATCCATTTTTGAATTCTCAATTTCGATAAAATCACAATACAACCAGAGGGCTCCGCCCCCTATCTGCTCCGCTTCGCTCAGCAATCCAACCCACTTCAAAATTTGCTTTGCTCATTTTGAACAAATCGTAGCTTACATATGCTCGCTTCGTTCGTATCTTCAACAATTCAGATATCCGGGGATATTATGAAAAGGCACTCATCGGTTTTTCGCTCGACTGGAAATATTTTTTGTGTAACATCCAGAAAACCTAAAACCAATTGCCTACCATCCTCTATACCATGTCCAAATGACGAGGAAACATGTTCCTAAACAACTGCAGAAATCGGACAACTGTCCTGGTGAAAATGAAACGTGGAAGTGCGACGAGAACGTGAGTTGAGAGTCAATTAGGCGTAACAAAGAGTCATCTGGGCATGATTTGGGGAGGAATTGGAATATTTTCACGCTTGATTTGTTTCATTGACTACTTCCTTCACTTTTGGATTGTCACTGGACTGGAGTTGCATAACGTCAACCAGCTTTTGGAGTGTTCGGATACAAGAAAGCGGACAAAGAAAGATCGAAACTCTTATTTTCCCTGAACATTCGATCCTAGATTTGGATTAGGTATCTCCGAAAACCTACAGAACCCATGTTCCATACAAATCTGTCCACAAATGCGAAAATGACTAAATTCAGGTCCGCTGTATTGGATACGTTATCTTGAATTCATTTTTGACGTGAGATTCGGATTTAGTACCTTCGAAAATCCCTAGAAACCATGTTTCATATGAATCTATTCCCAAATGCGGAAATGACTGAATTCATGTCCCCCATTTTGTATCCGACATCTTGGATTCGTTTTCTGACTGCAGATTCGGACCCAGCACCCTCGAAAATTCCTAGACCTCATCTTCCATAATAATCCGTTGATTCAAGTCAGAGTGACGAATATTCAAAGCCTGCGGAAAAAATGACATATATACATACATATGCATAGAGCGGAGAAAATTTCCTCTGAGATCATCTATTTTTTGAGAAAAAATAAAAAAAAATGGAAGGACTCTTCCGATTCCGATAAAAATTGAATGGTCCTTGGGAAAGGGTGTGAAGAAGGTCCCCTAAACCGAGAAAAAAGCATGCTCCAAATGCAAAAAGGAGCCCTTCACGCTTCTAAGGCTATTGCTATAACGTGCTTTCAACGCATGGTAACATGCTTAGAAAGCATGGGAACTCATGCACAAAAAGCGTGGGCTCGTGCGTCGAAAGCATGTTATAAGAAATGCGTTAGAAGCGTGAAGTGTTCCCTTGCGTTCAGTGGCGCAGCGTGCTCAAATGGTACCCGGGGCGGACGTAACGGCGGAACACCCTTTTTGCCTGACAGTTCATGTTCTTCAGTAAAAAGAAAAAAAAAGAAACTTTCACTCAGTCTGAATGCGAACCATTTGGCACCCCCTTGGAAGTGGCACCCGGGGCGGTCTGCCCCGCCGCCACCCCCTTGCTACGCCACTGCTTGCGTTTAGAGCATGCTTTTTCTCTCGGTGTGTGAATTCAGTCCATTTGGTCCACTTGGTCCAGAGTTATCCCGACCACAAACACACTGCAGACGCCCAGACAGCTAGGCAGACACACAGACAACCGTACGGATTATCAATCAGTATTGCATGAAATTGAAAAGTATCTAACTCCGACAGACTATCTCTTCCAACAACATTTGGTTCACTCAAACATTTTAGAAGGTACGGTCAGAGGGTACGATGGCGGGCAGTGATGCCAGGAAACACAGTGCAGACCGAAAAATTAGCCCCTCCATTATTCACACAATGACACGTTTGTATACGTGTCACTCACTTGGTAGGAAAGTTTCATCGTGTGCACGGTAGAGGGGCTGATTTTTCGGTCCACACCGTTTTTCCTGGCATTACTGATGGCGGGTGCAATAGGCACTCCGTGCAGGTATACTACGTACACCGATAAGTCAGTGATGCAAGATCCCAGAGAACCGCCAAGTTTTACCCTCTCCATCGGACCATCTCTCAATCCCCACCATTGTAGCCGGGCGCACGTACACAACGAAACCCGTATTCAATGTGATTCGGAAGTATTCGTTTCATTTCGAGTAGGCTCGGACTATCGAGAGAGGACTAACTATCCGTTGGTTTTTGTCTTCTCTATTTTTTCTAAAATCGGCCAACTCCGTGAAAGATCAGAAAAAGTTCAAAGCCCACGCGGTCGACTTACAGAGAAGCCTCACTGCTTCTTCTTTACCGCACGACAATTTTATTATAATCAGTATCAAACCGACCCACCCGGCGCCCCGCCGAGAATCGCCCGGGGCCCTTCAATATTTTTTTAAATTTTTTCCATTTTGAAAGTCAGTCGACGCTGATTATTAAATTATCATGATGGTATGAATTACAATATTAATGATGATGGAAATTTTGAATAGAATGAAAATATTTATAATTCTGATTCATTATGAAATATGAATCTGTTGTATCTTATTATTCAATTGAATTGAATTGAATATCAGTACATAAGGTTCAAATAAATCTCTATTGTACATAAATTTTATAAGATTATTGATTATATCTATGACTGATTATGCAGCTTTCAAGAGACCCTATATGTATTCTATAAAAATTTTCTAATCCTTCCACATTTTTAATAATTATCGTATATCATTATTGGAATATCATTTTATATATTGTTAGTCAATTGATCATTAGAACATTTTCAGATAGATTAGGTATCTACTACATCAACAACTAAGAAATCCCCCAATCCGATTCCTGCTGGAGAAATAAACTTTTTTCTAATCATGAAAATTCATTATGAATGCTTTTTATGAGTGTTTTTCGAGATTGAAATTCCTCAGTAACTAGCCACTGACCCATATAGCACAAATGTCTCGGTTATATGTCCGGAATATCTTGATAATATTACAATGTCTCCAGAATGTTGCAGAATATTTTGAAGATATGACTGAGACATTTTTGTTATGTATGGATCCATGGACCAAATTGTTATTGGAACGTGGGGAAATGGTGTTTATGAGCGCAGTGACTCATCGTATCGCTGTGGTGAATGAATTCAAAAAGTAAATACCTACACGGAAAGAACTCTGGAGCTACCGTAGTATGTGAGCCCGTCGCACTATAGCAGCTTGGCTGCCCACATACGAGCGTAGTGCCGCTGTGTACCAAAGTTGATTCGATAGTCAGCCAATGTGGTATGACGAAGCGCCGAACTGAATTTGCTCCCGTGTAATACCACGATGGTATGGCTCAGGAGCAAACAGGCCTCGACGCGCGTACTCGCGCTGCTCCCCACTCCGCCGTACTTCGTTTGTTTTGACTCGTGCTGTTATAGTAAGTTGCGCGGGCAAATAATGTGACGAAAACGCGTACATTTGCCCGCGCAACGTACTATAACAGCACGAGTCAAAACAAACGAGATACCGCGGAGTGGGGAGCAGCGCGAGTACGCGCGTCGAGGCCTGTTTGCTCCTGAGCCATACCATCGTGGTATTACACGGGAGCAAATTCAGTTCCGCGCTTCGTCATACCACATTGGCTGACTGTCGAATCAACTTTGGTACACAGCGGCACTACGCTCGTATGTGGGCAGCCAAGCTACTATAGTGCGACGGGCTCACATACTACGGTAGCTCCAGAGTGCTTTCCGTGTATTGGGAAGATCATGTACGAGGATTTGCGGAATGCGAAAAACTTTTCATGCACTTTGGAAACCGCTTGATTCATTGAAGAAAATTAAGCTCGAATCTAAGGAATTATAGAGGAGCACAGTTTTGGTGATGCGAGGTAAGTTTTTTGCAACTCCCAGATTCTCGTACATCATCTCCAAAATAATATATCCAATCTTTGAATTTATAAATTATAGCAATACGATAAGAATGATTCGCACGGCACTTATGAGAAATCTTTCTCCATGTTGATATTTAAACGTTTCCAAGCCACTACTTGAACATCTTTGCATAATGAACATCGTTTACATGTTCCATTGAATTTAATTGCTTGCACGCTCTTCTTGAATTATTGAGTTCAACATCAATTGCAATGATTTGACACATTATTGTGTGCATTGTGTTTTCATTCTCCTTCGACTCGGATAGCACACGAAAAATTTTTTCGTGAGAATCAGAATAGAATTTCTCAAGAACATAGTTCGAATGAATGAATTCATAAAGGGCTCTTCAATAACGCTTGGAACATTGTAATGTGGGTTTGCACTTTTCAAAAAAAGTTACTCTGAAGTGCGATTCATTTTCTATTTCAGAAGATTCCGAATCGATTGGTCTATATCCCACGGAAACGAATTTTCGAAAATTTTCAATCGACTCGAACCAGCACTTGGTGAAATCCGCAAGTTCACTTTGAAACATTAGGGTCATTGATAACATATGACGATGTAATAAAAAAAAAAAATAAAACAAAAAATACATGCACACGGAAAGACCGAGTCTATTAATATTTAGAAAAATGACTGTCACGTTAGGGGAAACGAGGATCGCTGAAAAATATTCGTCGTGAGTCAAATAAAAATTCGTAGTCGATGTATTGACAATTGATAGTTCCACTGTGAAAAATATCAATGAAACTATCAACTGTTAATATTTGGACTACGAATTTTTGGTAAACTCACTACGAATATTTTTCAGCGATCCTCGTTTTCCCTAAATTGACAGTCATTTTTCTAAATATTGATAGACCCGGTCTTTCCGTGCAATTGAATGCTTGAGATTGCTTGAGATTGAATTCTCAATAAATATAATCGGATGTGAAATCTAATTATTCACACATGAAAAAAAATGACCACGTGAGAATTACATGGAAAGTGAGGTTATAATGACGGTGTGGATTTCATGTAGAATTTACTCCAGAGTCCTGTTGGATTTACATTGTTATCATGGTTACCATGGCAACACGCCTGCTGTTTACTTCAGTAGCAATGTACACATAACATTGGTCCCAATGTGAATTTTACTCCAATTGCATGCACTTCAGCAGTTATGTCAAAATAAGAACAACCAATGCAGGATCCACACGTCATTTTTTTCCGTGCAGAAGATATTTAATTATTCACTACGGGAATGAAAAAAAAAGCGTGGATGTGTTCAAGAAGAATTGAACTCAACCGTTCCTCTGCAAGAACCAACTCCTTTCCCACTAGGCTATAAGCTCCGATGATATATTGGTATAAATATTACCTTCATCAAGTATTGCAGCGGAGAGAAGAGAAGAATTGCACTGCTAGAAAAATTCTTAAATTTAATACGAAATTCTCTATGAAATACCATATTTTCATATTGAATTCAATAATAGTTCTGAAATTTAATATTGATGATGAAATTTCAAAATTTCTTTCTGAAATGTAACAATTGTTTATTGAATTTCACAAATATATTATTACAATTAAGAACAAAATTATCAACATTGAGAAAAAAATTCTTAACATTGAGAATTATATTATTGAATTCAATATTTTATTATTTAATGAAATGATTATGTAAAAAAACTTCATAATATTCTTATGAAGTTCCAGGCAGATATTTCTAACAGTGTGTGTTTAGAATAATAAAATATCAATTTGAATGCTCAACTCTGATTATTCAGTACATGGAAAATTATTCACAGTCATTTGATTAGATATTCAGTCTCATTAATGTGATATTCCATATGATAATCAATGTTGATTTCATTATCCTTATTGGAATATCATAGTGATTTATGAACAAATATTTGATCAGAAAAAATTATGAAATCGACTGCAGGATACTTATCATAGATCCCTAATCCATCTGAGAATGTTCTAATGATCAATTGATAGGGTTCTAAATGTTCAGGAAAAATAAATTTTTGAAAAAAACACACGGAGAAACGATTGTTTTCGCGGAAAAAACGTTGTAAATCAATTATTTTTTTATTTTTTGTTGTAGCAGATTTTGGAAATTTGATTCTTGATTATCCATTCATACTCGTGCTGGGGTTCCAAACACTTGCATTATATCGCTGAATTTTGGATCGTTTATTGAAACGAAATTGAAATTGAGGATAGGAAAACATGTATCGTGAACACTGCTTCGTAGAATTCATATTCCCAGATAAAACATGTTATGTAGAAATGATGTTGAAAAATCATAATTGCTCATATTTTCAGGTTTTTCAACATTCGATTATTAATTTGTTTCAATAAACGATTCAAATCTCAATGACATACGTGAATTTCGATTTAGTGTAATACCTTGGCATATATCAGGGGCTATAAACTCAATAGGCGATCAAGCAGAATTTACGCTACTCATGTAATGCTATTATTACCAGAAATTCTGGAATGCAAAAAACGAATGGTAATGAAGATGAAACCATTGAGGATGTCAATAATTCAGATTATGATTCAGATTCCTCAGATTTCGACTAAGTTTAATTGAAAAACGAATGCTCCTCACTTCGAGAAGCAACTTTGATCTACTCAAATTGATTCTAAAAGTATTATGATTGGAAGCAAATTCAAGTAATCCTGCCAAAGTTTTGACATTTTCGGATTGATTTTTATTCTCAAGTTACAAATCGTATTCTACTCTCTGATCATAAGAGTCATATTCTTGTTATGTGGAAAAATTTCATGTGAAGAAGCGAAGTCCTATTCTTTGTTTTACATGATGAACCGTTATATACATCCTTAGATACGCGGTGTGATTGAAATGTGATACTAGTTTATTTCATTTTACGAACCTGAATTTTATTGTATTACACTAATATTAAGAAAATACTCAAGCACTCCAAATATTTTCCCATGTCCTGAAAATTTATGGAAAATTTTCATTTTCCGATACTTTTCTTGAAGAAAAATACATCGGGAAAATTCCCGGAAAAAACCGTTTTTTCCATGTTTTTCCGGTAACTTCGAACCCTATCAATTGACTAACAATATATAAAATGATATTCCATTAATGATATACGATAATTATTCAAAATGTGTAAGGATTAGAAAATTTTTATAGAATACTTATAGGGTCTCTTGAAAACTGCATAATCAGTCATAGATATGATCAATAATCTTATGAAATTTATGTACAATAGAGATTTATTTGAACCTTATGTACTGATGTATTGTACCTTATGTATTGATTCAATTCAATCGAATAATAGAATACATCAGATTTATATTTTAGAATGAATCACAATTATAAATATTTTCATTCTATTCAAAATTTCCATCATCATTAATATTGTAATTCATACCATCATGATAATTTAATAATCAGCGTCGACTGACTTTCAAAATGGAAAAAATTTAAAAAAATATTGAAGGGCCCCGGGCGATTCTCGGCGGGGCGCCGGGTGGGTCGGTTCGATACTGATTATAATAAAATTGTCGTGCGGTAAAGAAAAAGCAGTGAGGCTTTTCTGTAAGTCGACCGCGTGGGCTTCGAACTTTTTCCGATCTTTCACGGAGTTAGCAGATTTTAGAAAAAATAGAGAAGACAAAGACCGACGGATAGTCAGTTCTCTCTCGATAGTCCGAGCCTACTTGAAATGAAACGAATACTTCCGATCCACATGAATACGGGTTTCGTTGTGTACGTGCGCCCGTCTGCAATGGTGGGGCTTGAGAGATGGTCCGATGGAGAGGGTCAAACTTGGCGATTCTCTAGAATCAATCACCGCGATGAGACCCTGAAAAGGAACATAAATTTATTTCAGTAAAAATCCCACCGTTTTATACAGGGAACGCGCGATGAAAAATGATATATTGTACTTCAATTCCAATATCAAACCCTTTTGGTTTTTGTGTCCAAATCACGATGAAGAATCTAGTTGTTTTTGAGAAATCTACTCTCTAAATTCGAATCAGTGAAATTATCACTGATTTAATCAGTGAGATGACATTTCACTGTGGAAATAGTGAGTTTTGACTTATGAACTGCTAAAGCAGTGAGTTTTCACCAGCAGTGAATTTTCTGATACTCTGTTACTGTTGAATCAGTAACTTCCGATATATATATATTTCCAACCTTATTTACTGATGCGTTTTCAGCTTCTCAAACCAGTATATATTTCTGTATCATTATCTGTTGCGAATTAATTGAGAGTAACAAATTCATGAATCATTTAAGACACATTTATAAAATTTTTAGGAGAATCGGAAGCATTTTTTTGTTCAAAGTCTCATCCCAGAAAGCACACTAAAATCCCAAATGAATTCTGCAAAAAGAACTCTTGAAGAACTCTTTTGAAATACAAAGTGTTCCTAAAGAGTCCCAAAAGAATTCGATTCTTCCGACATTTGCGAGTCTTCTTAAAATTCTATGAGACTTCATTGGGAATTCTAACGGAACTCGCAAATGTCTGACGAATCGAATTCTTCTGGAATTGTTCAAGAACACTTTGTATTCTAAAAGAGTTCTTCAAGAGTTCTTTTTGCAGAATTCATGTATAATTCTGGTGTGCTGTCTGAGATGGCAATTCATAAACGAATAGTGCTGTGACGAAAAATGAGGAATTTGCAACAGATTTATTCATAAGTGAACTATGAAATGTTATGAAATTGTGCTTGTGATTCATTATGCATCTGCATGCAAGGCAAATTATTCGCGACACCCAAATCCTCATATATGATTTTTCCAATAATATTTACTTTTTAAATGCATTCTTTATAGCAATGCAATAAGAATGATTCACACAACGGTTATATACAGTTGTTTTCCATGCTTAATAATCAATCGGGCCGTGGCTCAATGAAAAATCATCAGATTCATATGTGACAATACCCAAGTTTAAATCCACTCGCAGAAATAATTTTTTCGTAACCACGCAAATTTTTAATGGGTGTTTTTTTTATATATACTCATACATCTCATCAGCACTGATTGTTTATGATGGGATCCATATATTCATCATTAATTTATAATTATCCGTACATAATGTTTCAAAATTGTCCTTCGAATCGCATACAAATCCGTATGACTTGAGATGAAAAATTACTTGAATTATGCGAGAATTTAATGTTTTGGAAGTTTGAATCGTTTATAGAAACGAGATGAAAGTTCGAACTTACACAATATTAAAAATCATCGGTTTTGATCTTTTCGAATTAACCCCTTCCCTGGTGGAAAAATTTTGTTGAATTTTATTGAATTTCGTTCATTTTTTGGACATCGGGTTTTCATTGGAAATTAGCAAAATTTAACAAAATTTTTATAAAATTGAACGACTGTCCACAAAATTCAATAGCTTTAGATGAAATTTTTTCATTTTCATTGAAGTTTGTGAAATTTTATTGAATCTGATTGAAAATTGTTGTCCAAAAAGTGAACAAAATGCAACAAAACTTTTCCGCCAGGGTTGGAACTAAAAGAATAATGTAAAGAATGTACTGCAAGATTTTGGGTCTTCAACAGTTCAGTATTTCGTTATTGGATTACTGATTCGTATCTATAAATGATTCAAACTTCAACATAGAATTTACACAACAACATAACGAAAAAGTTGAGAACTATTTTTTCATCAAATATCTAGATGAGCACATTGTTGATTTTCATTGGTACGGGCCTGAAAGAACAAATGCCGCTTACTGTCAACGCAAAACAATGAACAAACGAGGTTAACGGCGTCGAAAAATGTCGGCAATGTGGTTGTGTTTTCTTTTGTTACAACTATCCGAGATCCTATGCCATACGAATCTATAAGTGAATTTGGATTTGAAGTGAGTTTGGACCTATGAGTGAATATGATTTCAATCCGGGAAGTATAAATTTCACATCATTCTGCTACTCTATAAGGTAAGTACATAATGTATAAATGAAAAAGTTTATTTCGGTGTTCTCAAACGATAGATGGAGGGTATGAGATTTCGCACAAATTTGTATATCAAGTTCATGAAAAATCAAAATTTTGAATATACAATACGATGATGAAATACATATGCCTGGGATTGCGAATTAAATCTGAATTTTTATTCCTCAGTGGTTCCGAAATATCATAGAATAGGTTTGAAAAAGATTGATAGTTGAAGATATTGTTGAAATTCGAATCGTTTATTACGACAAATTCCATATCAAATATGAAGCAATCCAGTTAGAAATCGATTACTGTATTTGAAAATCAATGCTCTCAAACGAAATATACAGATCACATGTGTCATGGAAGAAATTATGAATATCAACATTTCAGTGTTTTTGTTTTCAATCACAAATTCGTTTGGATAAACGATTCAAACTTCAATGGCATAGCTGAAGTTTATAATTTGAAAACAATGAATTCTCTCAATATTTCAGCACGACACTGTGAAAAAGTTTCCTGTCAATAACTCATATTTGAGTTGGAAAATCATAATTGTTACGTCAAAACTATTATAAATTATAGTTTATCCACAACGTTGAGTAATATAAAAGGAATACATTGGATCATCGAGCCCAATGCTCCCCTTAATACCCCACTTTAGCTAGGTCATGCACCTAGACAAGGACTGGGGAGAGGATTGTGCTTGAAAATAAAGAGATATTTTGATTTTATGTTAAAATGTAACTTTCTATATTCTAAAAAAAAGGAAGAAAATCGAGTTACAGTTATTTTCGTTATAAATTTAAGGTAATTTAGACTACATGAATATTAATGGTTGAATGCATACTAAAAATTGGAATATATTCTTGTTTTACACATCAAGGAAAATCAAGTTACTCCCGTGTAACTTCACAAAATATCGAGTTACTTAATGGTAACTTGTAATATTCTAAAAATCAGAATTTGTGAATATAAATGTTGAGATACATGAAATTCGGGTTACTTAATGTAACTTTAACATATTCTGAAAAATTGAGTTACTTCAATGTAACTTTTGTTATGCTTTGAAAGTCAATCTATATGAATATAAAACGTTCATCGTATATTAAAATTGGAGTGTATTCTTGTTTTACATATCAAATTAAACCAAGTTACTTCAGTGTAACTTTGTTATAATGTCAACGAAATTGAAATATATTCAAATATTCTATACAGTCGTTAAAAAAGTTAAAGAGAAAAAGTTCATTTTCCATCATAATAAAGTGGGCCTCTTCTTAGGAGAACTTTACTGATTCGTAATGTTGATCCATGTTCTGAGGAAAATTGAATTTTTATGGATTCGAAACAGGAATAAAATGGTTTCTTCCTTGAGATGACTCGGAGGATCATCAGTAGTAACTTCCAGAAAGGTGCACTGAGTTCATTATAGAACTGCTATTTCATGAACATTGATCGAAATCAATGTTCATAAATTTGCTGAAATAGTGGATTAGGAATGTGGTCGTAGGAAAGAAAATCAAGATCATTTGTAGAGAATGAATGGAGATATCTGTTTTATAGAACTTCATAAGAATTGAAACGAAATTGAAAGTTAATATAATACACATTGAAAATTTATAAAAAGAGATGATCTCTATGTTTTGTGTTTCTTTCTGAAATAATGGAATTTAAAACATGAAATTTTTAGTTTACACAATACAATTTATATACTTAAATATCGTTCTCTACTCACTACTCACTTGTGAGAGAGTAAAAATAAATGTCACTTATTATTTCACTTTGATGTCTCGACTAGGGTCCATCAATGATTCTAGTAATCACTGATATAGAGTTACTAGCGAGAATAATTAATAAGTCTTCACGTTGATCCACAAATTGAGGTTGCACGATGTTAAAAGGTCGTCCAAATCTTGAGTTTGTAGTTTTGAATCCTCAAACTTCTTTCTTTTTTGATTATTTTGAAGAATTTGCAGCTTGCTTAAACTTGTTTTTTTTTTATAACTTCGAATAATATTACTTTCACTTGTTTACTTTGATTTTTGTAATGAATACTTTGAAGGAAACTTTTAAAAATTGTTTTGAGAACGAAGAGATCCGGGTCTCTCGTCTCGTCACTTCTACTCTCCCAACTCGTCTGAATTTTTTCCAAAAAGATTTTGCTGTCTTGGAAATCTTGGGTCTGTCAAAAAGTGGGAACAATCTTGTAGGTGGTGGTCAAAAGGTTAGTTGAAAGTTCATGCAGGATTCTAAGATTGGTTAGTAGGATTTATCAGAGAAGGTCTTTACTTGTATTTCAAAGTGGATTCGTAAAGAGTCATAAAGAGGGTTGTACTTGAGGAAAAGTCTCCAATATTCTTTCAGATTAGAATCGGCCCACTTCTCCTTCCATTTGTCTTTTCTATGCCTTTGTTTATGGTGTACTCCTTCTCTTTTACTCTCGACTTATCGGATTCTTGTATATCATGAATATGTTTTGTAAATTCTACAATTATTTATTTCAACATTTTTGTTTACGAAATCTCGATATAAATATAGAAAATGTTGTTATATACTTGTTGCAAAAGGTTGTTTGTTATAACAATGTATATATAGTATGAGAGTTGTAAATTTTGGAATTGATTCACAAAAAGTTTAGTTGTTTTTATGTTCATTCACCTGTTTCAACAAATTTGTTCATGCGAAAGTTCATTTTGACAACAATTGTTTATAACAATATAATTGTGATCAGTATGTTATATTTCAGCTTTCCAAGATCTTTCACCGTAGATTTTTCATAGGAAGAGAGAAAAGTTAGATAAAGTTTATAGAAAAGAAAAGTATAGTAAAAGTTAATAAATTGTTTATAACAAATTTGTAAAATTTTAGTAACTTCGATTTTGTTAAAGGAACATGGAATATTTATAGTGAACATGGTGGTTAGGGTGGTTTAATGGGTTTTACAAATCCATTTGTTTGCGAATGTTCATAAATTATTTATTCATAAAAATTTCTTCTTTTTTTTTATGAAATTCAAGAATTTTGTCATTTTCCATGAGGTTTGATATTGGATTCGCGGATAAGCTGATCTTCAGTCGAACATGAGTGATGTTGTTTATTTATAATTATTCATTTATACCTCCCCGTGGATGATTGCGGGTCTTCCAGGGGGATATTCATGATACCTGTCCTTGATATCCTTTTTATCCATCCCTGGTAGTATCTGCTTCCTTTACGTGGTGGGGAGGATAAGTATCCCAGAGTTGGATCTTTTTTTTTGAGTGGAATAAACTACTCAAGAGAAAGAATACAAACTGAGAGAAACGAAATCATCCTAATGCCAGAAACATCGGCAAAATCAAACGGAAGGAAAGCAAGAGGAAACTACCTTCCTTGACATGTCTCAATACTTCCCGAGGAAATGAAACCTTTTTCCTAACCTGGAATATTATGTAACAAAAACAAACAAACAAATTAATAAATACATGATGGCGCTCTCTCGAGTAAAATATTCCGGAGGTAAACTAGTCTCCCGTTCGGATCTCCGGGTGGAGGCTGCTCGAGGAAGCTTCATCAGCGTGGAACGAAAACCGAAGAATAGGATAGGGAAAAGAAACAACATTCTTCGAGTCGGAGCGTGGAATGTTAGATCACTGAGGCAAGCGGGAAAATTAGAAAATTTGAAATTAGAAATGAATAGGTTGAATATAGACGTAATGGGGATTAGCGAAATGAGATGGCCACAAGAGGGCGATTTCTGGAGTGGGGATTATAGAATAATTCATACAGGATCAAAGAACGGTCCAGCAGGTGTAGGAATTGTGATGCATAAAAGAGTAGGAAATAGAATAGAAAATTATTTGCAACATAATGAACGTGTGATGATGGTTAGAATCAGAACAAAACCGGTAGACACAGTCATAGTCCAAGTATACATGCCCACATCTGCATATTCGGAGGAAGATATTGAAAAAACGTACGAAGAAATAGAAGGAGTGATAGAATATGTGAAGGGAGGAGAGAATTTGATAGTGATGGGGGATTGGAATGCGGTAGTAGGACAAGGAAAAGAGGACAACATTATAGGAGATTTCGCGTTAGGGAGGAGGAACGATAGAGGACAACGTTTAGTCGAATTTTGTGAAAATCATAAGATGGTTATCACAAACACTTTATTCGAAAATCATCCAAGAAGAATCTACACTTGGAAAATGCCAGGAGATACAGCAAGATACCAAATTGATTACATATTAGTGAAACAAAGATTTAGAAACCAAGTGAAAAACTGTAAAACTTATCCAGGTGCAGATATAGATAGTGATCATAATATGTTGATGATGAAATGTTCTCTGAAATTCAAATCTCTGAAGAAGAAAAGGAAAATGCAGAAAAGATGGAATTTGAAAAACCTGAAGCAAAAACAAACGCATGAGGCATTCGAGAAATTGTTGGATGAAAAATTGGGAGATCAAAAAGAGAAAGACTTGGGAATAGAGAGGAGATGGACAAAGATGAAGGGGAATATAAGAGAATGTGCGGATAAGATTTTGAAGAATGATGGAGTAGAAGCTAAAAACCCATGGATAACGGGAGAAATTTTAGAATTGATAAATGAAAGAAGAAAATACAAGAATAATGATAGCCAAGAAGGCCAGCAACGATACAAATCATTGAGAAATAAAATAATAAGAGAATCAAGGAAAGCAAAAGAACGGTGGTTAGAAGAGAAATGTCAGGAAATAGAAATAAGATTGCATTTAGGAAAAATAGATGAAGCATATAGGATTATTAAAAGATTTTTCGGACAAATGAAATCTAGAAGCCATAAGATTAGAAACTCTCTAGGACGACAATTGATAAAAACGGAAGAGAAAATAGAACAGTGGATCAATCATTTGGAAGACTTGTATACAGGAAACGATGATATAGCACTATTAGAGAAGGAGGAGGATGTAGATGAGGAAGAATTGGGAGATTCGATATTGAGATCAGAATTCGACAAGGCTTTGAAAGAATTGAAAAATAATAAAGCGCCAGGCATAGATGGCATAAGTGCGGACCTTATAAAAGCCTCCAGTGAAGGAACTCGCGACGCACTGTTTGAATTGATTAGAGATATGTACGAAAAAGGAGAAGTACCGGAAGATTTCCAAAAGAATACAATTGTCGCTATCCCGAAAAAACGAGGGGCAGACAAATGCGAGAACTACAGAACGATCAGTTTAACTTCACATGCTTCGAAAATACTGATCAAAATTATATACAGGAGGATGGAAAATAAAATAGAGAGTAGATTGGCAGAGGATCAGTTTGGTTTCAGAAAAAATAGGGGAACGCGAGAAGCAATCTTAGCACTCAGGGCAGTAATAGAGAAAAGGATAGCGCTGAAGAAATCTGTGTACATAGGTTTTGTAGATATACAAAAGGCTTTCGATAATGTGGACTGGGAGAAGATGTTTGCGATCCTGAAGAAGGTGGGAATAAATTATAAAGATAGAAGAATAATATACGAATTATATAGGAATCAAAGTGCAATAATAGACATAGAGGGTCAGGAAGGGGAAGCACAAATAAGAAGAGGGGTGAGACAAGGATGCTCATTATCGCCACTGATGTTCAATTTATATACAGAAGAAGCAATGAACGAAGTGAAGGAGGAAATTCAATCGAAATTACAGATTCAGGGAGAAAATATAAGTATGTTGAGATTCGCGGATGACATAGCTATATTGGCCACGAGTAGTACTGAGTTAGAAAATATTCTCAACACCATGAGAACAATATTATTGGAAAACTATTGTATGAATACAAATAAAGACAAAACAAAATTCATGATGTGTACAGCAGCGAAAACAGCTAGAAGAACGAGAATCAAAATAGATACCGAGACAATTGAACAGGTGAAAGAATTCAAATATCTAGGAAGCATAATTACAGAGAACGGCAAAAGCGAAAGAGATATAAGAGCAAGAATAGCACAAGGGAAACAGGCTTTTTATCAAAAGAGACAGTTATTATGCTCAAAAAATATAAGCTTGGAAGTAAGGAAGAAATTCTTGAAAAGTTACGTTTGGAGCACAGCATTATATGGTTGCGAAACTTGGACAATGGGGAAAACTGATCAACGAAGACTTGAAGCTTTTGAAATGTGGTGTTATAGGAGGATGCTCAGAATAAAATGGATAGACAAAGTCAAAAATGAAGGAGTACTCGAGCAGATAAATGAAGAAAGAAATCTTTTGAAACACATCGTGAAAAGGAGAAGCAATCTTATAGGACACACATTACGGCATGAGAGTTTATTGAAAACAATATTGGAAGGGAAAATGAATGGTAAAACTGGTAAAGGTAGACCTAGAGCAAGTTATATGAAGCAAATCGTACAAGACAAGGGATGTAGTAGATATGTAGAAATTAAGCGTTTGGCGGATAATAGACAGGGGTGGAGGGTTTCATCAAACCAGTCGTAAGACTGATTACTTCATGATGATGATTCATTTATAAATTTTTATAAACAATTTTTATGAAATTTTGGGATTTGGTATCTGTTCATGAACCGAGTATAGTTCTATCTATTCGAGAATTGGATAAAGTTCACGGGTATATTATCAATATATTATTTATGAATTGTTTATTCATAAAAATTTGTTCTTGGTAAATTTCAACATCCATGGGGTTTTTACACGTGGAGAAATTTGAATAACGTTCAAATATGTATGTATTTGATTACAATTACAGGGCCTCAGGGGTGTTGAAAAGGAAGAGAAAGGGAAGAGAGGAAAGAGTAAATTTGAAAAATTTACGTCCTCGTTACATAATCTTGTTAAAGATTATAAAGTTCCCTAGAATGAGTATGCACAATTTACAAAATTGTGTGGTATCACTACGCTGAGTGCAGGACTTTTGAAAAAAAATGTATTTCCTCCAAGTTATGCGTAGGATTTTTACAATGAAAATTCATTTTTTCCACCCTAAACGTAGTACTCTAACAAAAAAACTGTGATTTCCCAAGCCAGGTACGAGTTATTCACAAGGAATATTTTTTACAGCACACTATGGAATGAACATTCAAATTCAGCGTGCAATAACAAGCATGTATTTCATCGTCGTATATTCAAAGTTGGTATGTTTCATGTGGTCTATGGACAAAATGTATTCTACAGCAAAATTTTGTACCCTTCGCCAATCATTTGACACCTCTTAATATGTAGTTTCAATGATGAATGGATTACTTTTTTTACAACAATTTGTAACAGTACGAACATTATTATATGTGTTCAAACTTTATTCTAAAAAATAATTTTCAATAATTTAAATGTGTTATTATTGTTTTGGTATTGTTGATATGTTGTTGACGATTGATTTTTTGCAGAACTCAGAATAAATACTTATTAAAAAATTCAGAATTATTAGAAAGGAATCAATGGAATCCGTACAGTGGAATACCCTGAATATTGATCAATTGTGTGCGGCATTGATTAATATTGTTGCTGATAAAACCATCAAAATTTTTGAAGGTGAGGTATATGTTATTAATTCTATATTGATTTATTAATACAATCGCATGTTATTTATCATGGAAGAGTTTCAAATATCTTATGAAACTTGATAAATATTCCATTTGTGACATAAGAATGTCCGTTTTATTCGGTTGTTCGCAGTATTTCTTCGGAAAAACTTACTCCAGTTTTCCGAAACTTTGTACGATACATTCTAAACCTCGTGAAGAGCAATTGCTCAATCCTGATACTATGAAGAATCAATCATGTAAATTTCAGTTCAATCGGATAGTCTCATAGTCTTGGAATTATCATGCCTGCAAACTACAAAAATACCATCGCGAGAAACATAGGTTCAAAGGACAGGCCAATAAATAGGCACATATAGACATATATACATATGTAAACCTTCCGCAGGTATGAAATACGAAAAAACTGAGCGGGAGAGATTCTATTTCAATACAGCTAGTCGACGTTATAAAATACAAATACAATACGGTCACCTGAGTCGATTGTTTGAGGAAAACCTGGAAAACACAATTTTGAAAAACGACAGAAAAGAATAAACGGATTCTGAGTTAAGTTTCCGAACCTTCACCATCGTATTTCGTATTGCATAGAAAATTTACTAATCTTGTAGCGGGAAGAAAATTTTTCAATTCTTTCGAAGTTCCAAATAGATTTTCCCGCTTGAATGGATACAAGCGTTTGCTTTGAACCTCTCTTTCTATCGTATAGGTTTGTCATTTTCTAACCAATGTGCCAGGATGGTAGACGCTCGTATCCTTCAGAGGGATAGTTTGAGAACTTTACTTTATTCACTATTGACGTTCATAAGAAATCAACATTTTTTTCTGATACAGTAAACTATTTATAGAATTAGGTCAACGTTCTCTCTTTTAGGAAACTAGAAACGCAGCATGGAATCTTTTAACTGTTCGATCTGTCAAAAACAAATTTCTGGGGGATTAAATAATTTAGTGTGACATTTACGTGAACATCATTCCTTGACTAATAAAAATGGCCTCGGAAATAAAGGATTTTAATGTGGACAAAACGGTTGTCGACGAAGATTTCTACGTTTTTATACATTGAGATGACATATTACTAAAATTCATTTGAATACTGCATGTGAAAATGAAGTTCTTAATGGAGTTTCCAATGCCATTGATCCTAGGCAGCACGTGGATCAGGCTGAACACATACCATTGAACGACTTTTGTGATGAAAATCAAGGTATGAATGAAAATCAGGACCACGATTCCAATACAGAATCTGAAGATGTCGAGCTGGCTAAGGAAAATGACTCGAATTTATTCGGTTCGGCTGTTAGAATGATTGGTCGATTACAATCAAAAGGATCAATGACTGGATCCATGTTAACTGAAATTATGGATGAATGCGGAGAGCTATTGATGCATACCGTTCAATTTTTGACGCAGAAAATCTCTGAGTTTTTTGAATCAAAAAATGTTTTTGATGATCTCGAGGTCAAAGATTTATTAAAAAATTTCGAGATACAAAATCCTTTTGAAAATCTACGTTCTTTACAACAACAAATCAAGGCTCTTAACTTTTAGAGGACGGGACTGGTCCCAAAAGGGACCACCCGGGGAAAGAGGATTTTGAGTGTTTTTCAAGGGTGAATTTTTGTGCTGAGAACGAAAAAAATAATGAAAAAAATCCAGGATGCGTCCTTGACCTTGAAAAAAGTCAATTCAAGGTCGAATTCTTTTTTCTCCATATATTGAAGTCAAACTGTGTATATCTCCGTCCTTTGATGTGCTGAGTACGAAAAAAATAGTGAAAAAAAATTCTGGATCCGTCTTTGACCTTGAAAAAGGTCGATTCGAGGTTGAATTTTCTTTTCTCTATTTTTTGCACTCAAACTGTGTATATCTACGTTTTTCGATGTGCTGAGTACGAGAAAAATGGTGAAAAAAAATTCTGGATGCCTCCTTCACTTTGGAAAAGGTAATTCCAAGATCCAATTAACTTATTTCTTTCATATTTTGACTATTCTGAAAAGGACCGTCCAAGATATGATCACCGTACCTTAGATGAATGAACGCGAAATTTGTATATATGTATGTGGATATATTTATATATATATATATACAGGGTGTCCCAGAACACATGTCTGACCTTTTGAGAGCATATTCTGCAACCAAAATGCAATTTTTTCTCGTTTGGAAAAAAATTTTTGGAGGCTTCGTTCTTGAGATATGAGCATTTTTAGATTTTTTTAAAAATCCAAATAACTCAGAAGCATCGTATACTACACACTTCAGTCTGATACAATTTGCTAAGTTGGAAAACGGCGGATCTCTAGAAAAGAAAATGGAACTATTATATCCCTATTCGTTCCGGAGCTACAGTGATTTGAAATTTTTGAGCTTCCAGCCAATCAGAATTCAGCAACTTCAAATCGCTGTAGCTCCGGAACAAATAGAGATATAATAGTTCAATTTTTTTTTAGAGATCCGCCGTTTTCCAACTTGGCGAATGGTATTAGACTGAAGTATGTAACATACGATGCTTCTGAGTTATTTGGATTTTTAAAGAAATCTAAAAATGCTCATATTTCAAGAACGGAGCCTCCAAAAATTTTTTTTCAAACGGGAAAAAATTGCATTTTGGTTGCAGAATATGCTCTCAAAAGGTCGAACATGTGTTCTGGGACATATGCATACGTACTCAAGATGTCAAACGAAGACGGGATGGGTAATTTACTTCACACACTGAACTTCTTAGGAATCCAATGTGACAGACCCAGTAGAGCATGGAAGGTAATCGGAGCACGGCTATGAAAACCTCAAATAGTAGGTTATGCAGCTGAGGAGCGTTACCCACCATTCGATCACATCTTTAGAGCGGATTCATAGGGTACCCAAGGTATAATAGAACCGAAAACACGAGTTCCAGCGCCGCCTACAACCTGGTCGGGAACTAAAGCCCACACACACAACGATACTACATATACGTTTACCCTCATACTAATAGCGCCTTTAGTGTGAGTGTAAACGTATATGTGGTATCGTTGTGTGTGTGAGCTTTAGTTCCCGACCAAGTTGTAGGCGGCGCTGGAACTCGTGTTTTTGTTTCTACATTATACTTTGGGTACCCTGCGGATTCATCCTTGAACCGGGTGTGCCTAATGGCAGAGAAGGGATTCCTAAAAAAATCAGTGTTTGAAGTAAATTACCCACTCTGTGTCCGTTTGACATCTTGGGTACATATACATATATAAATATAAATATATCCATATAAACATACAAATTTCGCGTTCATTCATCTCAGATACGGTGATCATAACTTGGACGGTCCTTTTCAGGATAGTTCAAGAGCGTTCTCATTTGGCGGTGGTTATTTGATCAACATTCTTCTTCAGGATATTTCGCGGTTCCTCTCCACAGGTCCGGCGATAGTACCTCACGCAGGCTTTTTCAAGATATTTCGAACGGATCCTCATTTGGCTGTGGTTATTTCACCAACAGTTCCTATTAGAACATTTGACGGTCTTCCTTCTCAGGTGCAGATCCTATTTATTCAGTAGCTGCTGTTTTATAAAATGACTGACAGAGAGGCTTGGAGTAGCGGTGAATCCGAACCAGAAGAACAAGATCCTGGGAATGAAGAATTTGAAGCCATTAATTTGGAAGACCCCACCTATGACCGAACTCAAATTTTTCATGATGCGAATTTTCACCCATCAATCAGAGATTTCGAAGGGAACTCCAGAATGAATCCTAACGCTCTTATAACGGGAAATTTGCCAATAGATTTTTTCAATTATTTTTCCGATTCTTCCCTGGTTCAAAGGATTGTAAACGAGACAAATCGTTACCATGCCCAGAATCCTCAAAGTTCATCTTCCCATATGAAAGACTGGTGCCCTTTGACCAAAGATGAATTTGAAATGTTTCTTGGTCTCTCAATTCTCATGGGCCATGTTCGGAAAGGTGATTTGAAAGATTATTGGTCTACGGATCCTTTGCTTCATACTCCGATTTTTCGAGAAAGAATGCATCGTGATAGATATTTGCAAATTCTGCGACAATTACACTTCCAAGATAATGAAGATGATTCAGAATTTGTCAATCATCCTTTACTATATTTGGTGTAGGAACTATATGAGAACGATATAATATCTTAAAACATAGAAATAATTCCATCCAAAATGCATCAGACCATGCACTGAGAAAAGTATTTATTTATAGTGAACAAGATTTGTTAATAGTTGACAAGTCCTATATTTGCTTATGGGGAAATAAATATTGAGTTGTTATCATCCAGCGTCATATTTGAGATCATTCTTTGTATCAAACCCATATTTGTTAACTATTAACAAACCGTGGTTTCGTGTGAAATTCCTGTTTTATAATTCTAAAACTTGAGAATGTACATCAAAGCATTATTAGATTGCCTGAATGTGATAAGAGGTTGAGAAAATTGTCGCATAATTTGCTTTGAATATTCGTGAGAATAAGCCAAATCCAACAAAATTGGAATAACACTCTGGAATTATTCAAATGAAATGATCAATTATGCGGGAGAATATTATCACTGTTGGAAAAATATGTCTTAGATTTAATGACAATTATTATAAAATTTTTTACAGAATATTATTATTATTAGTTTTAACAATGTATTTTATAATAAAAATTGTGTATTCAATTCAATAACTGTCACGAATTTTTGCCAATATACAAAAACAATTCAGATTGGAATTTTGATTTATCACCAAATTTCTTCACGCTTCGTGAATTTTATGTTCTCGAAATTCCTCTAGAGTGAGTTTGTAATCATCAATGTAAGTCAGGCAATTGAAGAACAAAGTTTTGTGACCTAACGGGGAATCGAACCTGCTTTCCTACCTAACCTAACCTATTACGATCTAACGCTTCAACCACCTTTACGACTGAAGAAACCGATTGAGAAATACGATGTGGTGTCAGATATGCTGACGTCATAACATCATACATGTAATAGGATTCTATCACAAAAAATTTATGAAAAAGTGAAATTTCATTAAAAAAGTTGTAAATCCCAGAATATTATTGATTTTGAAATGCACTTATGAAATTTCATAAGAATTCTTATATTAAATTCAAGAAATTTTCTAACAGTGATTATAAAGTTGAACAAACTGAATGAAAAGTTATGGTGAAATATTTCAATGATTTTGTAGGGAAATTCAGCCTACAAGACTGTCTCTCATATTCTTTCCGGATAAAAAGGATTTCTTGAAACGCAAGAAAATTTTCAATGTTCCATGGTTATACATATATACAGAACTATATATTCTGCTGCAATATAGATCGAGAGTCGAATCAAATTCAAGGTGTTCATGTCAAATCAAATTTCTTAATTATTAACAAATCTGTGTTTGAGAAGAAAGAATCGTATACACATTGGGAAACTGAATTATTGTGTTGAAATTTGATTTGAAATTTGAGTCAATCAACCATTCTTTTCTCCATATTCTTAGTTTACTAGTATTTATCTCATGAAAATCTTGTACTTATCGAACCGTCTATTTGTAAATTAGGAATCGTTTATTACTTGAGGGAAAAATAAAATCATTCACATGAAATAAATGGACTAAATGAACGATTTGTTTGTTCTGAATGTCACACAAAATCAATCGTATGTATGCCAACTATGATATTTATTGACAATTACCATATTTATTCATAATTAATGAATATTTTTGAACAGACGCCAAATAAATATATTCATTTAATATAAGTAAACTCTTCTCTCAGTGTGTGATCAGAATCACAACTCGAACTCGACTCATTTCGAATGCACCAGTATCGGAGCGATTTTGAAAAATCAACATGATGCACGTTTTTTTTATATCAGGATCAATTGAAGGACGTTATCAAGAATATATGAACAAATATGAGCTTGCCTACACGGAGAAAAAGGTATCTTAAAAAGTACCATAATTTATGGATTTTTAGCGCTGGTCTGACCCGAGTCTCAATATTTACCTGAACAAACCTCTAAAAGTACCATAATATCTGGGACTTTTATAAGGAAGGTACCATACTTATTCTGAAAAGTCCAAGAAATTATGGTACTTTTAGATATTCATGCAAGTAAATATTCCGACTCGGGTCAGACCAGCGCTGAAAATCCATAAATTATGGTAATTTTCAGGATATCTGTTTTCTCAGTGTAATTGCAAAATTTAAAGAAACGATAACTTTCAAATTGATCATGAATTAGAAAGAAATCTCGAAATTTCAGTAAAACAAAAATGTGACGCGGTTTGATAAAAATGTCCAAACTCTGGATAAATCTAACAAGTTTTGTTCTACTGAAATTTCCAAGATTCATTCATCATTATCTGCGGCCGTACCAAGCATGGTCTGCCCCAGGTTGATACTAGGACTGGGTAGAACCATGCAGGGTAGGACCGACCTTTAAGTGGACGCATATTAGGTAGTACCACCCTCGGTAGGACCAACCTGATCGCATGTAGGTTGATTCTACGCAACATGGTCCTACCTGACATGGAACCCAGCTGGGGTTTTTCAACAGGGATTGCTTTCCAGACGTAGAGGTGATTCTTTGAATGTATTCAAACCTAATGGTAACGAATAGCACCAGCGAAACGTTTTTCTCCAAATTGGAGTCAATAAAAAACAGGCTTCGAACCACCATCAGTGAAGACTCTCGATCATTAAACTATGATGAGGTTAGAAAATGACATTTTGAGACAGACATCGTTTGAAGACATTATTAGCTCACTTGCTAATAGAAAATTTAGGAGAAGTCTATAAATAAAACTATACAAAAAGTCTTGCTGCGTTCAATTTCTCTGAAAGCTTGATTAATTGCACTTAATTTCAAACGGTGAATCTGAAATATCGTATTTTACGTATTATCTTAGATCTTTTACGAATAGCGTATGTTATAAAATATGATTGCTTCATTGTGCTGAATTAACGGACTATCATTCTTTTGTGTCACTTTTACCGATAATAAATTTCTATAATGAACAGAAGTAGAAATCAGGGAGTGAGTTTTTTTTGGAAGATTTGCCATCTTTCATTTTGATTTTCCGAATCGATCTTGGTCATACCCTAGAAAGAATTTTCTAATAATCCTTTCCCTGAAAAATATACTCTACCCCAGATTCATACAGGGCAAAGGGGCTCGCACCACATCTCTCGCCTAGGGGCCCGCACACTTCAAATCCGGCCCTGGGCACAACGGTAAAAATGAATGGAAAATCAGAAGTATATGCAATTATTTTTGCATAAATCATATATTAGACATGAAGCGAAGTATGAAAAATCAATTCTACAATATATATTCAACAGTTACAAGTAAATACAATGATTGATTTATTAACAACGTTAATGAACACTTGAAATGAATAAAAAGCATTGAAGAATCACTTTAACCATTTATGAATTACTTTATGTACTTGTATTTGTTGAATCTACATCGGAAAATTAATTCTGCATGGTTTAACATACTTCATATTTACACGGAGAAAAATGATTTTGAAATTCGTAGCGATGACCACTATCTTGCCTAGGATTGAAGCCAATTTTTGAAAAATAAGCAACGATTGCTTGTGATGATAGGAATGAATAATAGAAAAATAGCAAAGGGTACTAACGTGTATAGTAATGAAAAATTGTATCAATCATGCCTATGCTGTGGAGCATTCAGCGACAAACGGGGTTAGCGATGGTTCCCTCAGTCATTACAAAAACGTCATGAAATTGAATATGAAACGTTGTATTGCCCGGCGTGGAGAGTGATTCATAATATTCCCAGGCAATGATTGCTAAGCAATGTATAGAGTAGATTCCAACACAGAAAAAAATAATAGAACCATTACACGGTATGGAATCATTCATAACATTTCGAGGTAATGATTCTCAAGCATTGTGTGCCGTACATCACCAAGATTATTCATAAAGTAAGTTACTGAGGTGTAAGCACGAATCTACGAACGATTCATAAACTTTCAGTGAGTTGAAAATCTCAATCGCGCGGTAGAGCTAAGTTGGTATAAGCATTACTTCGGTTAAGTTAGGTTGATTAGGTAGGTAGGATCGAATCCCCATTACTGAGAAGAAAATTTCTTTCTATCACAGCCTTGCATCTCGGATCAATCGGACGAGAAACCTTCGTGGAAGTATGAATTCTAAAAGAATTAATTTTTTTTGCGTAATATTTGAGGATAATTCACGGCATCTTTCTTTTGGATGATGGTATTGATCACTAAGTTTTGTGAGGATTAGGAAGTATGTTCGTTTAGTTCATATTGTAATAGAAACTAAATGAATTTGCAGTGATCTTCATCTGAAGATAGGAACTATTACTACTCCCCGCATAAAGAACTGTTGATAGGAAAGTTCAGTTGTCATCAATTTGCTAACCTTTTTTAGCAATGATCCCTCGTATTTCTAGCGATCATTCACTGTTCTTTTTTCTCCGTGTAATATGGGAATTAATGGAAAAATAAATTCATATGGTATTGGATGAATTACTTTATGTACTTGTATTTGTTGAATCCACATTGGAAAATTAATTGTGCATGGTTCAACATACTTTATATTTAATATAGGAATTTATGCAAAAATAAATTTATATGGTATTGGATCTCCCTCCATTTTGAACCATTCGACCCAAGATTTGATAGCTGCTCAGAGTCTTCTATCACGTCCAATTCGTCGTAGAAATTTTTTATTGCAAAGGCCTATATTGCCTATCCAGTGTATAATAGAGATCAGTGTTCCTACCGTAGCAAGGTGGCACAAGAGTTCTGAAACAGTTTCTTGAGAACACATTTTATTGATCATGAACTTTTCTATGACTACCGTGCTATCTGGGGCACAGCTGCCAGATTGACTCCAAAGTTGAGGGAAATAGTATGCCCATCACCATATCATGTATATACCGATACTTACAGATAAACCTACATACGTGTGTAACTTATATACTTATATGAGACGATAGTGGGTATACTATTCTCTTCAACGGCGCACAGTGGGGCCAAATGCCAGAAAGCTGGCCAAAATGCGAGAAAAAGTGTTCAATTACTAAATATCCCCGAATAAGTTTGTTGGAGTACACATTCGAGCGTATGAAAATGCATCTATTAAGTCATAAGGTGCACTCCGGGCATTATAATTGATTGTTGAAGACTAGATGAAGTAGGCATAGGTATTCAATGAGTAATGAACGTCATGTTCAAAGTCGTACGAAAAGAGTTCTATTCGGAGAACTCAAATTCTGTGAGATGAATTTGGTGAATGAAAACATGTATTTTGAGAATACTCATCATAAAATTGATTCATATTCACCAATCACTATTTATCAACAACAGTACGGTCATCAAAATTTGATAAAAATTTTTTTTTTTCTAAATAGACAAAAGTTACCCAGTACCGTTCAGTACCGCGTTCAAATACACATAGAATTTCAGCATATGTTATCATCTAAAAAATCGCAAAAGAGATCGTTGCAGAATTAAGCACAATCGAAATTATGCATACCTAATAAACACACATACGTTACAATAAATACACAAATAAAGTTCAACGGCTTGGAATGGAAAAAAATATCCCAAAAAAGTCTTGGAAATGTGTTCGGTGTTGAATTGGGTTTCTTAACATCACTTTGCAAGAAATCGTCACTGAAATAGAGGGCGTTGAAGTAGTTATAATCGTGTATTCTTTCGAAATAATTTTCAGGTGAAGCATTCGATAGAAAAATTGTATTCCACAGAGGTTTTCGCGATTTTCAAAGATTCTATTCCTTTTTTCATCCACTCACATTAAGAAAACGAAACATCACCGTGCAGCATTTAGACAGTTGTGATTTATGTCCAACAGAAATTTCAAATCAGCCATAACTTTGTGCTCTTCAGGCACCAACTATTCTGGTCCAGGGCATTACTAAATGTGCTCTGAACGCAAATAGTTGATGTCAGAAGAGCACCAAGTGATGGCTGATTTGAAATTCCTTTTCGACATGAATCGTAGCCGTCTGAACGTTGCACAGTAATTTTAATTGTTCTCAGTGCATGATGTACGATATATTCGCTGTTCATTCGTTTAAGGATTATTCATCTGTTCATATCCAACTTCACATTTGTCACCTATCAATAGATGCAATTTGGTTTGAATTAATCCTTCAATCAATTCAGGAAACTTTTTAAAACAAGAGTTTAGTTAAAGAAAGTGAACATGAATGAAGATAATTATTAATTGGTTGGGAAAGTACTTGGCGCAGGAATTCAATGATTCAGTAGGCGAATGTTCGATCCAATTTCTATCCAAGCAAGTTTGTCGAACGAATCGGATGTGGGTAGTTTTTAATTCTGGTTGGGATAGATGGGTCCGGATGAATTTTCTTTCAACAACGTTTTTTCACCTCTACGGTTATATCATTTTTGTATCTTGATAAAGGATCGTATCGATCCGGAACGTCGATCGGCTATTCGAAGGAAGTTAAATAAATTCGTTCGACAAATTTGCTTGGATAAAAAATTGGATCGATTATTCGCCCACTAAGTCATTAAAGTCCTGCGCCAAGCACTATCCCAACCAATAACTAAAAACTACCCACATCCGAGTAGATGGGTCCGGATGATACTTCATTCAACAACGTTTTTTCACCTCTGCGGTTATATCATTTTTGTATCTTGATAAAGGATCGTATCGATCCGAAACGTCGATCGGCTATTCGAAGGAAGTTAAATAAATTCGTTCGACAAATTTGCTTGGATAAAAAGTTGGATCGATTATTCGCCCACTAAGTCATTGAAGTCCTGCGCCAAGCACTATCCCAATCAATAACTAAAAACTACCCACATCCGAGTAGATGGGTCCGGATGATACTTCATTCAACAACGTTGTCTCTCCTCTACGATTATATTAATTTGTATCTTGATAAAGGATCGTATCGATCCGAAACGTCGAGCGGCTATTCGAAGGAAGTTGAATAAATTCGTTCGACAAACTTGCTTGGATAGAACTTGGATCGAACATTCGCCTACTGAATCATTGAATTCCTGCGCCAAGCACTTTCCCAACCAATTAATAAAAACTATCCACATCCGAGTCGATGGGTCCGGATGATACTTCATTCAACAACGTTTTCTCTCCTCTACGATTATATTAAATTTTGTATCTTGAAAAAGGATCGTAGCGATCCGAAACGTCGATCGGCTTTTCGAAGGAAGTAAAATAAATTCGTTCGACAAACTTGCTTGGATAGGAATTGGATCGAACATTCGTCTACTGAATCGATGAAGATAATGATCTCCATGCAAAAAATGAAGGTATTTGAAATATTTTTAATTGTTGTTATGAATATTCGAAATTTCTTGAGAATGGACGTAATACCTTCGTTTCATATAAAACAATTTTAGAGGAAAAAAAAACTGCTATCCCTCAAATATAATGATAACGGGCCAGAAAGCTGAAGTGAAATTACAATCTTTATTAAATCATACAGTCCAAAGAATTCTCAAATGTTCCGAATGCGTTGTAAATAATATTTCAAGCAATAATGGTATACCCTTCGAAATTTTAACCCTCATATGCAAATGGGGTATTGATGATTCATCTAATGGAAGTAATTACAAGCAAATGTTTGTTGACGAGGATGGGGTTGAAATTGAACCCACGGGAAGAAGAACTCGACGAGCGCTCGAACCTCGGTAAAAGTATTGTCCAAGCGGTCACGTGGGGGACCAAACAAAAAGTCGGAATTTTGGAAAACTAAAAATACTGGGTGATAGGGCTTGAAAAATCAATACGAGTGTTCGTCTACAATGTTTTTCTATGATCAATAGTTTTGGAGAAAAAAATTAAAAAGTACCTCTTTTTCTCGTACTAAAAATGAATGTTTTTTCATCTTAAACTCGTTATAACTCGAGCGGTTTTCAACGTATCAAGATGAGTCTTGCAGATTCTGATTCAGAACACTCCCCCGAAGATGACGATCTCGACGAAATTTCCAAAAATTGATGCAAAATTAATGAATTTTCAATTTGAAGTGAAAACTTGGTTTTCAACGAAGAGCAAAACTTTGCATTGAAAAAGTGTCGGGGGAAGTATGAGCTACGAAAAACTTCCAGCGACAAAGTTGTTCGCTAGTGTGCGGACAAACTTTATGGAAAGTTTTAGATCAATTGGACTATTGGTTCGAAAGATACAGCGATTTATCCATCAGCTCGCAACGGAAATTTCTCATGACTCTACGTCGTTTACCTGCTGAATACGAGGATCCGAATGAAAGGTTGCATTCACTCGATTACTCAACGTAGATTCATGTTTTTTTGGTCGAAGCATCCAAATATCCAACTATTTTTGCAAAATTCGTTATACATTGTTTTTTTTACAAACACTTTTTATTCAACGCATCATTGTTCAATCCTTATTCTACAAGATGAAAATTAAAGATTGAACATTTGTGTGCTCTCTCGAACTCAATAGTTTCCGAAACTTATTTCACGATTACTTGGCCAAATCTTATCGGAATGATATAAACATTGATATCCAGATTCGATGTGTATTGCCGAAGCTTGTAAAATGATTCGAATGATGAAAACATTTCGTTTTTCAATAATATTTGATAACGAATTAGTGGCTCTCAGGCTCGTGTTTTCCGAGTTTCAACGACACAAAGTGTCGAGCGAAATGTGAAATGAGGAAAACTTCGAACAATAAAGTTATGCTCTTATGTTTGAGGGAGTTTTTTTGGAAATTTGAAATTAATCGAATAAAAAATATGGGGTCTATGATTTATGTAAAACGATCTCGTGTTATGAACGGGTCCTGTATAACATCATATTCATGTCTTGAAATATATTTCAGACAAGTTTAAAATGTCTCATGCAACGTGTTTGGATATCATTCACATCATATATGACACATCCAAACCTCGTGATAAAAGTTCATTATTTGTACTTTTTCTTCAGTCATAAATGATTTGGAAATGCTAGTGTACTTTGAATTGTTTATAGACATGATTGTCGAATTGAATTCGGACAAATTTAATTCGAATTCAATGTTACCCTAACAGCACAACTGCTTTCCGTTACCTTTCGATACCTTTCTGGAAAGTGTTACACGTTTCAGAAAGGTATCGAAAGGTAACTGAAAGCAGTTGTGTTGTGAGGGTACACGGAGAAAAAAGATTCGCTGGAATAGCAAGAATTTCGCTGTTCCAGCGATATTCGCTCGTTATTATATGGACAGCAAGCAAGTTTCCTGAAATAAACGCCAATGATATTTTCAACGAATCAAGCTTCGCAAGACCAGCGAAGTACTGATAATTATAACGAATCAATACGTAAAAACAGCGAATTAGTTCGTTAATCCAGCGCATTGGTTCGTTAATACAGCGAATTCCTATTCAATCCACTTAGCGAAGACGGCTTCATTCAGATAGCGAAATCTTTTTTCTCCGTGTAATGAACCAAAATTGCCCCCCTTGGACACAATACACTGTAAAAAATTCATGTAAATAAACGATTCAAACTGCATACAATATATTTTGAACCAAAAAAAGAAATTATATCATTAGAGTGAATAATTATTCTTTATTTTTAGGTTTTCTAATTGATATTTTCGAAAATAAGCTTTCAAAAAATTTTACACTTTTTGGAATCAAATATTTTAATAAAGTTTGTAAATCTTTCATCTTCTCTGCACTTATGCCAGTTGGAGCAGCTGGTGGTGATTTGCATAATGCATGTAAACTCACTGAAGATTTGATGATATGAATTTTTGGTTCTCCATTGTAACTTTGAAATATATTGATTTGACCGTTAGGGAAATATTGAATCCGTACTGCTTTGCTGATTTGCAGATTCTTAATATCTTTGACATTTTCCTGTAACAGAACCTCATAATCTCGGACTGGGCGATCTACTTCTCTGACAATTTTCAATGGTGGATTTCTTGCACTTTCTATGAGATCAATGTAGTCTTCATCCGTTTCAATAGTTTTAAGTTGTTTCTTTTTTTTGCCATATACTCAAAAATTCCGATCGCAAGAGCAGTATGAATGTCCACGAACTGGATACACATGTTCAAATTCAAGTTGCAATTCTTGAGCCAACGATGATAAGAAAGAGACGAGGACACGGTTTTCATTCTGACCACCGCAACCATCCGAAAATAAATAAATTTTATTGTAATAATTAAGCTATGTAAGATAAAATTGCACACAGTATTACCACCTTTCTTAAAATTTCCTTCTAAAAAAAAGAACATGTAACTTCTGCCATGTTCACCGAAGACATGCACGTTAAAAACGTGTAGCCAAAGCAATCTCTTGTAGAACTGATCTGATACAGGAATTTTCGGCAAAGGTAAATTTTGACCGAAATCAAATTCAAGACATAACACATTTTCTTCTGCCAACATTTTCTTTTTCAATATTTTGTACTCTTCTATACTTTTTTTATGCTGTTTGAACTCATCACCAAGATTGTTTTGCCGCTCTTGTCCAAAACATATGTTACAAACATCAGTGCGTGGTATTGAGGAAGAAAAATTCAAATGACGATTAAAATATTGAGAGTAGGTTGATAAATCAATCGGAGGATTTTCACAACCTGTTTTCGCTGTATAATATTCCAAAAACAAAGCGTATATTTTTTTCAGTGTTAAATTAGGATGATCAAAATATTGTAAGCTAGACGTTTGACCGGCTTGACGTTTATAATGTGACTCAGAGTGTGGAATTAACAAACAGTGTTGATGGATCATTTGTTTTACATCTCCGGTCAATCGCACTACGTGATTTCCATGTTTTCCCCGACTATCTTCGATAGTTTCATTATGTAATATCTTTTTCTGTATAGTTGTAAATCGCCCTTGTCGTATGTTCAATAAATTACATAAAAATTTTTGACAAGTCTTTATGTCACCGAATTCAGCATGCAAAAAATAATTCCACAAAACAACTTTATTCTGCGCATTTCCTGTAACATTTGGCGCTCTCTTTTTCATTAATCCAGCGAGGAAAATATTTTGAGAATCATATTTGCCATAGTTCCAAAATGTGTCATGAAATTTTTGTTGTTGTTGAACAGGAATATTTTGGAAACACTGTTTTACGCAGCACGAATTTACGGGTTTGAATTGCTTAGCTGCAATAGATTTCCCAGAAGTCGAAACATATTCTCGTCCCTGTAATACCAAATGATCGCGTTATACAATCCGATATTCCAAACACTATCCAAGTTCTCAACATTGAATAATTATTTTCAAGTAATAAGTTTGTATCGACTGTAACACACTATTTAAAAATTATTTCAGTAATGTATCAATTGTATTTCATTCTTTCATCTTCATTACATTTCAATATTGTTCCACAAGAATATATCAAAAATCTGTCAACTGAAATGTTACCTATTTGCAATGTCTCAGATATATTACAAAAGAAACATTACAATGAAATATTTCATAAATGTTCTTGAAATATTTCAAAAATAATTCAGAAATCTTGTATTGCGATGTAAGATTAGCAGACATTGCAATATTTGTGAAAGGACTTTGAAATCTCAGTACGACATGCAGCAATATTACAAGAATATTCCAATATTTCGAACGTTAGATTTCTGCGGTCGTAATGAAATCTTCGATGCTCTATGGGTTGGATGACTGTTAGATACAGAAATATTTATACATCGATGACTGCGAAAATACAATGTATTATGTCTCAGTTATGCATGGAAAATTGAGGAATTTGTTGACAGCACCATTCCATTGCACACTGTATTATACTAAATATATATACGGAATATACAAAACTCATTTTTAGCCTTTTTATCTTTGTTCTTTATCCAGTTGTTCGGATTTCTTGTACGTTTTCGACCAGTTTTTGAACTGTTTTTATCAGACATTATTATGACACTAACCCGGAAAATAAATTCAATAATAAAATTGTTGAAAATGTGGAATTATGCACTTTTTCTCACATCGGAGGGAGCAATGTTTTCTATTCTTACGGTTGCAATTACTATGTAGGCATTTGTTTTTATTTGATGTTTTGTGTCTTCATTCGTCATCACCGAAGTCCTGCGTGCTCGGCGGCTCCGCTTGATTCACATAAATCATAAACCCCATATTTTTTGTTCGATTAATTTCAAATCTCCAGAAAAACTTCCTCAAACATAAGAGCATAACTTTATTGTTCGAAGTTTTCCTCATTTCACATTTCGCTCGACACTTTGTGTCGTTGAAACTCGGAAAACACGAGCCTGAGAGCCACTAATTCGTTATCAAATATTATTGAAAAACGAAATGTTTTCATCATTCGAATCATTTTACAAGCTTCGGCAATACACATCGAATCTGGATATCAATGTTTATATCATTCCGATAAGATTTGGCCAAGTAATCGTGAAATAAGTTTCGGAAACTATTGAGTTCGAGAGAGCACACAAATGTTCAATCTTTAATTTTCATCTTGTAGAATAAGGATTGAACAATGATGCGTTGAATAAAAAGTGTTTGTAAAAAAAACAATGTATAACGAATTTTGCAAAAATAGTTGGATATTTGGATGCTTCGACCAAAAAAACATGAATCTACGTTGAGTAATCGAGTGAATGCAACCTTTCATTCGGATCCTCGTATTCAGCAGGTAAACGACGTAGAGTCATGAGAAATTTCCGTTGCGAGCTGATGGATAAATCGCTGTATCTTTCGAACCAATAGTCCAATTGATCTAAAACTTTCCATAAAGTTTGTCCGCACACTAGCGAACAACTTTGTCGCTGGAAGTTTTTCGTAGCTCATACTTCCCCCGACACTTTTTCAATGCAAAGTTTTGCTCTTCGTTGAAAACCAAGTTTTCACTTCAAATTGAAAATTCATTAATTTTGCATCAATTTTTGGAAATTTCGTCGAGATCGTCATCTTCGGGGGAGTGTTCTGAATCAGAATCTGCAAGACTCATCTTGATACGTTGAAAACCGCTCGAGTTATAACGAGTTTAAGATGAAAAAACATTCATTTTTAGTACGAGAAAAAGAGGTACTTTTTAATTTTTTTCTCCAAAACTATTGATCATAGAAAAACATTGTAGACGAACACTCGTATTGATTTTTCAAGCCCTATCACCCAGTATTTTTAGTTTTCCAAAATTCCGACTTTTTTTTCGGTCCCCCACGTGACCGTTCGGACAATACTTTCACCGCGGTTCGAGCGCTCGTCGAGTTTTTCTTCCCGTGGGTTCAATTTTGGTTTCCCTGACTTTCCCTGACTTTCCCTGACTCAGTTGGCGAATTTTCCCTGACCTTTTTGCATTTTTTGCAATACTGATTTTTTAATAGTTGAGTGATTTATTTCGCTTAGATCTTCGAATTATTAGATTTTACAAATCTTAGTTCACTCCTGAGCTGCCTATAACCCATATACAGGGTGGGGCATTTAAAGTGTCGCGGGCGTTTTTTCCAAAAATAAAGTGAGATACGAGAAAATTTTTCGGACAAAAGTTGTAGGGTACCGAGGAGGACATCCGATGGTGGCCTAGTCTTTGACCTCAAATCTCATCTTCAAGGGCATTCTGAGATCAACTCTTGTTTTTTAAATAGCATCTCATATTTTTTACTGCAGATTTGGATTCTAGGTCAAAAATCAAGAAACTTTTGTCTGAACCATTTTCCTGAAATCCGCAAAAATGGCGCTCTAATCGATATTGTTCCATTTTGAATCTGACATTCGAATAACTCGAAAACGAAGGGTCTTGCAAAAGAATGTTTCGTACAAAAGTTGTCAATACACAACACATTTCAATCGTCTACATTACCACCATTCAGAGCTCACGCGATGTAAACAAACGACGGGGTACAGTGAAAATTCACGATTTTGAAAGTCAGTTTGTCAGTTACATTTGATTATTACTTGGTTTATGACAAATTGAAAATCATGGATATCCGATACACGGTTTCTGAAAAGATCGATATGATCTACATTTACGGTGAAGTGCATAAGAACCCCAGACAAGCATATGACTTGTATGCAGAACGATTTCCTGAAAGAACAACGCCATCCATTAGGTATTTTCAACGCATTACAAAATTATTCTCAGAAACGGGAAGTGTTACAAGGGAAAAACGACATCGAATGAGAACTGTTAGCGGAGAAAATGCGGAAGTTAATGTACTAGCTGCAGTAGCCAATAATCCACACGTGAGCTCTCGTGAAATTGAACTCCATTCGGGAATTTCTCGAAGAAGTGTTCTTCGAATACTGAAACGTCACAAATTCCATCCGTATCACATTTGTTTGCATCAAGACCTTCACGGTGATGATTTCGAAAATCGTGTACAGTTTTGTCGATGGGGTCTGGCGCAAATGCACAATAACAACTTCATCAACATATTATTTTCTGATGAGTCGACGTTCACCAATCATGGTCAAGTAAATCGACATAATATGCATTACTGGGCGACAGAAAATCCAAGATGGTTACGTCAAGTAGAGCATCAAAGACAATGGGCTGTGAATGTTTGGTGTGGTATTTTTCGATCTCGAGTAATTGGACCGTACTTCATTGCAGATACGCTAAATGGAGAGAAGTACAGACATTTCTTAGATCAAGTACTTCCAACATTACTTGAAGACATACCTATTCAGGAACGATTGAATATGTGGTATCAACACGATGGTTGTCCATCCCATTATGCAGTCACAACTCGAGAAATATTGGACAAAGATTATCCTGGACGATGGATAGGACGTCGTGGACCAGTTCATTGGCCTGCCCGTTCTCCGGATCTTACTTCTCCAGATTTTTTTTTATGGGGATACATAAAAGATACAGTTTATCAACAAGCACCGACTACACCTGAGAATATGCGTCAACGAATCATCAATGCATGCGCGAGCATCAATGAAGATATTTTAGCACGAGTTCAGCAATCTTTTGTGAAACGTTTTGAAATGTGTATTGAAGTCGAAGGCCATCATTTTGAGCATCTACTGCATTAAAATTATCCAAGTGATGTAGACGATTGAAATGTGTTGTGTTTTGTCTGTTATACCCCATCACCTCCGTTTCAGTTCAAGGAGTCCCCCTTGGAATCAGACAACTTTTGTCCGAAACATTCTCCTCCAAGACCGTTTGTTTTCGAGTTATTCTAATGTCAGATTCAGTATGGAACAATATCGATTAGAGCGCCATCTTTGCGGATTTCAGGAAAATGGTTCAGACAAAAGTTTCTTGGTTTTTGACCTAGAATCCAAATCTGCAGTAAAAAATATGAGATGCTATTTAAAAAACAAGAGTTGACCTCAGAATGCCCTTGAAGATGAGATTTGAGGTCAAAGCCAAGGCCACCATCGGATGTCCCCCTCGATACCCTACAATTTTTGTCCGAAAAATTTTCTCGTATCTCATTTTATTTTTGGAAAAAACGCCCGCGACACTTTAAATTATTTTCATCTTCATTTGAGGTTTGAGATATTCGATATTAACATTATCAATACTCTCAATATCGGGCATGACTGCTTCAGATGATAGTTCTAATATGCCAGTAACATCTCCGAAGTCGGATAAAAGATTTTCTCCTCATGTTTTTCAAGTTACTGAATTTGAATTTATAGCAAAAATTGCAAGATTCTTGTTATTTCCTATGAAATCTAATGCTTCCGCGAGATTCGAGAAATTATCGATCTCGTTTTGTCTTGTCTTGGAAATCGAGACAATATCGAGACGAGCTGCATAAAATAGCATTCTAGAAAAGAACAATATGTACCAATCGAGAAAAGCGTAACGTCGAGATCAGTTGGTCAAGATCTTGACTACATCTCGATCTTGTATTATCAAAACCACCAATGCAATAAGGACAAATTTCGAAGTAAATTATTGCAGTATTGGTTAGGAACTTTGTATATCTATATATATTTTATATTCAGATATATAAACAATGTTAAATAACAAAGACGTAGTATAGATAGACCGAGCCCATATATGGCGGGAGTAAGAGAGACAGAAACAGAAACTCTTCCAACCGTATTTTAAAATAGGCGGGAGAGTTTCTATCTTTCTCAGACTGAAAAACGATAGTAAATAAACAGCGCCACAATAGGTCTGTTCTTTTAGAAATGTTGGGGCACCACGTTGGGGGTGATTATACTCATATTTTTTGTAATGGATCCTGCCCCTTATACATATTATATAAATAAATATAACAACTTTATTTTTCCGAATATTACCTATTTATATTTTACTTATTATACAAACGTATATTTATATTTATATATTTCCTTAAACATATAAAATTCCGAAAGTTTATCGACAAGATCAATATTCTTGAGGTATTGTCAAGACAAGATCAAGATGATTCATTACAGGAATCATTCAAGAACAAGACGATATCATTATTTTCATATTTTTCAAGAACAACACAATATTTCAGAAAATATCGTATTGTCTCGTATTGTGGAAACACTAATGAAATCTCGAAGATTGGATCTTCAAAAAATTGAGAAGTATTGTTCATATACATTTGTAAGAATTGAGGTGGGAATAGACAAATTGCACATACGTTTTTCCATTGACAGAAAATTGTGACTGAATGTTGATACAAGTTCTGATTATTCTGCGTGTAGCACAGTTGTCTTAGAGGCCGTAACACTTTAGAGAATCTTCCAGTATGATTTGATGATTCATTCGTTAATGTCTGAGGAATTCAACTCCTACAAGAAGGAATAGTCTTCAAAAATGAGGAAAAAATCCTTCATTTTCAGCAAAATACAAATTTCCTCATAATTGAAAGATGTGATTTATGGAGGAAAATTCTCCAGAATTTTCACTCCAGAAAGATATCTAAGAGATGTTTTTCTGGGAGACATCTCAAACATATCTAAATTTGTTGCATACGACATCTTTTAGATCTCTTCAAGATATCTTTTAGACTGATGTTTATTGGGTTGCTGATCCAGCAATCCGGCATTGAAGGTATATAGGCTACTAGAAACATTACTGAATCAGCAAATATCTTGCAAGCGAGATTTTTGCGGTAACACCAAACCTTTCGCCAATTCCGCAAAGAAGATTTACTGAAGTTATTCTTTCAGCAAGCATTTTTCTCTGCGTGTACGTATGATTGAGTGAGTTTCAGAAGATTATGAAAAAATGTTCCCAATTTTAACTGCAATGCAAAGATTATGTACGCGTGAAAATAACCAATCTTTATTATAATGTATATTGATTGAATAAAACTCAAAATATCAAAATTGAAGAAAGGAACAAATATTTGAACAGTAACCAGCAGTAGAATTCACCAAAAATAAAAGAAAAAGAAACAAAGCACACAATGCAAACATATGAATCGATTATATTGTGTCTTTCATTTTCATCTCATGTTATGATAAGAACTGTTTCATTCGGTGCACAATTCGATTGTTTAACTGTACAAAATCATTTATAAGATGAGAATGAAAGCACAGATAAAATTTGGATAATATTCACATAACTCAAGAGAATACCAACATTCGAGGACGTTTTTTCTATCTAATTACTCGGAATTCAATTGATAAAAAAAAACCAAAAGTTCTAGGGGGTATTCTCCAAGACCTTACCTACATCTGTGAAAAGCGAAAATTCTGAATTTCAAATGATTTGTTCGAAAAAAAAATTGTCACTACGTTTTAGTCGGTTCCCTAATTCCCTTGATTTCCCTGACTTTCCCTGATTATTTTTCACTTCCCTGACTTTCCCTGACCTTTTTTGATTTCCCTGACTTTCCCTGATTTTCCCTGACTTTCCAGGTCAGTGTGAACCATGTAGAATGTTCGATCGCATTCTAAGAACTTCTCGTGTTACTTGGGGATGTATTGTTCTCCAGTCGGCTCAATTGATAGTATATTGTTCATCAAGGGGGGAAATTTCCCACTTCTCCCCGAGGTGAACATACTATTTTTTCCCACAACTGCAAGGAAAGTGAAAATCATCTGTTTAATTGCATATAAAATATTCATATGCATATTTCAGAACGAAAAGATAGTTTGTATTTTCCTCCCGCTGCAAGCGGGCAGAAAGTACTTTCCTCCCGTTGCGAGCGGGCAGAAAGTACTTTCCTCCCGCTGCGAGCGGACAGAAAATATTTTCCCCCCGCTGTGACACATTCGCTTGGAATTCAGCACTTTCTGACCTATTTTTAGGGGAGAAAGTGCTGAATTCCAAGCGAATGTGTCACAGCGGGAGGAAAGTATTTTCCGCCCGCTCGCAGCGGGAGAAAAATACAAACTATCTTTTCGTTCTGAAATATGCATATGAATATTTTATATGCAATTAACAGATGATTTTCACTTTCCTTGCATACCTTTGCTCCTTGTTATTTGATTGCAATGAAATTTATAACAAGTTTTAGTTGTGAGCCGATAGTATTCCCACACGAGTTCCATCCCAGTCGGTTGAAAAATGTGGGATTTTTTTTTGCGATCCGCATCATTGGACGATTTTCTGACAGTAGTCGCCCTCGATGCTACATAACGGCGATCCTCAATATTATGCTGAGGTGCTTCGATGCTACGTAAGTGCGATGCTACATAAGGATTTTTTCAACAAATGTCGATCAGCTCGATGCTACATATGCTCGATCCTACTTACAGTATTTCCTTGTGCAGATGCCTCGATGCTACATAAGTGCGATGCTGCATGAGTGCGATGCTACATAAGGATTTTTTCAACAAATGTCGATCAGCTCGATGCTACATATCCTCGATCCTACTTACAGTATTTTTTTTGTGCAGATGCCTCGATGCTACATAGCTGCGATTCTACATAAGGATTTGATTAATGAAATATCAATCAATTCGATGCTACATACTTATGTTGCTACATAGCCGCGAGCCTACATACGCTCGATGCTACATGTGCCCGATGCTACATAAGCTTGAACCTACAATGGCATTCTTTTGTACACATGTCTAGCTCCTACATAAGTGCGTTGCTACATAGCTGCGATCCCACATAAGGACTTTATCACAATACATATGCTCGATGCTACATTTGCTTGATTCTACATGTGGTATCCCTTTGTATAAGTGCCTTGATCCTAAATAAGTGCGTTGCTACATAACTGCGAATGTTGCGATCCTACGTAAGGATTCTTCTACAAAACGTCGATCAGATCGATGCCACATACACTCGATCTTACATATGGAGTTTTCATTTAACCCTTCAAGTACACACAGGTGCAAATTCGCATTAACCTTCTTCATATTTTTCGTTGCTCGTCAAAAATTGATTTTATTATCATGTTTTTTTCACTAATTGGGTGGAATATTCGTAAATTTTCTCCCATGCCACATTAATCTGCACAGTTTTTACTTCAAATTGAGAAAAAGAAAGGTCAAATTGGTCGAAAAGAAACCGAGTTATTAATCGATAAAATTGCGTGGTCCGAATTCGCACCTGTATGTACTTCGAAAGTGTAAAAGGATGTGTGTACTTGAAGGGTTAAATTATCAACGCGATGTATGTCACATATTTCCGGGATTCGATACTCCTTAATCCTATTTCCACGAGAAGTATTCGAACTAATACTTCTTTTCCATAAAGAATGCCCAATGGGAAATTGTATATCTTGAAAGTTCCCAGATAGCCACATGACGCTCATTTGTACTTCATTTGCATCGCGTCTTAACGATAAGATAACACACAGATATTCAAGAGTAGTTCAAACTGTGATGAATCCTGATCTCTCAACAACTTGTAGTTGAATTTTGCTCAAATTTGGAAGTTCAGAATTCTATTTAACACATATGCGCTTCAATTGTACAAGATTTGGAATATGCGGAAATGGCATGAAATTATATTCCAATTTCTAAAACGTCGTAATCCAACGCATTGATGTGAGTTAAAAGTTACTTCGATCTTAATACAACATGGAACTTGAATGGATCGATTCCAATACATTTTCCACGTGAATTATTCTCACATGTTTAGTCAATACTGTCTCTCACAAAGTTGGAAAAACACAATTACAATTCAAATGTCAATCGCCGGGAATAAAAATGTTGCAGTGATACCCCGAATCGAAAAATTTATACAGTTTCCATCCTCTGAAAAATCTTGAATTTATCCTCTAGAACTATTGTCTTTACTCCACTCGGTGTAAAAATTCTAATTGGTTCTGGCCGCAATTTTCAATAAAAAAGATAAACACAGTTTTCAATTCAGTCTGATTTCATCCTACACTCGAACAAAAATAGACTAAAATGAAATTTGTTACAACTTTCGAGAAACTGGATTTAATTCAGATTAAATTCATTTTCAATTAGAAACTCATTAGAATATGATGATTTATTTGCGAATTCAATCATTGAGACACATTTTCCGTATGTTCTAAATGAAGTATAGTACAAAAAAATGCCTTCGCTATATATATATATTAGAATGGAGCGAAAAACACTTTTTTCGAAATTCGACTTTCCTGACCTTCATGAAGTTCCTCAATCGTCTAGAAAATAGTCTCTCATAACCACAGTGAAGAATATTAATATCTTGAGGTTCCACACTGCAGTGGAAATTTTATCATTAGATTCGATCAACTTCCTGTTAGTTTCAAAATGAAATTCCACTTTTCTATTGTTAAAATCACTCATTCAATCCTGATCTGGTTGATTATGTTATCCGTTGTATATTATGTGACATAGAGTCGTTCATCGCAGAAACAGTGCGAGATAAGCAAATTTTTATCTTGCATGATTTCATCAATAAGTTTTTGTGATTCACCGCAAACGTTTAATCCTCAGTTGTCCCACGTATTTTCGTGTATTCTCATTAACCTTTCGTTGTGCATTGCAATCAACCGAATGAAGCTTTTTCAATGATAAAAGATGTACTATTGTTGTTAAATTTGATCCCTGTTCTGGTTTTAAATCGTACCTTTTCACCCCTCTGAACGTAAGGTCGGATTTTCGAGAATCTCTCGTTCCCTTTAGACCCCCGTGGAGTGACTTAGGGTTGATCACAGCGGTTGACTATTCTTGAGTTCTCATATTTCGCCTGTTTAAATTTATGAAATTCCGAACATACTCAACCAGGTCAGGATTGAATTAGTAATTTTAATGACAGAATAGTGGAATTTCATTTTAAAACTAACAGGAATTTGATCGAATCTAATGATGAAATTCCAACTGCGGCGTGGAACTTCAAGATATTAATGTTTTTCGCTCCGGCTTCGAGAAAGTATTTTTCAGGCGATTTAGTAACTTCATGAAGTCGAATTTCGAAGAAAAGTGTTTCTCGCTTCACCCTGATACATACACTGAGAAAAAAATCAAAGTGCCATCAACCACCTAGTGTAGTTGAAAAATTTTTAAGTGAATCAATGAATTTTTCGTTGAAACGACTTGGAATTTGTAGAATTAACTACAACGCGTTTCATTGTTTCAAACCTATCACTTGATTGTATGAACCAACGCGAATGAAATTCAAGGAATCAGAAAAAATTCTATTCAAAATCGCAAGTAGTTGCACAGTTGAAAATTTTGTGTAAATGTGTTAAAAAATCCGTGTGTCATGAATTTTCTGTTAAATATTCAACACAACCACGTGTAACTTCTACAGACAGTCCTTGTGTAATCAGGTCCCAACTGATTTATAATGTGAAATCATTCAAACAAGTGAAAAAAAGTGTCAAAATGACACAAATGTTATTCAACTCAAGATTGAACATAAAAATTGTGTTGTTCTCAACTACCAAGGGGAGATCGCCAGTGGTGGGAGCTATTTTTTTATGAAACTTCTATGTACGTGTAACTTTAGTAGTCGTCGGAAGAACTGTTCATGCATTTTGGTTTCAGCTTTCATTGTAATGGAAATTCGTTTTCTAGATATGTGAATTTGAAGATAGAGTGCGAGTCGATATACGCAAAGAAAGTACACCCAATCAAAGGACCGGCAGTGGCTTGAGTGATACAGCTTCAACATTCGGTCCCGACGATCCATGTTCAATGCTCATTGAAGTACTGTTTTTTTTCAATTTATTCTTATGCATTGTTTCAACACGAAAAAAGTGTGATTTTCACATTTGATTGATGTAAAAAAATCCATAAATTATACTTTTGAACTGTTGATTCATTCCTTATTTTGGATTTCATTTGACAGTACTTATCTGTTGAATTTACACGATCGGAAATTCCAATCAAAATTTTACCAACATCCTTTTGTGTTATATTATTTACATCGAGCTTGAGTTATTAGCTAACACAAATACATTATGTGATATCGACACAAAAATATGTGTGGACCGTTTGGGACATGTGAAATGTGTTGAATTTAACACAAAATTTCCAACTGTGTGAGTCAACCTCCTAAGCAAGAAGTGAATCAACTCACGTGAACAGTTGTATGAACAAAAAATGTTTCCGTTTACAAACTTCAGATCATTAATTGAATGAGAATAATTGATTATTCCAATTGATTCAATTGTTTGATTTAATGATACACCAGGAACTAATCAACATTATTCTCGAGTTCAGGGTATTCAGATGTCCAGTTGATTGTTTTTTTTTTCAATATATCCACAAAACATGACCACAGCATTTGCTTGAAAAGAATTTTACTTCCGTATTCATTCTACATATTTTTCAATCTCAGGAGATATTCAATAGAAATAAATTTCAGAAGACACACTGAAGTATTTTATAACAATTTCTTTGAAATTGGTTTTTATTTTTAATGACGAGGTACAAAATACTAACAGGGTTTGGGAATGACTTGCATTCTGTGTCACGAGACTCGTATATCGTCGCATAGCTACGTCAGTTAAAGCGTGAATTTGATGAGGTTAGGTGGGCACGTAGGTAGGTAGGTTCGATTCTCGATTAGGGCTTCAAACTCTCTGTTCTGACTGACAACCCGCTTACTTCTTTATCCGCCGTTGGTGGAGAAGAGAGAGTCTTCATCATCGGTAAAAGAACTCCCCTTCCATTAAATGGTTTGTGTAATCGAAATTTTTTATTTGTTTTTTCTCGTTGTTTGTACATTGGACATCAAATACTATTGGATTCAATGAACTTTTTTGAAAATTCATTGCAACCGAGTGTAGAATTGATTCAACGACTCTTGAAAAACGATTGAAAAGAAAATCTGAGTTGATTCAGAAATTTAAAAACTTGGGATCAATTGTTACGTGCATTTGACACAAAAATGTAAGATAGTATGTCAAGGACATAAAGAGTCTAAACAATTCTGTATCGTTTTATGTCAAATGTATTAAGATACTTGACGGAGCCAATTTTTTATTGCTTCAACCATTCACGTAGTTGACTCAACGGAGTCGGCCAACTTGGTGAATGATTTAATTCAACTTCCAGAGTTAGTTGAACTTATCTAACCTCCTGGCGTAGTTGAGTCAACTACATTTTCGTTGAGCTCACAAATTTTTTTTCTCAGTGTAGATAGATTGCCAATTCAAATTAACCGTCTTCCTAGACAAAGCTTCAAAAATATACGAACTATACGCATTGATATCACAATTGAATGGATATTTAATGAGTTCTTACTCCAGAACAATTTCAACTCCGATTCAATTGAATTCCCTGAAAAAACTCATGATAGACATAGATAGAATTTCAATAGAATTATTGTACTCATAATATCAAATATTATAAATTATGGAATTGTTTCACCATAATTGATGATTACCCCTCAATTAATATCATGGTCATTATAGACCATTATAGACATGAAGTGGAAGTTGTCGGCCGCAGGGGTTATGTTTTGGCTGGGACTGTACCTGAACAAACCGACCGAACTATTTGGATATTTTCTCCATAAATACATGCTAGAATGAGATAATGATAATATCTAAAGATATGAATTTGTAGTATTTGAGACGAGGAATTCGAAACTAAAAGATTTTTCACGGTACGAGGTCGTTTTCATAAGATTTTTTGCAGAGAAACGAGGAGTTATATATTGGTTCTAACGAATTTCATCACCTACTGATGAGACGACGTCCGATTTGGAGGATGAAACGCATCAATTCTTATAGGATTTTGTCTGAGGAATCCGATGGTTTATGATTCATCTTGGTACGCGGCCGTTTTCGTGGGTTTTTTGTCAATAAGAAGCGACATTTCTAACAACTTCTACATGATTTCGGTGAATTTTGTTATCTCATGATAGGACGTCGTCCGGATCAGGGATTGAAATTCATCAATTCCTGAAGGGAATTGTCCAGGGAATTTAATAGTGTACGACTCATTCCGGTACGCGGCCGTTTTCATGCAGTTTTCGTCGAGATAAGGCAAGATTTTTGTCAATTTGCACAGAATTTGCATGAATTTCGTTATTTAAAGACAAGTCGACGTCCGATTCTTGGGGTGAAATCTAGAGATTCTTATGAGGAATTTTCTACGGAATCCAGTGATATACGGCTCATTCCGGTACGCGGCCGTGTTCTTGATTTTTTACGCGAAAAGTCGTTGACTGGTATTTGACGGGATTATCAATACATATGCAAATTCTTCCATCGGCCGCAAGGTTGTCGTTCGATCGGGAGAATCTGATGCATCAATTCTTATAGGAAATTGTCCAAGAAATCCAATGGTGTATGGCTCATTCCGGTACGCGGCCGTTTTCATAGAGTTTTCGTCGAGAGAAGGGGAGATTTTTGTCAATTTCCACAGAATTTGCATGAACTTCGTTATTTAAAGACAAGTCGACGTCCGATTCTTGGAGTACAATCTATGGATTTTGATGAGACTTTTTGCGTGAAAAACCAAGAACACCGCAGCGTACCGGAATGAGCCGTATATCACTGGATTCCTCAGACGATGTCCTATAAGAATTGATGCATCAGATTCTCCCAATCGAAGGACACCCGTGCGGCAATTGGAAGAATTCGCATATGTATTGATAATTCCGTCAAAAACCAGTCAACGACTTTTGGCGTGAAAAATCAAGAACACCGCGGCGTACCGGAATGAGCCGTATATCAGTGGATTCTGCAATCAATTCTTCATAAGAATCTATAGATTTTACTCCAAGAATCGGACGTCGACTTGTCTTTAAATAACGAAGTTCATGCAAATTCTGTGCAAATTGACAAAAATCTCGCCTTCTTTCGACGAAAACTCCATGGAAATGGCCGCGTACCGGAATAAGCCATACACCATTGGATTCCTTGGAAAATTCCTATAAGAATGGATGCATCTCATTCTTATAATCGAACGGGAACCCTGCAGCCGATGAAAGAATGTGCATAATCTCGATTATTCCGTCAAATACCAGCCAACGCGTTACGTGAAAAATCAAGAACCTAGCAGCGTACCGGAATGAGCCGTATATCACTGGATTCCGCAGACAATTCCTCATAAGACTCCATAGATGCTACTCCAAGAATCGGACGTCGACTTGTCTTCAAATAACGAAATTCATGGAAATTCTGTCCAAATTGACAAAAATCTCCCCTCCCGTCGACGAAAACTCCATGGAAACGGCCGCGTACCGGGATGAGACATGCACCATTGGATTCCTTGGACGATTTCCTATGAGAATTGATGCATCAGATTCTCTCGAACGAACGACAACCTTGCGGCCGATGGAAGGATTCGCATATGTATTGATAATTCCGTCAAATACCATTCAACGACTTTTCGCGTGAAAAATCAAGAACTCGGCCGCGTAACGGAATGAGCCGTATATCACCGGATTCTGTAGACAATTCCTCATAAGAATCTATAGATTTTACCCCAAAAATCGGACGTCGACTTGTCTTTAAATAACGCAATTCATGCAAATTCTGTGGAAATGGACAAAAAATCTCCCCTTGTCTCGACGAAAACTCCATGGAAATGGCCGCGTACCGGAATAAGCCATACACCATTGGATTCCTTGGACAATTCCTATAAGAATGGATGCATCTCATTCTTTCAATCGAACGAGAACCCTGCAGCCGATGGAAAAATTTGCATAATTTCGATTATTCCGTCAGATACCAGCCAACGCGTTACGTGAAAAATCAAGAACCTGGCAGCGTACCGGAAAGAGCCGTATATCACTGGATTCTGCAGACAATTTCTCATTTGAATCTCTAGATTTTACCCCAAGAATCGGACGTCGACTTGTCTTCAAATCACGAAATTCATGCAATTCTGTGGAAATTGACAAAAATCTCCCCTTCTCTCGACGAAAACTCCATGAAAACGGCCCCGTATCGGAATGAGCCATACACCATTGGATTCCCTGGACAATTCCCTTCAGGAATTGATGAATTTCAATCCTCGACTCGGACGACGTCCTATCATGAGATAACAATATTCACCGAAATCATGTAGAAGTTGTTAGAAATCTCGCTTCTTATTGACAAAAAACCCACGAAAACGGCCGCGTACCAAAATGAATCATATACCATCGGATTCCTCAGACAAAATTCTATAAGAATCGATGCATTTTATCCTCCGAATCGGACGTCGTCTCATCAGTAGGGGAGAGTGGGGACACTTGCACCATGGGGTATGGGGGATATGCACCACAGCAGATATCTCTTAATTTTCCAAAATTTCTGAACTGTTCTTGCACGTGGCGTTTGCTGAATGGATGACCTAACTCCACACGAGTTCACAGGAACGTGGAATGAATCTCTGTTTTTTTATTGATATCAAAAGGTTTGGCACTCTCAAAATCGTTTGATTTGTGTCTCCTTAGTTTTTCAGAAAAAGTTTCCCATGATCTGTAAGTGATCCCAAACACCACGAAACCAATCTCAATCGAAAGTACAATCGTTGCACAATATTTTCATGATCCACTTTTTGACTGAAAATATCTGGAATTTTTTGCGAGCATCAGTAGTCTGTTGATGCCGTGAGGTGCAATGCACCACAAATTGCGAGGATACCTGCACCACTTCCGATGTTTCATTTTTTTTATAGAAACAGGTATTCAGAATGATCCGTACACTCGGATGTTCGAATCTGAATGTTCTTCCAAAGAACAGAAGAAAGAAGGAGAGGAAGGAGAGAGAGAGAGAGAGAAAGATTCTTTTGTTTGATAAAATACTCTGTGAAACTCTTTGCTATTTCCATGAATGATCTCACTTCATATAAGTCAGGGGGGATAAACTCAATGAGAGAATTTTCATAATGAACTTCAGCGCCGCCAAGGGGAAGGCTACTGGAACTAACCTCACATGGATACATTTACACAAATGCTCAACAAATCATAAAAGTTTGTGACACAGTTTCAGTGCCTTCATGTCAGATTAGTTCAAGTACCCTTCCTCTTGGCGGCGCTGAAATCAGTCTCAAGAACGTTCAATTGAGTTTATGCCTCCTGATATGAGTTGGTAGGAGTGACAAATTTCACTTGTTTCCTCCGTTCATAGCAAACACTCTTGTGCAATTAGTTTTCAATAAAAGGTTGTTGCTAGTATCAAACTCTAAACTGCATAAAGTTCATCTTGATCGTAAGTTCAGCTATTCACTTGTATATCTGATTATTCATTTCAAATAAATACTGATAAATAGATTTGAAAATAGTGGTTATTATTCCAATTAGCCCTGCTAAATTATCCCCATAAAGAACGATACAAAACGATAAATTTTTTCTATAGTTTTCAATGAGGTTTCTGAATACGGAATTTACGAAGTTATATCGTTATCAAACGATAGAACTCTATCGTTCCTTACCGTTTTCTATAAAAATTTAACAGATTGTATAGGGTTTTATCGTGAAATTCGTATTGGAAAAGTACTACTTATTCTAGAACACATAACTATTTTTTTCCAAATAACTGATACTTCTCCTATACGAATTTCACGATAAAACCCTATACAATCTGTTAAATTTTTATAGAAAACGATAAACGATAGAGTTCTATCGTTTGATAACGATATAACTTCGTAAATTCCGTATTCAGAAACCTCATTGAAAACTATAGAAAACATTTATCGTTTTGTATCGGTCCTTATTGGGAAAATTTAGCAGGGGGAGTATCAATTACTCAGGGAGAGAGGAAGAGAGAGAGAGAGACAGAGAGGGAGAAAGAGCTAATTCGCAGGGTGGTGCAAATATCCCCACAGGGTGGTGCAAGTCTCCCGCCATGTGGGGAGAGTTGCACCAAACGCAATGTTTTTGAAGAACACTTATATCATTGATAGGATGTTAGATTCGACCTTGCTATCATTTGCAACTTAGAAAGGAATGTTTGCTCTGTCAAAATCCCATAAATAATATATCGAATGAAGTTAACCACGAAAGTTATAACAATGTAAAAAAAAAAGTGGTGCAAGTGTCCCCACTCTCCCCTAGGTGATGAAATTCGTTAGAACGAATATATAACTCCTCGTTTCTCTGCAAAAAATCCTATGAAAACGACCTCGTATCGTGAAAAATCTTTCATTCTCGAATTCCTCGTCTCAAATACTACAAATTCATACCTTTAGATATTATCAGTATTCCATTCTAGCATCTATTTATGGAGAAAATATCCAAATTCCTTTGTATATCCCCAACTTTGTCTGGTCATTTGTTGCCCGAAAGCACCATCCATGTCCCATTTGCCAATGAACTCTAATTTTTGACGCTTATATTTGCAAACTGATTAAGATTGAATGTCAACCCATTAAGTCCGGAAAATGCAGGATTCCAACTGTAATTTTAAACGTTGCAAATGATATATAAATCATTAAAAATTCATGGCGAAAATACCCTACCTGCTATTTTCGAGGTTGCTCTCTCGATTGTTGAGGTCAAAATTGCATTCAGATGGCGCTGGGATACAAATATGGGCGATTTAAAATAGAGAGTCAACAACAAATTGGAGGATATTTGACTTTGTGATTTTTTTACAGGTTGAAAGTGCACTTGAAATTATTCAAAACATCAACCAAGGGTGCACAAAATACCTCAACTATACGATCGAATTTTTTCCCCGACTCGAAGGGGACCTAACCTCTCTCAATTCATCATATATTCATCAAAATAACTCGCAATTCTGAGAATCTAGAGGAAATGGATAGAACATATAATTTTATCCGTTCAATATTCGTCACGAGAAGTACCCGGAGGTTTTTGAGGTCGCTGACTACGAATCCATCGTCAGATTTTCAGAATTCACAATGGCGGATCCAAGATGGCGGATGAAGTCACAAAAGCCTAGAAAATGAATGAAAATCGGTATGCTGAGGTTTTTGAGGTCTCTGATTACGAATGCATTATCAGATTTTCAAAATTCAAGATGGCGGATGAAAAGTCGAATAAAGCCTCGAAGATGGATTGAAATCGATATACTGAGGTTTTTGAAATCGCTGATCACGAATCCAGCATCCGATTTTCAAAATTCAAGATGGCGGACGAAAATTCGAAAAAAGTCTCAAAGATGGATGAAAATCGGTATATTGGGGTTCTTGAGGTCACTGACAACGAATCCAGCATTAGATTCTCGAAATCCTAAACAGCGGATTGAATACGGCATACTGAGATTCATAAAATGCTTCTAAATCATGAGAAAATGTGAAAACTACATAAGTCCACTTTTTACTACGTATACATGTCTGCACGTTGTTGCAGTGACTGTCGTGAGACTTGATCCACCCATGAATCAATTGTAAACATGAAAAGCGTGAGGGAATGGAAGAGATATTCTTGAATGATCTTTTGCACTATATCGTTTTGAGGGTAACTTGGAGTCACTCCTGTAGCTGATGAAGCTACAGAGACCTGCTCAGGATCCATCACACTGATATAATTGATTTCACTCTTTTGATCATGGTTTGGAACAAATGGGCCTCTTGTAGCCTTTTTATCAATTATGTTTTTAGCCGATACTCTGTTGTCTCGAATAAGTCGTGTGGATTTCAGTCCCAATTTTTTCAGGTGTAACATGAGATCAACGCTAGTGAAATAATTGTCATGATACAAATGATATTTCGATATGTTAGAGGAGGGTGTATCCTTGAAAAATTCATCCAATAGATGCATGACAACTTTTGTACCGAGGGCGCATTTGTTTAGTTTATTAAGCCGTGATCCCTGTCCACAGTACAGATCGAGATCAAACAAATATCCGTTTGCTGAACAAAGTCCCCAAAATTTCAAACCGAATCGTATCGGTTTTCCGCGGATGCATTGCTTCAAGCTGTTTCCGGCATAAGATTTAGCCATTATTTCGTCCACCGATAACGCAGATTCAAAAAACTCAAATTTTTGAATATTCTTACGGAACTTGTCCAACAATACCCGAACTCGCCAAGCTTCATCATCTTTTTCCTCATCGCTAGTTTTTGAATACTTCTTTTTCGATTTGATCTCAAGAAAAATATCACGTGGTATGGCAGATCGAACAAGTTCTCAACACAAAAGAGGGTCAAGGGACCAATAATCTTTTTGAGATTTACGTTTATTGAAACTTGATAAAATTAAAATTCCTAAATAAGTGTCAAAATCATTCAGACTTAGAGTATATCCATTCTCTTTGGTGGCTTCCACTATATAATTTTTTATTTCGATTGAAAAAAAGTGTTCGAATAGTTGAACATGTGAAGATTCACGTATAGATCTTTTTTGACTTTCACTGAGAAAACATTCATTCATTAGCTAATTGTTATACTTTTTCTCAGCACCAACCCAAACATAATCATGATCTTTCTCCAACTTTGTTTGGTTATCATCATATGACCTAGATAGTTTTTTGTATGCACATTCGGATAGAATTTCGTCTATTTCATTGAAATTGCCATCGTAATCAATATCGGATTCTTCATCTGAATCTCCGTTTTGGTGCCATGACTTTCTTTTGTTTCGAGTGATAATAAGTGCGAGAAGAAAACAAGCGGGCCGAGAATCAATTACCCTCGCGTAACGGAATGAGCCGTATATCACCGGATTCTGTAGACAATTCCTCATAAGAATCTATAGATTTTACCCCAAAAATCGGACGTCGACTTGTCTTTAAATAACGCAATTCATGCAAATTCTGTGGAAATGGACAAAAAATCTCCCCTTGTCTCGACGAAAACTCCATGGAAATGGCCGCGTACCGGAATAAGCCATACACCATTGGATTCCTTGGACAATTCCTATAAGAATGGATGCATCTCATTCTTTCAATCGAACGAGAACCCTGCAGCCGATGGAAAAATTTGCATAATTTCGATTATTCCGTCAGATACCAGCCAACGCGTTACGTGAAAAATCAAGAACCTGGCAGCGTACCGGAAAGAGCCGTATATCACTGGATTCTGCAGACAATTTCTCATTTGAATCTCTAGATTTTACCCCAAGAATCGGACGTCGACTTGTCTTCAAATCACGAAATTCATGCAATTCTGTGGAAATTGACAAAAATCTCCCCTTCTCTCGACGAAAACTCCATGAAAACGGCCCCGTATCGGAATGAGCCATACACCATTGGATTCCCTGGACAATTCCCTTCAGGAATTGATGAATTTCAATCCTCGACTCGGACGACGTCCTATCATGAGATAACAATATTCACCGAAATCATGTAGAAGTTGTTAGAAATCTCGCTTCTTATTGACAAAAAACCCACGAAAACGGCCGCGTACCAAAATGAATCATATACCATCGGATTCCTCAGACAAAATTCTATAAGAATCGATGCATTTTATCCTCCGAATCGGACGTCGTCTCATCAGTAGGGGAGAGTGGGGACACTTGCACCATGGGGTATGGGGGATATGCACCACAGCAGATATCTCTTAATTTTCCAAAATTTCTGAACTGTTCTTGCACGTGGCGTTTGCTGAATGGATGACCTAACTCCACACGAGTTCACAGGAACGTGGAATGAATCTCTGTTTTTTTATTGATATCAAAAGGTTTGGCACTCTCAAAATCGTTTGATTTGTGTCTCCTTAGTTTTTCAGAAAAAGTTTCCCATGATCTGTAAGTGATCCCAAACACCACGAAACCAATCTCAATCGAAAGTACAATCGTTGCACAATATTTTCATGATCCACTTTTTGACTGAAAATATCTGGAATTTTTTTGCGAGCATCAGTAGTCTGTTGATGCCGTGAGGGGTGCAATGCACCACAAATTGCGAGGATACTTGCACCACTTCCGATGTTTCATTTTTTTTATAGAAACAGGTATTCAGAATGATCCGTACACTCGGATGTTCGAATCTGAATGTTCTTCCAAAGAACAGAAGAAAGAAGGAGAGGAAGGAGAGAGAGAGAGAGAGAAAGATTCTTTTGTTTGATAAAATACTCTGTGAAACTCTTTGCTATTTCCATGAATGATCTCACTTCATATAAGTCAGGGGGGATAAACTCAATGAGAGAATTTTCATAATGAACTTCAGCGCCGCCAAGGGGAAGGCTACTGGAACTAACCTCACATGGATACATTTACACAAATGCTCAACAAATCATAAAAGTTTGTGACACAGTTTCAGTGCCTTCATGTCAGATTAGTTCAAGTACCCTTCCTCTTGGCGGCGCTGAAATCAGTCTCAAGAACGTTCAATTGAGTTTATGCCTCCTGATATGAGTTGGTAGGAGTGACAAATTTCACTTGTTTCCTCCGTTCATAGCAAACACTCTTGTGCAATTAGTTTTCAATAAAAGGTTGTTGCTAGTATCAAACTCTAAACTGCATAAAGTTCATCTTGATCGTAAGTTCAGCTATTCACTTGTATATCTGATTATTCATTTCAAATAAATACTGATAAATAGATTTGAAAATAGTGGTTATTATTCCAATTAGCCCTGCTAAATTATCCCCATAAAGAACGATACAAAACGATAAATTTTTTCTATAGTTTTCAATGAGGTTTCTGAATACGGAATTTACGAAGTTATATCGTTATCAAACGATAGAACTCTATCGTTCCTTACCGTTTTCTATAAAAATTTAACAGATTGTATAGGGTTTTATCGTGAAATTCGTATTGGAAAAGTACTACTTATTCTAGAACACATAACTATTTTTGTCCAAATAACTGATACTTCTCCTATACGAATTTCACGATAAAACCCTATACAATCTGTTAAATTTTTATAGAAAACGATAAACGATAGAGTTCTATCGTTTGATAACGATATAACTTCGTAAATTCCGTATTCAGAAACCTCATTGAAAACTATAGAAAACATTTATCGTTTTGTATCGGTCCTTATTGGGAAAATTTAGCAGGGGGAGTATCAATTACTCAGGGAGAGAGGAAGAGAGAGAGAGAGACAGAGAGGGAGAAAGAGCTAATTCGCAGGGTGGTGCAAATATCCCCACAGGGTGGTGCAAGTCTCCCGCCATGTGGGGAGAGTTGCACCAAACGCAATGTTTTTGAAGAACACTTATATCATTGATAGGATGTTAGATTCGACCTTGCTATCATTTGCAACTTAGAAAGGAATGTTTGCTCTGTCAAAATCCCATAAATAATATATCGAATGAAGTTAACCACGAAAGTTATAACAATGTAAAAAAAAAAGTGGTGCAAGTGTCCCCACTCTCCCCTAGGTGATGAAATTCGTTAGAACGAATATATAACTCCTCGTTTCTCTGCAAAAAATCCTATGAAAACGACCTCGTATCGTGAAAAATCTTTCATTCTCGAATTCCTCGTCTCAAATACTACAAATTCATACCTTTAGATATTATCAGTATTCCATTCTAGCATCTATTTATGGAGAAAATATCCAAATTCCTTTGTATATCCCCAACTTTGTCTGGTCATTTGTTGCCCGAAAGCACCATCCATGTCCCATTTGCCAATGAACTCTAATTTTTGACGCTTATATTTGCAAACTGATTAAGATTGAATGTCAACCCATTAAGTCCGGAAAATGCAGGATTCCAACTGTAATTTTAAACGTTGCAAATGATATATAAATCATTAAAAATTCATGGCGAAAATACCCTACCTGCTATTTTCGAGGTTGCTCTCTCGATTGTTGAGGTCAAAATTGCATTCAGATGGCGCTGGGATACAAATATGGGCGATTTAAAATAGAGAGTCAACAACAAATTGGAGGATATTTGACTTTGTGATTTTTTTACAGGTTGAAAGTGCACTTGAAATTATTCAAAACATCAACCAAGGGTGCACAAAATACCTCAACTATACGATCGAATTTTCCCCGACTCGAAGGGGACCTAACCTCTCTCAATTCATCATATATTCATCAAAATAACTCGCAATTCTGAGAATCTAGAGGAAATGGATAGAACATATAATTTTATCCGTTCAATATTCGTCACGAGAAGTACCCGGAGGTTTTTGAGGTCGCTGACTACGAATCCATCGTCAGATTTTCAGAATTCACAATGGCGGATCCAAGATGGCGGATGAAGTCACAAAAGCCTAGAAAATGAATGAAAATCGGTATGCTGAGGTTTTTGAGGTCTCTGATTACGAATGCATTATCAGATTTTCAAAATTCAAGATGGCGGATGAAAAGTCGAATAAAGCCTCGAAGATGGATTGAAATCGATATACTGAGGTTTTTGAAATCGCTGATCACGAATCCAGCATCCGATTTTCAAAATTCAAGATGGCGGACGAAAATTCGAAAAAAGTCTCAAAGATGGATGAAAATCGGTATATTGGGGTTCTTGAGGTCACTGACAACGAATCCAGCATTAGATTCTCGAAATCCTAAACAGCGGATTGAATACGGCATACTGAGATTCATAAAATGCTTCTAAATCATGAGAAAATGTGAAAACTACATAAGTCCACTTTTTACTACGTATACATGTCTGCACGTTGTTGCAGTGACTGTCGTGGAGACTTGATCCACCCATGAATCAATTGTAAACATGAAAAGCGTGAGGGAATGGAAGAGATATTCTTGAATGATCTTTTGCACTATATCGTTTTGAGGGTAACTTGGAGTCACTCCTGTAGCTGATGAAGCTACAGAGACCTGCTCAGGATCCATCACACTGATATAATTGATTTCACTCTTTTGATCATGGTTTGGAACAAATGGGCCTCTTGTAGCCTTTTTATCAATTATGTTTTTAGCCGATACTCTGTTGTCTCGAATAAGTCGTGTGGATTTCAGTCCCAATTTTTTCAGGTGTAACATGAGATCAACGCTAGTGAAATAATTGTCATGATACAAATGATATTTCGATATGTTAGAGGAGGGTGTATCCTTGAAAAATTCATCCAATAGATGCATGACAACTTTTGTACCGAGGGCGCATTTGTTTAGTTTATTAAGCCGTGATCCCTGTCCACAGTACAGATCGAGATCAAACAAATATCCGTTTGCTGAACAAAGTCCCCAAAATTTCAAACCGAATCGTATCGGTTTTCCGCGGATGCATTGCTTCAAGCTGTTTCCGGCATAAGATTTAGCCATTATTTCGTCCACCGATAACGCAGATTCAAAAAACTCAAATTTTTGAATATTCTTACGGAACTTGTCCAACAATACCCGAACTCGCCAAGCTTCATCATCTTTTTCCTCATCGCTAGTTTTTGAATACTTCTTTTTCGATTTGATCTCAAGAAAAATATCACGTGGTATGGCAGATCGAACAAGTTCTCAACACAAAAGAGGGTCAAGGGACCAATAATCTTTTTGAGATTTACGTTTATTGAAACTTGATAAAATTAAAATTCCTAAATAAGTGTCAAAATCATTCAGACTTAGAGTATATCCATTCTCTTTGGTGGCTTCCACTATATAATTTTTTATTTCGATTGAAAAAAAGTGTTCGAATAGTTGAACATGTGAAGATTCACGTATAGATCTTTTTTGACTTTCACTGAGAAAACATTCATTCATTAGCTAATTGTTATACTTTTTCTCAGCACCAACCCAAACATAATCATGATCTTTCTCCAACTTTGTTTGGTTATCATCATATGACCTAGATAGTTTTTTGTATGCACATTCGGATAGAATTTCGTCTATTTCATTGAAATTGCCATCGTAATCAATATCGGATTCTTCATCTGAATCTCCGTTTTGGTGCCATGACTTTCTTTTGTTTCGAGTGATAATAAGTGCGAGAAGAAAACAAGCGGGCCGAGAATCAATTACCCTCGGCAGGTGAGGAAAAATGTTCGAATATTAAAGAAAAACATATAGTTGTATAGGATAAACAATAGTATGTCTGAATTTCGAGTTCAATCATTTAGGAAATATTAGTATTCTAAAGTGTAATGAGACTAGTAACGCGTGATGAAAATATTAGAAGTGATTATCAGTTATTATTAGGGTAATTGAATTTGACATTACCATCAAGTAAATCGGAGGAAATAAAGACGAAGTTTATCGCATGAAGAAATGAGTTATTGGGAAACATATAAGAATATAAACTTGCTACGTAGTTTGACTTGGGAAACGTACATATAGAACAATTAACGGACGTAAACAACCAATTTTCTTGCACAAACTTCACGTATAAACATTATTGCATGATTTTGAGTGATGTCATAAATTTCGGTATGCCATATTGGATCCGCCATCTTGAATTTTGAAAATCTGATAACGGATTCGTAATCAGGCACCTCAAATACCTCAGCATACCGATTTTCATCCATCTTCAAGGCTTTCTTTGACTTTTCGCCCGCCATTTTTAATTCTGAAGATCTGATAATGGATTCGTAGTCAGCGACCTCAAAAACCTCCGGGTATTGCTCTTGTAAAAGACTGAACAAATAAAATTATAAGTATATGTTCTATCAATTTCCTCTAGATTCTCAGAATTGCGAGTTATTTTGGTGAATATATGGTGAATTGAGAGAGGTTAGGCTTTCTTCAAGTTTGGGGAAAAATTCTATCGTAAAGTTGAGATATTTTGTGCACTCTTGGTTGGTGTTTTGAATAATTTTGAGTGCATTTTCAACCCGTAAAAAAATCATAAAGTCAAATATCCTCCAATTTTTTATCGACTTTTTATTTTAAATCGGCCATATCGGTATTCTAGCGCCATCTGAATGCAATTTTGACCTCAGCAACCGAAAGAGCAACTTCGATAATAGTAGGTAAGGTATTTTTGCCATATGAGTTTTTAATGATTTATAAATCATTTGCAACGTTTAAAATTACAGTTGGAATCCTGCATTTCCCGGACCTAATGGGTTAAAATAATCCTTGACATAGTGTGGAGTAGTAATGATATGATTTGTACGTGTGCACCCAAAGGAGTGGTTCTTATTTCACCAGGGATACAATTATCTTTGGCAGTTGTGAGCCTTTTGTACGGAGGATATTGTTTGTTACTATACATTTTCTTGTGGTGATTTCTCAAGTCTTCGTATTTCCTAACTGAGAGATCTGTATCCATGTGCATGGCCAAAACTTTGTCTATATTCGAGCTGTTATAAATTTTGTTATGATTATTTTCATCAATATCATCATTATTATCATCATCGTCAGTTGGTACAATATTTTCATTGAATTCCTTATTTTCTTGCCTCATCTCAAGACTTGAAGCCCTATCTAATTCTTATCTTGAATACTGCAATACGATCCCTTCGATGCATTCTTTTTTATGTTTCTTCACCACCTTCTTCGAATGACAAACGATTTCGACCTTTTTGTGAATTTATTGAAATGTGTTTGAGAGACTTAACAGAATGCTCTTGATTATCAATCAATTCATCAAAATCAACGGTAAAATCATCATGTAAAAATGTGTGATATCGCTTTCTTTCGTACGATTGGCACTTTTCCATTTTTAGGCACTCATTGGTATACGTAGTATACCAGCACGGAGTGCCTATTGCACCCGCTATCGTATGCTCTGATCGTATCTTCTAAAATATTTGAGTAATCCAATTGGAAGTTGAATAGTTTTTAATTTTATGCAATACTGATTGATAATCCGTGGGTTTGTCTGTATGTCTGTCTGTCTGTCTGTACCAAGGATAACTCTGGACCGAGTGGACCAAATTGGATGAAATTTATGGACGACCTTGTTCGAACCTATCCCCCGAGACCGTTTTTTTTCTTATTGCAATCGGACAAATCCTTCTATTTTCGTTTAATTTTTTTCTGAAAAAATAGGTGATCTCGGACAAAATTTTCTCCGCAGTCTTTGAATATTCGCTATCTTGGCTCGGATCGATGAATTATTATGAAACATGGGTCTTAAGGGGTTTTCGAGCGTGCTGAATCCGAATCTGGAGTCAAATCCCGAATTCAAGGTAGCGGATCCAACATGGCGGATGTGAATGTAGTCAATTTCACATTTGTGGACAGATTTATATGAAACGTGAGTTCTAGAGGTTTCGGAGGGTGAGGAATTCGAATCTGATGTCGAAAAACGAATTCAAGATAGCGGATCCAACATGGTGGACGTGAATTTAGTCAACTTTGCATTTGTGGACAGATTTATATGAAACGTGGGTTCTAGGGGTTTCGGAGGGTGCTGAATCCGAATCTGGAGTCAAATCCCGAATTCAAGGTAGCGGATCCAAGATGGCGGACATGAATTTAGTCAATTTCGCATTTGTGGACAGATTTATATGAAACGTGAATAGTGATTTTGGCTCTAATGAACAAAATTATATTGTTCCATGTAACACGGGTTCTAGGGATTTTCCGGGGTGCTGAATCAAATTCTGGGCTCCAATGTTGGAAGAAAATAATAATTGTGATCTTCCCGTGTAAGCTTCACTGCATCCGAAGACTCTTCAAGAGCTGGTTGACGTTATGAAAACTGCGCGCTAGTGAGAATCCAAAAGTGAAGGGAGTAGCTATTGAAACAAATGACATTTGAAAATATTCGGATTCATTTCTAAATTACGCTTAAATAACCTTTCGTTACGCTCATTACGTTTAAATTACTCTTAGCTCGCGCTTTCGTCGCGCTTCCAGGCTTCATTCTTACTAAGACAGTTGAAATTCTACAGTTCTCCAGGTACATGTTTCTTGATCATTTGGAGATGGTATGAAGGATGGTAGGCAATAAGTTCCAGGCTTTCTAAACATTACATTTACAAAGTTTCTCAATTGAGGGAAAAACCGATGAGTGCCTTTCCATATATCCCCCGTTATCTGAATTGTTCAAAATGCGAGCGAAGCGAGCATATGTGGGCTACGATCCATTCAAAAAGAGCGGAGCGAATTGCTTCAATTGATTCGAATGCTTCAAGCGAAAGTGAACAGACCACCGACGTTAGCGGTGAGTCATGGAAGTAAATGTACAAATCTTATCAAAGTATGAAGAGTATTCGGTATACTGGTCGTATGCAGTCCACCGGAACAAATCGGATGTCGTATGCGGTCTACCCTGATCATTCATGCAAGCATTAGGTTGCGAGGGGAATAGCGAATATTTTGATTTCGGAATTTCTAGTTTTTCCCAGAAACGGAATATGACTTCCATGAATGACATTCCGTTATGTTCCGTGGTATTGAGAAGAACGCACACAAAGCCATTGTTCACAAGCTTACCTAAGACTGAATGGAAATTCTTCGCCACATGAACAATTTCAAGCCATTCAAAACAAAATACCACGACAAATTCGCATCTCGTACCGTGTGTGTTTATCAATACCACGTTAATTTCAGTTACCGTTTGTATCGTGTAAAACGTGTATTCTCGCAGTTGAGCACATGGTCCCTCGAAAATTGCGTCGCTATCGGCTAGCAGTTCTTTCATCCTCAATATATTTTTCCGCAGCAAGGAATATGCTGGCAGCCGAGTTTTACAAAATCATTGCGACCGACGAATCGGCAGTTGCGGATACTGAAAATTTGCTGGCGGAGCAAACATTTTTTGCTGCCACAGCTAAAAAATTGCTGTCGTAGCTAACACGATTGCTATTATAGCAAATTTTTAGCTGGGTCAGCAAAAAATTTTGCTATTCTATATATAATACCTCGATTTGCTGCGTCAGCAAATTTTTTCTCTCCGTGAAGTGACACAGTCTGTGCGCGAGACAAACAAGTTCTTCGCATTTACCGATGAAATAGGGTCCTTAACAGTGGTTTAAGTATTGCACAAATCCTAGAATTAGTTTTCTACTGGACCCTTGCGCTTGCGCAAAAAACACATCGCGCACTAACAGGCCCCCCCCCCCCCCAGACATTGAAAGTAAGGGAAAGTCAGGGAATTCTTATTCAATCAGGGAAAGTCAGGGAACGTTTGCAAAATGCTCCATTAGTCAGGGAAATCCATTGCAATTCATAAAAAGTCAGGGAAAATTGGAACATTTGATTCCAGCAGAAAATTTTCAAGGTCCATTTGTGTATTTTTTACCCAGCCAGCACAAATAATCAATTTGAATTCATAAAGACTTCCCAAAGCCTCTCTGAATAGTCACCGTGATGCAAACAATAATGAATTCAATGAGAATTCAATGAAGTCAAAATCAAAATGCATTGAATGCACGCAGAATTCATTATGGAGTCTTGATATGAATTCTTTCTGAACATTAAGTTATTTATTAAGAGTTCGTTTTGAATTCGAAATATTCATGATAAATACATATTCATGAGCATAACGGGAACTCTTGTGCTGTATGGGTGAAGTATAAATTTCATTGAATTGCCATGCGATTTTGTTTGCAAATACCATTCCTTTGGTTCGGTTCAAAACGCGAGGTCAGGAGAATGAGTATTCACAATTGATCTATTGACTGTGCTTATTTTATTTCAATCCGTAGATCACCTCCAAACGTCTCAAAATACTGTAAGAAAAGCGGTGTCAGAATTAACACCGCGCGGATTCTATAAAAGTCCACTTCGGAATTCAGTGTTGAAATAATTCCAAATGGTATTAGAATACCATTCAAGGGAATATCCAAAAATTTACTACCTTACTTGAAGTGAATAATAATAAATTACATGCCTAGAGTTCCACATCGCCGCAAACCTTGAATGGCTAAGTGATTTCTGAAGGCTCAAAAATAAAATTGTAAAATTTTAACCTCCAAACATTAACAAATTAGAATTTTTCCGTCCCCCACTTCCTTATGCTCGAGTCCCCTCAAAGGAGGATAGTGAGTTTCTGAATATGCCCTTGACACCATTATATGGATAGGGAAGTATACATATACATTCTGTCAAAAAAGTACCGGGAATTGATCATTTAAAAAGTGCGGCTAACGGGTTTGTCAACATTCTTTTTGTTGTTAAGTTGGTACATTCGTCCTGTATATTGACGCGGAGTTCGACTGTCATCTGTCATTCAGTTTGTTTATAGTGCTCGATCTTTTCAGTTCTCTCAAGTGTGTCCCGCGATTGTCACAATGGATACAAAGATTGAACAAAGAATTTGTTTTAAATTTTGCGTTGCAAATGGAATTTCGTGTTCCGAATCGCTAAAAATGTTGGAGAAGGCTTACGGTGAATTGACTCTATCAAAAACACGTGCATATGAGCGGTACAATGCATTCAAAAGTGGTCGAGATGTGGTGGAAGATTTGCCTCGCTCCGGTCGTCCATCGACGTCTTTAACTGAAGTTAATATCGATAAAGTGAAGGAAATGGTGACTGAAAATCGTCACTTAAGTTTGAGAGAGATAGCAGGTGAACTTTCTGTGTCTTACGAATCAGTTCGTACTATTTTACATGATTGTTTGGACATGAAACGCGTTGCCGCTCGATTAGTTCTGAAAGACTTGAATTTTCTCCAAAAACTGAATCGCGTACAGTTCGCTGAAGACATGCTAGAACGAGTTAATTCCGACTCCACATTCATAACACGCATTATAACAGGTGATGAGACATGGGTTTACGAATATGACATGCAAACCAGTCAACAAGCTTCGGAGTGGCGGCTTCCAGCTGAGCCGAAACCGAAAAAGCCACGCCAAAGCCGATCAAAAGTGAAGGTAACGTTGACTGTGTTTTTTGATTATCGCAGTGTTGTACATTCGGAATTCTTGCCAGAAGGTCAGACGGTGAATAAAGAATATCATCTAAGCGTTATGCGGCGTTTAAGAGAGCAAATTCGTCGAAAAAGGCCAGATTTGTGGAAAGAAAATTCATGGATTTTGCATCACGATAATGCACCACCTCACAAGGCTTTCATTGTGAACCAATATTTGGCCAAAAACTCAACAAATATCATCGAACAGCCACCGTATTCACCTGATCTGGCTCCAGCCGACTGTTTTCTGTTTCCAAATCTTGAATTATCACTTCGAGGCACCCGTTTTGAATCGATAGAAGATATTAAAGAGAATTCGCGGCGAGAACTGAAATCGATTCCGGAAAAAGCGTATAAAAAATGTTGTGATGATTGGATTGTTCGTTGGCATAAATGTATCATTTCGGGAGGGGACTACTTTGAAGGCGATACAGTAGATTTGGAAGAATAAAAAATATTTTGTGTTTTATTCAAGAATTCCCGGTACTTTTTTGACAGAATGTGTGTACTTATCACACTCATATTCAAAGGAATTTGGTGACGATGCGATATACTGGTAAATTGTAACAATATTCCATCATAAATCATGACAATTCCACAATTTCATTTATAAGCTGAGTTTGCTTAGTGGCGTCCTAAGTTATCCCAACTTGCTCCAAGTATTCCGGATTCGCTATTCCCAGTTATAGAGCCAAATTGATTGGTTTGGTACAATTTGAAGCAACTTGTGTGCTATCTGGGTATACTTATTTGAGAGTGAGGGAAAATTTTGAACATGGTCAGTGATAGTCAGGGAAAGTCAGGAAAAATGACTCTTCAAATTTTGGGGGAACCCTGACTAACTGGTCGAAGCTATCGCACTGTTAGCGATTGGATGGGATTGTGCCAGGACATCCCAGTTGCAATGTTTGCAAGACGTGAAAAAATGAGCGGACCTGGGTGCATTGTGCGAATCGATGAAACTCTGCTACGTGGGAAGGACAAGTATAACCGTGATCGATACCTGTCCGCGAACGAGCCGGCGGAGCGAATTGATTCCGACGAGTCAGGTGTGACTACTGAGGACGAGTTTTCTCCCCGGAATTATGGGAAGAGAATCGAAGGCCCATGGGTGTTCAGCTTATGTTTAAAACCGAGGACACGGGGATACCAGACGCGCGGTTTTTCGTAGTACAACAACAGGACAAAAATACGTTGATACTCCCTATCATTAAAAATGAAATTGCAGCAGGCACCGAGATTCATTCGGACGAGTAACCGACATACAGGTCACTTTCTGCCCAAGGATTCGTTCATAAAACTGTAAGCCATAAACAGTTCTTCGTCGACCCGAATTCCGGCTGTCACACCCAAAGGATCGAAGCGTTTTGAGGAGCCTTGAAAATGCGGTATTTGAAAACGCAGCATCACGCTCAGGAGGACTTGCTGAATGGTTACCTCGCCGAAGAATGATGGAGGCTGCAAAACAAGGACTAAGATCTCTTTGAAGCGGTCCTCCGCGGCATGAAGGTAGCAAACGAGGAAGGACAGCCGCAGGAAACCGAACATTTCGTTTTTTCTTCATTATGCTTTTCGTGTTCATTGAAGTAATTAATGATTCTGTTTACTGTTTGTTATCAACTGTTCGTTGTGGTACTATGGGTCATGCAGTTTGCATAAAAACGAAAACCATAAAAGCCACTCTTCAAAACCAGCACCTGAGTAAATTCAAAACACCCACTCCCAGCAGTGCGTGCCGCTGCTTTCCATGCCACATTTGTCTACATATTCATTTCTTTGTTTCGTTTACACCGCATACCACGTGTTGTATAAGTGCCGTATCAAGTTTACCGGGGTCGACTGCATAAAGCACTTGTATAACATGTCGTATGCGGTCTACTAGGATAGACATGTATACTGAGCATTCTCCTATAAATAAATGATTATTTTTACTAGATTGCAGGATAAAGAATCAATGTTGGAAAGTGGAATATTCCAAAAGTTGGATCGATATGCTTTTATGAATAAATAATCATTCTAAAAAAATCGTAAAGTGTGAAATTCATCATAAAGTAAAAAGTTATTCATTTCATAATCCCATTACGAAATATTGAATCGGATTACTGTCCGATCGAAAGAGTTTCAAAGTGCGATCTCAATAATCAAAGGCTAGTGATTGTTGGAATTAAGGAGGTTTGTTTGTTTTTCTTCAAAAAAAACAAACTGGCCGCCGTGAAACATAAAGTCATCGATGGGGTTGGAGTCATGTCACAATTCCGGGGTGTAGTTCCAGAGCATTGATCAGAGGAACCTGCAGATGCCAAAGATCAGATCGTTCATATCTGATGTCACTTAATGCAGTACCATTACAAAAGATAATTTGGATATATAAAGTATCAGGATGATCAGGAATGCGGTAGTAAGGCAAGGAAAAGAGGGCAACTTAATGGGAGATTTTGCGTTAGGGAAAAGAAATGAAAGAGGACAACGTTTAATCGAATTCTGGGAAAGCTATAAAATGGTTATTACCAACACATTATTCAAAAATCATCCAAGAAGAATCTATATTTGGAAAATGCCAGGAGATACAGCAAGATATCAAATTGATTACATATTAGTAAAACAAAGATTTAGAAACCAAGTGAAAAGCTGTAAAACTTATCCAGGCGCGGATATAGATAGTGATCACAATATGTTGCTGATGGAATGTTCTCTGAAATTCAAAGCTCTGAAAAAGAGAAGGAAAATGCAAAAAAGATGGAATTTGAAGAATCTCAAACAAGGAAAAACACGGGAGGCATTCAAAGTGATGTTGGACGGAAAATTGGAGGGTCGACAAGAGAGAGACTTGGAAATAGAGAGTAGATGGACAAATATGAAGGGGAAGATAGAGCAATGTGCAGATGGAATTTTGAAGAACGATGGGATAAAGCCTAAGAAACCATGGATAACAGAAGAAATTCTCGATTCAATTGATGAAAGAAGGAAATACAAGAATAAGAATAGTGAACAAGACCAGCAGACGTACAAGGCACTGAGGAATAAAATAATCAGAGAATCAAGAAAAGCAAAAAAACAATGGTTGGAGGGAAAATGTCAAGATATAGAAGTAAAATTACATTCAGGGAAAATTGATGAAGCATATAGGATTGTTAAGAGATTCTTTGGACAAATGAAATCTAGAAGCAGTAAGATTAGCAATTCTCTAAGGAGACAATTGATAAGAACGAAGGAAAAAATAGAACAATGGATTAATCATTTAGAAGATCTGTATAGAGGAAGCGAAAATATAGAATTTTTAGAGAGGGAGGAAGATGTCGATGAAGAAGAATTTGAAGATTCAATTTTGAGATCAGAATTCGACAGGGCTTTAAAAGAATTGGAAAATAATAAAGCGCCAGGAATAGATGGCATAAGTGCGGACCTTATCAAAGCCTCCAGTCAGAGAACTCTGGACGCACTGTTTGAATTGGTCAGACATATGTACGAAATAGGCAAGGTACCGAAAGATTCCCAGACGAATAAAATGGTCACCATTCCGGAAAAACAAGGAGCAGACAAATGCGAGAACTACAGAACGATTAGTTTAACTTCACATGCCTCGAAAATATTGACAAAAATCATATACCGGAGGATAGAGAATAAAATAGAGAGTAGATTGGCAGAAGATCAGTTCGGTTTCAGGAAAAATAGGGGAACGCGGGAAGCAATATTAGCACTGAGAACAGTAGTAGAGAAAAGGATAGCGCTGAAGAAATCTGTGTATATAGGTTTTGTAGATATACAAAAAGCATTCGATAATGTTGATTGGGAGAAGATGTTTACGATTTTGAAAAAGGTAGGAATTAATTTCAGGCATGGGAGAATAATATATGAATTATATAAGAATCAAACCGCAATAATAGAAATAGAGGGTCAAAAAGGAGGAGCACAAATTAGAAGAGGGGTGAGACAAAGATGCTCACCATCGCCATTGATTTTCAATTTGTATATAGAAGAAGCGATGAACGAAGTAAAGGAACAAGTGCAATTGGAATTACAGATTCAAGGTGAGAATGTAAGCATATTGAGATTTGTGGATGACATAGCTATATTAGCTACGAGTGGCGCTGAGTTAGAAAATACTGTCAACACTATGAAAAACATATTACTAGACAAATATTGTATGAATATAAATAACGACAAAACAAAATTCATGATTTGTACAACAACGAAAACATCAAGGAGAACGAAAATCAAAATAGATGCAGAAACAATTCAGCAAGTGAAAGAATTCAAATATCTAGGAAGCATGATTACAGAAAACGGTAAGAGCGAAAGAGATATAAGAGCAAGAATAGCACAAGGAAAACAGGCTTTCCACCAAAAGAAACAGTTACTATGTTCGAAGAATATGAGCTTAGCAGTAAGGAAGAAATTCTTGAAGAGTTACGTTTGGAGCACAGCATTATATGGTTGCGAAACTTGGACAATTGGAAAAACGGACCAACGAAGACTCGAAGCTTTTGAAATGTGGTGTTATAGAAAGATGCTTAGAATAAAGTGGATAGAGAAAGTAAAAAATGAAGAAGTACTTGAGAAGGTAAATGAAAAAAGAAGTCTTTTGAGACAGGTCGTGAAAAGAAGAAACAATTTGATAGGACACACCTTAAAGCATGATAGCTCATTGGAAACAATATTGGAAGGAAATATGAATGGTAAACCTCGAAGAGGTAGACCTAAATTGAGTTATATCAAGCAAATTATACACTGAGAAAAAAAAGTCATTGAGCCAATGAGCCATTTCTTCCAATAGTGACAATGAAATATTCTTCTGATTTGATGAATATTTTATTGTGCCAATGACCATTTGATTGAATTGATGAAACATACTTTGGAATAAAGAAATATGCATTTGAATGGAAGAAATATTTCATTGTCACTATTGGAAGAAATGGCTCATTGGCTCAATGACTTTTTTTTCTCAGTGTACAAGATGAGGGTTGTTGCAGATATGCAGAAATTAAGCGGTTAGCGGATAATAGACAGGGCTGGGGGATTTCATCAAACCAGTCATAAGACTGATTACTTCATGATGATGATGATGATGATGATCAAATGTCCAAGGCATTCAACCTGAACATCGCTACAGAATGTTTTGAATCCGTTTCGTTATCTGCTCGGGCTGTATCTCGAAGGATTTCTGAAATTGGTAAATAATTAGAAGGAAAATTATCTAAACTGATCTCCACATGCAGGTATTTTTCCCTCTGTCTAGATGAAAGTACTGACTACTCGGACATCAGCCACCTTCAATATTCATGCGGTTTGTACAAGATGATTTTGATATTCAAGAAGAATTTTTATCTTTAGTTCCGCTGTACGTCAAGACAAAAGGGACTGATATTTATGAAGCTCTAATTGGACGAGTTTCAAAATTAATAGGTAGTTTGGAAAAATGTACAGCTGATAGTAACTGATGGGGTACCAGCAATGACTGGAGACAAGATCGGCTTGAAAATTACCTTGAAAAGCAACGGGGTACAATGTTTAATGTTTCACTGTATTCTACATCAGGAAGCGTTATGTGGGAAAGTGGTTAAATTATCTGAGACGATGAAAATCGTTACAAAAATAACGAACATGATTCGTGGTGGTAATAAATCTCTGTCTCATCGCAAATTTAGAGCATTTTTAACCGAAGTAGATGCTACCTATAAAGACTTGCCATTGCATTCAGAAATACGTTGGCTGAGTGCACGACAAACTCTTAAACATTTTTTTGCCATCAGAAAAGAAATTCCCATTTTTTTACAAGAAGAAGTGAAAAATTTATCAGAGATGGTGAAAAAACTAAATGATCCCGAGTTTCCAAAAGAATTAGCATTCTTGACTGATTTCACAGAACACTTGAACACTTTCAATATACAATTATAGACACGTGAGCAAAGTATTTCGGAAATAGTAAGTCAGGTTGATGGATTTGAAGAAAAATTGATTTGTTCGTAATCGAGTTGGCAAAGAACGAGCTCCATAATTTTCCATGCTGCAATTAAGTTAAAAAAAAACATGAGATCCCTTCTTTGAATGTAGATTCTTGGATTTCTACATTAACAAACGTAGTTGATCAATTCAAAAAGAGATTTCAAGATTTTGATAAGATTAGAAATGATTTGAATTTATTCAATAATCCCATGGCAGTTGATATTGCAGCTCAAAAGCCAGTCGGTTGGAATTATGCGATTTACAAGCTGATCGCTTTTTCATTTCGAGGGAAGAAGTTGGAATACATTTTTTCAAAATGTTATCAGAAGAGAGATATCCCAAATTGGGAGATTTTGGATTGAAAATCGCTTCCATGTTCGCCTGCACATACAGTTGCGAGAGTTCGTTCTCAATTATGAATCATATTGAGAATTTGCACCGTAATGCATTACGGATTCATCACTATCCAATCTCATGCGTATCGCGGTGTCAAACATTGAAGTCAATGTGACCGAACTCGTTAAAAACACCAACCGAGCACAAGCCTCGAATATTCCATCTCAGGGCGATACTGGGCTCGAGAATGGAATTGAAAATTTCTCAAAAGCACAGGCAAATTGAGAGAAAAAATTCGGATTGAAACCATTTTTGAATGAACTAATTCAAAAATATGTGTAGTATGCAACTCCATTTTAAAAACAATACTTTGCGGAACGGTTTGAAACGAAAAAGTAGCCCTTCCGAACCGTTATTGCATACAACACCTTTTGCAACATGAAAAAAAATTTTTCCGTTGAACGCGATTGTACAAAATCTTGCGGTTGTCACAAAATTTTTTTCCTCCTCGTTGCAAAGCCTATTAGAATGAAATATGTTTTCAGAAATTTTCCTGAAACTTCCAGATCAATGAAATCAAGAATATAGAAGATATGAAATGTTATCAACGATGACACGTCTCTTGTACGAACCGTTTTGCATGGACTTATCACAGCCGAATAACATTGGTGTGACTTGAATAGATACCGTAAGCGAGACGGGCCGTCGTCAATAATATTCGATAAGTTCTATATTTTTTATTCGATCGAGTTGAAAATTTTAGCAAAACTTATTCAAACATTGATGGACAATTTTGTTCCTTGAAGTTTTTCCTAATCGAAAATTTGTCCAACTTCCCAGTACGAGAAAAGTTGAAAAATACGATTTCTTATTGACATTGAATTATCATTAAACTTCATTTGATAACAAAAATTTTCAACAAGTCTGGCTGATATTGTCGGCTTCTGTAAACTGTATCAGGCACAACTATGCAAGAATCATTGCATTTCGATAATGCGAAGCCGAGAAATCGTAATTTGTTCTCTACGCGTTTGGTGATGAATCGGTCCTCCTAGCGCGGAGAATCTAAGAGTGGGGGAAGCACAAGCGGCCAACGGGAAACTCGGAAATCCGGTGACGTCACACGCTGCCGACCCCTGTTCTAGCAAATCAGCATTCAACAACTTCGAATTATTATAGCTTCGAAACAAACAATGATAAAATAATTCGAGTTTTTTCCTAAAGATCCGCAGTTTTCCAACTTCGCGAGTGGTATCAAGCTCAACTATGTGGCACAAAATGTTTCTGAATAATTTGGCTGTAATCAAACATTTGGAAATGCTTATATCTCAAAAAATCAGCCTCCAAAAAATTTTTCCAAACGGCAAATTATTGCATTTTGGCTGCAGAATATGTGTCAGAAATGTGATTGATGAATTCTGGGACAGCCACTACATTAACCAGTAGCGCTGAAATTTTTTGGTCATAACTAGAGATAGAAACTTTATGCTAGGAGCATAAAAGCATAAATGTAGATAATGCGATTTAAGCTCAATATTTCTATTGTACTGCAATATATAATTGAAATTAGCCAGAAATTCATAAGCATAATGAAGCATAATTTTCCACTTGAAGCAGCATAAGAGAGTTTCAGCATAATGCCGCATAATCATCTAAAAAATTGCACATTTCAAATTTCCAAGAATTTTTTTCCCAAAATCTCATTAAGAAATTGTTTTTCTAAAATTTTGTCGAACATTTTTTTTGCAATTAAACAAAATCTTCTTCGAAATTCAACCTCTGTACTGCAATAAGTGAATTATTGAATATTCATCCCTGAAAATTTTAGGGTTTTTCATAAATTTAATTCGGAGTAATCTTATCGAGAAAATTTTGTTGTAAATTCCGTACTAAAATCATGGGAACTGCTCGCTCCAGTAGTATATGCTCTAAAAACATTCATTCATTCGTTTGGTAACGGAAGCGATAATCCGGTAAATTCAATTCATCCCTATATCCAGATCGAATCGCTGCTTTTGTTACTAATTCAATGAACAACGCAAGATTGAGATGTCGAAGTAACCTCTGACACATGCGCATTTTTTACTGAAAATACACAAAATTCCTGATTCGCTAAATTCAATCACAGATCGTTTCCGGTATACCCGTTCGAAGGTTGTTTCCTAACCTAACAAATTTGTCGTTTGACAATCTATTCCATGCGTCCGTGAATGTGATACGTCAATCTGTCTCTTGTGCCAAATAAAAGTAACAATGGCAAGTTCTGGGAGGAATAAAGTAACAATTTATGATCGTCAAACCGAAGTCCAAAATGAAGGATTTTATATTTCTGACGTGAAAGCACAACAAATGATGTGCAGATATTGCAGTCAGTGATGCCAGAAAATATCGCGTGGACGGAAAAATCAGCCCCTCCACTGTTCCGTACAGTGGAACTTCCGTATAGGTGTGATCACACGCATACAAAGCTTTCAAAGTGTGTAGAGTAGAGGGGATGATTTTTGCGTCCACACGGTCCTTTCTGGCATCACTGATTGCAGTTGTATTGTGGCTTGGGAGGAGAGGTCAACTCTCGTAAATCATTGTCAATCAAAATTACATGCCGAAAAGAAGAAGAAAGCCTCTATTCAAAACAACAGACAACGCCAAATGTCTTTACCAAGTTCATTTGTTCAAACAAAGAAAATTGAGAATCAAAAAGAATTGTTGAATCTATTCACGGCAGAAACATTTTTAAAGGCTAATATTCCACTACACAAATTAGTTCATTCTGCTCTTCGATGTTGGATAAATGAGAATGTCAAAAGTATAAGTATATTCTAAATATGTGTTTATATGTTGCTATTTGAGGTCACTTTGATTGATGATAAAGACAAGTAAGTGGATTATTGAAGAATTTTTTGTATTCTCAAACTATCAAAAGTCCTATTGAAGACTGACATTTTTTGGAGCAGTTAGATATTTTTTATCATTTTCAATGAAATACTTTGATAATTTCAAATTGCATTTCCTAGGTAGTGGGGACATCGCATCATCAAAGTGGCTCAGAAAAAAATATTTGCCTGTAGTGAAATCTAGTTATGATGAGAAAATCCAACGACTAGTGAAAGACAAACCAATTGTTATCATGTGCGATGAAACAACTAACCGCGAAGGAGTATAATAAGCAGTAACTATAATGCCGATCTGCTCAGGTGATGCTTGTTGTAAAGAAATCATGAAAGTATAATAAATTGCATTCATCTATTGATTTCTGCAAAATTTGTACATGCAATTGATTGCTGTTTATTTTTAATTTTTCTTTGTAATTACGAAATATTTTTAGAATATTGTGGAAGCTTTCTTAGGCAGCATTATGATATGTGGAATTTATGTTTTTTTTTTTATAACTAGGGAAACTTACGGTATAATTGCTACGGTTCAATTGATCTATTTGTGTATGTATATAGTTTAGGTTTACTTTCTCTCTCAGACGCTGAACAAATATGAAATTAAGTTCGAAAATATTATAGCAGTGTCTTCAGATAGTGCACCGTACATGAATCTTTGTGTCAGATTACTGAAGGAGCTTGTTAATCCATTATTATAACACATTCAATGTTGGAATCACAAGTTGGACAAAATGGCTCGTGTTTTTAGTAATAGATTACCGCGCCTCAATGAATATGTAACGAAAAGTAAAAAACTATTTCAAAATACTAGGAAACGAAGAAATCAATATGTCATCATGAAGTAATCAGTCTTATGACTGGTTTGATGAAATCCTCCAGCCCTGTCTATTATCCGCTAACCGCTTAATTTCTGCATATCTGCGACAACCCTTATCTTGTACACTGAGAAAAAAAAGTCATTGAGCCAATGAGCCATTTCTTCCAATAGTGACAATGAAATATTTCTTCCATTCAAATGCATATTTCTTTATTCCAAAGTATGTTTCATCGATTCAATCAAATGGTCATTGGCACAATAAAATATTCATCAAATCAAAAGAATATTTCATTGTCACTATTGGAAGAAATGGCTCATTGGCTCAATGACTTTTTTTTCTCAGTGTATAATTTGCTTCATATAACTCAATTTAGGTTTTCAATGAGCTATCATGCTTTAAGGTGTGTCCTATCAGATTATTTCTTCTTTTCACGATCTGTCTCAAAAGACTTCTTTTTTCATTTACCTTCTCAAGTACTTCTTCATTTTTTACTTTCTCTATCCACTTTATTCTAAGCATCTTTCTATAACACCACATTTCAAAAGCTTCGAGTCTTCGTTGGTCCGTTTTTCCAATTGGACCCACGGGAAGAAGAACTCGACGAGCGCTCGAACCGCGGTAAAAGTATTGTCCAAGCGGTCACGTGGGGGACCGAAAAAAAAGTCGGAATTTTGGAAAACTAAAAATACTGGGTGATAGGGCTTGAAAAATCAATACGAGTGTTCGTTTACAATGTTTTTCTATGATCAATAGTTTTCGAGAAAAAAATTAAAAAGTACCTCTTTTTCTCGTACTAAAAATGAATGTTTTCTCATCTTAAACTCGTTATAACTCGAGCAGTTTTCAACGTATCAAGATGAGTCTTGCAGATTCTGATTCGGAACACTCCCACAAAGATGACGATCTCGACAAAATTTCCAAAAATTGATGCAAAATTAATGAATTTTCAATTTGAAGTGAAAACTTGGTTTTCAACGAAGAGGAAAACTTTGCATTGAAAAAGTGTCGGGGGAAGTATGAGCTACGAAAAACTTCCAGCGACAAAGTTGTTCGCTAGTGGGCGGACAAACTTTATGGAAAGTTTCAGATCAATTGGACTATTGGTTCGAAAGATACAGCGATTTATCCATCAGCTCGCAACGGAAATTTCTCATGACTCTACGTCGTTTACCTGCTGAATATGAGGATCCGAATGAAAGGTTACATTCACTCGATTTCTCAACGTAGATTCATGTTTTTTTGGTCGAAGCATCAAAATATCCAACTATTTTTGCAAAATTCGTTATACATTGTTTTTTTTTATAAACAATTTTTATTCAACGCATCATTGTTCAATCCTTATTCTGCAAGATGAAAATTAAAGATTGAACATTTGTGTGCTCTCTCGAACTCAATAGTTTCCGAAACTTATTTCCGGAATCCTTGGCCAAATCTTATCGGAATGATATAAACATTGATATCCAGATTCGATGTGTATTGCCGAAGCTTGTAAAATGATTCGAATGATGAAAACATTTCGTTTTTCAATAATATTTGATAACGAATCAGTGGCTCTCAGGCTCGTGTTTTCCGAGTTTCAACGACACAAAGTGTCGAGCGAAATGTGAAATTAACCCTTTGCGGCATGGTGGCTATTATAATAGCCACCTCAATGTGTTTTAAGTTTACAGTTAACCAGAGACAATATAACGCTTTTTCCCCCAGTTTTTTTTTCAATTTGATTTAGATAAGGACTTAGGAAGTATTCGGCATTACGTATACATTGTCAATCGTTTTACAAATTGTGATTTAAATGAATAAACAATGAAAAAAAGCCGTATTCATTGAATAACACAGGCACACAAAAAAATTTGTCACGAACCAGAGGGTAGACCCCACTATCCCTACGTTTTTGAGGTCGCTGGAACCGAATATGACCATGAAAAATTTTTTCAATCGCCTGTTTGCCCTCACCAACCCCCTGATGAGGGTTGAATTTGAAAAATTCGGAAAAATTCAAATGTACGTGTATTTCTATGTTCTTCGGGACGCTGAACCCAAAAATGATAAGGGAAAGGAATTCCAACCCCTCTCTTATCCGCTAGCACCCTCCTACCATCCCCTGATGGGGGTTGAAGTTTAAACTTTCGTAAAAAATTCAAATGTATGTGGATTTCTATGTTTTTTAGGATGCTCAAACCGAAAATGACGAGGAAAAAGAATTCCAACCTCTCTCTCACCCGCTAGCACCCTCCTACCACCCCCTGATGAGGGCTGAGTTTGAAACTCACGGAAAAAAATTTGAATGCATATGTATTTCCATGTTTTCTATTAGGTGTACAAATAAGTTTCCGCGGTTTGTCAAAAGATGGCCCCACCAGAAGGTTATGGAGAAATTGTCAGATGTAAAACGTAATATCCCAAGTTTAGTCATCTGGCAACACCATAACCTTAAAGTACTAGTAATTCCGTATCAGCATCAGGTAATTTTTTTCGTGCAAAAATGTCAAGTTTTATTCCGAATAAGCATCATTTGCGGGAACTTTTGATTTACTTCTTTAATGTGAAAAAATCTGCAGCTGAGGCGCATCGATTGCTTCTAGAAGCATATGGTGAAGCTGCTTTAAGTGAGAGAAGTTGTCAGGAATGGTTTCAAAAGTTTAAGAACGGTGAGTTTGACGTTAAAGACAAAGAACGCAGTGGAAGGCCGAAAGTGTACGAAGACATGGAATTAGAAGTACTATTGGAGGAAGATTCGTCCCAAACGCAAAAAGAACTTGCACTTACTCTACAAGTGACTCAACAAGCAATTTCACATCGTTTAAAATCGTTAGGAATGATTCAAAAACAAGGAAATTGGGTTCCATATGAACTAAAGCCGAGAGACGTTGAACGCCGATTATGCATGAGTGAAATGCTGCTTGCCAGGAATAAAAAAAAGAGTTTTTTGCATCGTATAGTCACTGGTGACGAAAAATGGATTCACTACGATAATCCAAAGAAGAGAAAGTCATGGGTTAAGCCCGGCGAACCATCAACATCGACAGCTAAGCCGAATATTCATGGAAAAAAACTCATGCTGTGTATTTGGTGGGATCAGCTTGGTTTCGTGTATTATGAATTGCTGAAACCAAGCGAAACCATTACTGGAGCTCTTTACTGAACACAATTGATGAGATTGAGTCGGGCACTTAAGGAAAAACGCGCCCATTACTACTCCAGACACGACAAAATTATTCTTTTACACGATAATGCTCGTCCACATGTTGCGGCGCCGGTAAAAACATACTTGGAAACACTCAACTGGGAAGTTTTACCCCACCCGCCGTATTCACCAGACTTAGCCCCTTCTGATTATCACCTGTTCCGGTCGATGGCACATGGTCTGTCTGAGCAGCGCTTCACATCATATGAAGACACCAAAAATTGGGTAGATTTGTGGATAGCGTCAAAAGATGAAGAGTTTTTTCGACGGGGTATCCGAATGTTGCCAGAAAGATGGGGAAAAGTAGTGGCAAATGATGGAAAATACTTTGAATGAAACGTAATGTACTTTTCCTTTACAATAAATTCCTAATTTTTTATAAAAAACCGCGGAAACTTATTTGTACACCTAATAGGATGTTTGAATAAGAAATGATAACAAATAACAAATTCAACCCCTCTTTCACCCGCTAGCACCCTCTTACCTGATTCCTCTATTGTGGAATTATTTTTTGCATGCTGAATTCGGTGATATAAAGACTTGTCAAAAATTTTCATGTCATTTATTGAACATAGGACAAGGGCGATTTACAACTATACAGAAAAAGATATTACATAATGAAACTATCGAAGATAGTCGGGGAAAACATGGAAATCACGTAGTGCGATTGACCAAAGATATAAAACAAATGATCCATCAACACTGTTTGTTAATCCCACACTCTGAGTCGCATTATAAACGTCAAGCCGGTCAAACGTCTAGTTTACAATATTTTGATCATCCTAATTCAACACTGAAAAAAATATACGCTTTGTTTTTGGAATATTATACAGCGAAAACAGGTTGTGAAAATCCTCCGATTGATTTATCAACCTACTCTCAATATTTTAATCGTCATTTGAATTTTTCTTTCTCAATACCACACACTGATGTTTGTAACATGTGTTTTGAACAAGAGCGGCAAAACAATCCTGGTGATGAGTTCAAACAGCATAAAAAAAGTATAGAAGAGTACAAAATATTGAAGAAGAAAATGTTGGCAGAAGAAAATGTGTTATGTCTTGAATTCGATTTCGGTCAAAATTTACCTTTGTCGAAAATTCCTGTATCAGATCAGTTCTACAAGAGATTGCTTTGGCTACACGTTTTTAACGTGCATGTCTTCGGTGAACATGGCAGAAGTTACATGTTCTTTTTTTTTAGAAGGAAATTTTAAGAAAGGTGGTAATACTGTGTGCAATTTTATCTCACATGCAATGAAGAAAGAATTGGAGCTTAATTATTACAATAAAATTTATTTATTTTCGGATGGTTGCGGTGGTCAGAATAAAAACCGTTTCTTCGTCTCTTTCTTATCATCGTTGGCTCAAGAATTGCAACTTGAATTTGAACATGTGTATCCAGTTCGTGGACATTCATACTGCTCTTGCGATCGGAATTTTGGAGTATATGGCAAAAAAAAGAAACAACTTGAAACTATTGAAACGGATGAAGACGACATTGATCTCATAGAAAGTGCAAGGAATCCACCATTTAAAATTGTCAGAGAAGTAGATTGCCCAGTCCGAGATTATGAGGTTCTGTTACAGGGAAATGTCAAAGATATTAAGAATCTGCAAATCAGCAAAGCAGTACGGATTCAATATTTTCCTAACGGTCAAATCAATATATTCCAAAGGTACAATGAAGAACCAAAAATTCATACCATCAAATCTTCAGTGAGTTTACATGCATTATGCAAATCACCACCAGCTGCTCCAACTGGCATAAGTGCAGAGAAGATGAAAGATTTACAAACTTCATTAAAATATTTGAGTCCAAAAGGTGTAAAATTTGTTGGAAGCTTATTTTCGAAAATATCAATTTGAAAACCTAAAGATAAAGAATAATTATTCACTCTAATGATATAATTTCTTTTTTTGGTTCAAAATATATCGTATGCAGTTTGAATCGTTTATTTACATGAATTTTTTACAGTGTATTGTGTCCAAGGGGGGCAATTTTGGTTCATTACACGGAGAAAAAAGATTTCGCTATCTGAATGAATCCGTCTTCGCTAAGTGGATTGAATAGAAATTCGCTGTATTAACGAACCAATGCGCTGGATTAACGAACTAATACGCTGTTCTTACGTATAGATTCGTTATAATTATCAGTCCTTCGCTGGTCTTGCGAAGCTTGATTCGTTGAAAATATCATTGGCGTTTATTTCAGCAAACTTGCTTGCTGTCCATATAATAACGAGCGAATTTCGCTGGAACAGCGAAATTCTTGCTATTCCAGCGAATCTTTTTTCTCCGTGTACCCTCACAACACAACTGCTTTCAGTTATCTTTCGATACCTTTCTGAAACGTGTAACACCTTTCAGAAAGATATCGAAAGGTAACGGAAAGCAGTTGTGCTGTTAGGGTTACATTGAATTCGAATTAAATTTGTCCGAATTCCCTTCGACAATCATGTCTATAAACAATTCAAAGTTCACTAGCATTTCCAAATCATTTATCACTGAAGAAAAAGTACAAATAATGAACTTTTTTCACGAGGTTTGTACAGGGCGTCCCATTTGAAACAGGACAGCTGAATAACTCTTCAGGGAATGGAGGGGGAAAAAAATTGTTCAGATAAAAGTTGTAGGGTTCGAAGGGGGCCACAAGATGGTGACCTTGAATTTGACCTTGAGGTCGATTTTGAGCATAATTGATGGTCAAAGTATGTTTTTTCAAATAGAAAACCCTACGTTCGACCTCAGAAATGGAAAGAGCAAAAAATTTTACGTCCGAATATGTTAACATATCAGGTCATTTAGAGGTCATTTGAAGGTCAAAAAACCATTTTCTATGGATTTTCACGGAAAAGCCTCAAGCGAGTTGTTTCTCTGACCAAAGTTATCAAAGTTAAAGTGAAACCCCACGTTTCGACCTTGAATTCGACCTTGAGAACGATAATGAATGCCAAATTTGAAACAATAATTAAAAAATTATTTATTTTTCCAGTTCGTCGTTTGATAATGACAGATGGCACAAATCCGTTGACGGGTAAGACACACTTATTGCAGGAGATGTTCGAATTGACCGCCATTTACTTCAATACATAACTCCAGCCGGCGTCGAAAGTTTCCAAGAACAGACTGAAAAACTTCTGCACGAATATTCGCAATTGCGTATCTGATGCGTTGTTGTAGATCCACAGGTGTTGTTGGTCGGTTGGTATAAACGACATTTTTACGTAACCCCACAAATAAAAATCTTGAGGGGTGGGATCAGGAGATCTTGCCGGCCACAGTACAAATCCACCTTGACCAATCCAACGATTGGGGAAAAGGATATTTAGATAATCCCTCACACATCGAGCAAAGTGTGGTGGTGCACCGTCTTGCTGATACCACATCCTTTGCCTAGTTGCTAATGTCACATCTTCCATGAGAACTGGTAATTCATTCTGTAAAAACTGTAGATAATTAGGACCGTTAACAGTTCCATCAAAAAAATACGGCCCAATAACTTGATTGTCTAGAATTCCATACCAAACATTTATACTCCACCGATGCTGATGATCAACTTGTTGAGTCCAGCGCGGGTTTTGCGCTGACCAATAGTGGCTATTGTGACGATTTAACAAGCCAGTACTTTGAAACGTTGATTCATCACTGAAAAGTACATATCGAAAGAAATCGGGCGCTTCGTTCAACCCCTGTAAAGCCCAATGGCAAAAGTTAACCCGATTCTGCATATCTTGTTGAGATAATTCTTGGGTCAGTGTGATGTGGTACGGATGATATTGAGCAGCTTGTAGAATTCTGTGTGCCGTACTGCGTGGAATACCCAAATCGCGTTCAATATCACGTAAACTAACATGAGGATTCATGTGTATTATTGCTAAAACAGCAACGCATCGAGGGTCGTTAAAGTTGAAACCTTGATTGTTTCGGCGTTGACCAATCCTTCCTTGTCGACAATTTCTTTCAACTTGGCGAATGACTTCTGGAGAAGGATGATGCTGCCGATCTCCAAACCGCTCTCTGTACAATCGTGACGCTCTTTGATACACTCCGCGACACTCGCCCAAGATCATTAAAATATCAACACATTCGATAGGTGAATAAACCATTTTGAACCCGCACTTACACCGTAAACGATGAAAACTTCTTAATGATCATTTTCGTACTGATATGAAGAATAAACTCTGAAGGTTAGTTCTGTTTACTTTCAATTCAAGGTCGAAACGTGGGGTTTCACTTTAACTTTGATAACTTTGGTCAGAGAAACAACTCGTTTGAGGCTTTTCCGTCAAAATCCATAGAAAATGGTTTTTTGACCTTCAAATGACCTCTAAATGACCTGATATGTTAACATATTCGGACGTAAAATTTTCCGCTCTTTCCATTTCTGAGGTCGAACGTAGGGTTTTCCATTTGAAAAAACATACTTTGACCATCAATTATGCTCAAAATTGACCTCAAGGTCAAATTCAAGGTCACCATCTTATGGCCCCCTTTGAACCCTACAACTTTTATCTGAACAATTTTTTTCCCCCTCCATTCCCTGAAGAGTTATTCAGCTGTCCTGTTTCAAATGGGACGCCCTGTATAATGCATACGCAATCCATATTGAATCCGTATATGATCATATATAGCCCGTACAGAATCCATATATGACCCTTCGATGCGAGACTTTCCCATACATGTGAACAAATTCTGTCACATGAAATATTTTTCGTATATGGATTTTATATGGATTATATATGAGTCATATATGATCATATATGGATCACATATGGATTAAATATGGATTGTATATGATTCTATGCATTCTCATATATGAGTCATTTATGAATTTTATATGTATTATGTATGGATTATGTATGGGTCATATATGTTCGTTTTTTACTAGGGCAAACTCAAAGGTGTAGAATATAGATTGAAATTCTAATGAGGTGTTTATGTAATGTTAATGGATTAAGGTTCTTGTTTATGTATGTTTGGCATATTTATATTACGAAATATAATATGTTCAAAGATGTTATAAGATTACCTGTGATACTTAACAATAAAAAGATTGAATAAGTTTTAGAACATCTGTATGTAAGAAAAATTGTTTATTTCTTTCATTACGGCTCGAAAAATGAATAGGAATCGCTTGAAAAATACACCAACAGAAGAAGAATTTGTTTGGAACGAATGACAAATCCTTGTCATATAACATGTTCCTTTATACAAGTGAAATTGATCAATAGGTGATACATTTCACCTTGTCCACATAAATTGGAACACTTTTATCTCACCTCTGAGTTTGTTGATTAAAAAAACCTATATAGAACTTTCGATTTGGAAAGTAGCTGGTCAATGTTTGAAGACGTTTCCCTGAAATTCTCAGTTCAATCGAGTAAAAAATATGGAGAATATTGAATATTTGGTACGCTGAAGCGACTCGCTTATGAACCACCGAGCATAGTGTCGTGTATCGTAGGTGAATAGTATTGCCGTGACGGTGAGCGAGTCGCGGCATTGTAAACATTGTTCAATATATTCCACATTTTTTACTCGATTGATGTAACAGTTTCAGGGAAACTTCTTCAGACATTGACGAACAACTTTGTCGCTTTGAGTTTTTCCAAATCAAAAATTCCCTCGATACTTTTCTCCGTGGAACCTTGCGAGCGCGTATTCTCAAAAGCATTTGTTTATTAATCAATATTGATTGAATGATGGAATATTTTGACAACTTTCACTCACTATTTGTTTTCGGGGATCATTACTGGAGCTATATACCAAATTTCAAGTCATTGCGATGACTCCTCGCTGAGTAATCGCAAAATATATATTGAATTCTATTGATTTTGGAGAAATGAAAATTTTCACTTTTGAATTTTTATCTTGGAAACTATTGATGATAGAAAAAAATTGTTCATGAGAAAAATGTGTATTTCGATCAGTTTCAACAGGCTGTATTTTTTATTTTTCATTTTGACGAGGTTTTTTATTTCCTCGTTCTGCTGGTTTCCCGGATCAGATCTAAAATGTGTTCGAGCGCTAAGGCTGTTATTGCATCCGCGGCCTCAATTGAGGGTCCGGATTCAAGAACCGACGATACGCTCGAACTGCGGGATAAGTATTGTCCAAGCCGTGACGTCAGAGGTCGAAAAAAAAAATCGGAATTCCAAAAATCTGAAAATACTGGGCGATAGGGCTTGAAAAATCAATACAAGTCTTCCCTTACCATTTTTTCCTATGATCAATAGTTTTTGAGAAAAAAAATGAAGACTACCTATTTTTTGCAACCAAAATCAATGTTTTTCAATATTAAACTCGTCACAACTCGGTCATTTTCTTATGTATCTCAGTGAATCTTACAGATTCTGATTCGTAAGACTTCCCCGATGACGAAAATGTTGAACAAATTTGTAAAAATTTATAACAAATTTATAATTTTTTAATCCGAAGTGAAAAGCATGTTCTCTATGTTTTGGAATCAAAGAGTGGTGGGGGAAATGTGAGGTACAAAAAGCTTCCAACGACAAAGTTGTTCGTTAGTATATGGACAAACTTTTTGGAAAGTTTCAGATCGATCGGATTATTAGTTTGCAAAATCCAGCGATTTTTTCATGAGCGCGCAACGGTTATTAGCATTCCTCTACGATGTGTACCGGTTAAATATCAGAGTCCGCGGGGAAAATTGTATTCGTTCAATTTTTCAATGTGGATTTATGTTTGTTGAGTCATAAGTTTCGAATATCGAACTATATTTGCTAGATTCGAAATTCTCTTTTTTTTATTAACAATTTGATTGTTTATAACGTTTTTATGGTCAAACTATTGACTTTGAAGAAAAATTGTGTCAATTAATGGAGTTTCTTATCCTTGTAAGGAAGAAGTTTTAAATCCGGGAATCAAACTATTTTGACAAAGTTGCTCATTCAATTTCACAATAAAGGATCGATTGGTTCAAAAGAATAACATCTACAAAATATTGATTTCATGAAAAAAGTATTGGAACAAAAAAGATTTCTCATCCTGTAACTGATCAATTTTGTACATATCATTTTCCAGTATCCGAATTTTTTATTTGAATATAATTATGATATTTAAATAGAGATAAAAATAATTCTCATAATTTGGTTTCTTCACATAGATTGAGATTCTTTAGGTTGAGAAATTGGAAAATCGAACAATTCAAATGAGATCCAAACACCAATACAATTTTTCCCGCGGACTCTGATATTTAACCGGTACACATCGTAGAGGAATGCAAAATATACGTTGCGCGCTCATGAAAAAATCGCTGGATTTTGCAAACTAATAATCCGATCGATCTGAAACTTTCCAAAAAGTTTGTCCATATACTAACGAACAACTTTGTCGCTGGAAGTTTTTTGTACCTCACATTTCCCCCACCACTCTTTGATTCCAAAACATAGAGAACATGCTTTTCACTTCGGATTAAAAAATTATAAATTTTTTATAAATTTTTCCAAATTTGTTCAACATTTTCGTCATCGGGGAAGTCTTACGAATCAGAATCTGTAAGATTCACTAAGATACATAAAAAAATGACCGAGTTGTGACGAGTTTGATATTGAAAAACATTGATTTTGGTTGCAAAAAATAGGTAGTTTTCATTTTTTTTCTCAAAAACTATTGATTATAGGAAAAAATGGTAAAGGAAGACTTGTATTGATTTTTCAAGCCCTATCGCCCAGTATTTTCAGATTTTTGGAATTCCGATTTTTTTTTCGACCCCTGACGTCACGGCTTGGACAATACTTATCCCGCAGTTCGAGCGTATCGTCGGTTCTTGCATCTGGACCCTCAATTATCGGTGATCACTATAGCGTTTTAGTTGAGTGATAGTTCATCTTTGGATTCATTTTCCTAGTTCCCATGGAAATTTAAAAAGGTGTAGCTAGTATAAGCAGAGGTCATCATTCATTTATATGAATTTGAGTTTCAGAATATCCGCTTCCAAATGTACGGAAATGATGAAACTTCAGATTTCAGTTATTCAACACTGAATCACGTATGTTCAGAGACTGGAAATCTATCGTTCATGGGAATTTTGAGTCTCATTGAATTACATAAGTAATCCCAAATCAATAAGAAAAGCATTTTTATAATCAATAAGAAGATGTAAATGAAAAAATTTAGCAGCATATATGAGCATAATTTTGAAAAACAAAGAGCATAATTGGAGCATAAATCACTGAATTTTGCAAGCATAAAGCGCTCTTCAAAAAAGCATAAAGTTCCTATCTATAGTCATAACAGTCGTGTCTGAAAAATACTCACTGATGTTTCGTTTTCTCCGAAAAACTCGGAATAAAAAGATGGTATTTTTACTTCCATGTTTCTTACAGGAAACAGAAGTATATAAACGGAAGTTGTGATAAGGTCGAAAATCAATTATGCAAAAGGAGGTATTTTGTCTTTGCCAAACACTCAAAAACGTCGGAAAAACGCGATTCCCAAAAATAACCCTGTGTACATGTGCGCGTGTGTGTCTGTCTGTCTATCTGTCTGATGCTTATCTGTGTAGATTACTTGGTTCACGCACGGAGAAAAAGGAATTCGCTGTGGCAGCGAAATCTACTTTTGCTGGGTTCCTTTTGCCAGAGCGGCAAATTTTTTGCTGTGACAGCAAACTATTTGCTGTTCCAGCAATCTTGTTAGCTGCGACAGCGAATTTTTAGCTGTGGCGGCAAAAAATGTTTGCTATCTCAACAAAATTTGTTTGCTATTCTGTATATAATACTGAAAATTTTCTGGCGGAGCAAACAGTTTTTGTTGCCACAGCTGAAAAATTGCTGTCGTAGCTAACACGATTGCTGTTATAGCAAATTTTTAGCTAGGTCAGCAAAAAATTTTGCTATTCTATATATAATACCTCGATTTGCTGCGTCAGCAAATTTTTTCTCTCCGTGCGATAGCTCTTCATGGGATGCACCGATTGAAATTGAATGTTTTTGCGAGTTGTTGGTTTCTTTGGGGAATCGAGACCTATTAATTTTGATACGGGTCGGGTAACGCGTTTCGAAAATATTGCGAAAGGGAGAATTTATTGTCATAAAAAATGCTGATTTTGCGATCGCACATATCTTCACTTCCCATTATCCGATTGTAATGAAATGTACACCACGCTTCAGTTCTGGTCTCGTAGTGGTCCCATTCGAATGTCGTCCTAGTCGGTTGAAGAATGTGAAAAAACGGTCTTCAGCAATCTGCATTGTTTGACGATATTTTCGTGTGTTTATTTTATCCGAACGCCATGCAACACTAAGCATACCCAATTCATGAGTTGCTAATTGTGGGACGCAAATTTCAGGCGAATCGAAACTGAGAGAAGGAAAGCACTGAACTTCAAGACTTTTCAATCCAATTCTTACAGAAAAACGCAAGATGGAAGGAAACATGTTATCGAAAATTGTGATTTTGGTTTCTGGTTATCCGATTGCAATCAAATTTCCACAATGAATCGGATAATATGAATGATGATGAGGATGAGGAAATTTTTGTAGATACACAGATGGATTGAAAATCAAGTTTTTTACAATTTCGTTTGAACATATAATTCCGGATGGATTTTCGTTCGGTGGAAAAATTACGAGGAACATAGAAGTAATGTATGGTTTTCCGTAAGGAGTTCCTTACAGTGTATGTTTCCAAGAATCGAATGATGTATTCCATAAATATAACAATGGATCGTTTGCAGAAATTAGAAAGCTACACCGTAAATTTGAAACAGGATTCCAATTTGTATATGAATTTTGCTTGGTGCTCAAACTGAAACGTTCGAATTGAATTATCGATAAGCACATGAAAGGGGCAACGTTGGATGTTCAATGAAGCGAAACGGAGGGAAAAATATCTCAACGAGAAGGCGCTCAAATTGGAAGTGTACTGTAAACAAAATACATTATTTGCAGTAAAAGGTTTCCCAAATTTAATGAAAGGTCTCAAAATGCGAGTCATAATATATCTGATACTCTAACCACGCGCGGATTCACGAGCGAAGGGGGTTTTCGGGGGAAAGACCTCCACAATCTTCAAGAAAAATTTCATTTTCAGAATAATCCAAATCCGACTTGAAAAAAGGTCATCTGCTTGCAAAAACATGCTCATAATCCTTTCCCCTCTTCGCCCAAAAAGCATTCTTGAATCTACTCCTAATTCTCATCACACTGTCGGAGTCGAATATGGCACCGTCTTTCCTCTTGGGAGTAGTGGTGAACGATTCTTAACAGAAATGATTCTTTTGAAAATAAAATATATCGTTATTTAATCAAAATCTACGTACGCCAGATGCTGTTTTTCAGGGGAAAAAAGATTCTGTTGAGAATCGCTCATGATTACTCTGAAGACGAAATACAATGTCGTATTCAATATTGCCGGTGTGGTGGAACAAATGAAATTATCTCATTGATATTGATGCCTCATTTTACAACATATTGATGCATCGTTTGTAATGCCAATCTCTCAGCTGAATTGGAATTAATCAATTTTGTTGTGCACATTTAAAAAAAATTGAAGAATGACAATTAGTTGGAAACCCGACGTTGATAAGGTGTGAACCGAAACTGATTCTACAACGCTTGCAATTCCTATTAAGGTTTCAAATATTCCTCTATTAATGAACATATCTTACCGACAAATGATGCACACATTATCTGCCGCTGCCAATTCTTCTGGAGTTGCATCAGGGTAAAGCGTATTCATATTTCTGATAGCTCTACGCGACATAACAATGTCGTGGAATGCTTTCTTGAAGTTTCTCATCGTATAATACATTGGACGCAGGGCAAATAAAGGCAACGTGAATAGTTTTATCATTAATGTCACAAAGGCGATATACAAGATAACCTAAAAAAATGAATAATGATATAAATTTAGTGAATACATACAAATACAGACACAATAACGGGAAATGAAGAAAAAGAAAAAACGACAATGTTTTTACCTTCAAAAATCCAATAGCCAATTCTGTATATAAAAGGAATACAGGTTTGTTATCCCATGGATTCTCGCTTTGTAAATCTATCGTGTGTAGTATATATTTAACACTAATGTTGAAAATAACTGTTAGGAGGATTGCGTATTCAAAACCAAATACTAATTGTACAGAGGGACCTTTAGTAGCTGTCGTGTTATAAGCATAATGTATCATAGTCAAATTTATTGTAAATAAAAGTCCAAGTAAAGTGCCCACACGAACATGGAATAACCACGTGATTATTGGACTTCTTTCCATCTGAAAATATTATACATAATTAATTAATACAAAATTTAATATGTAAACTTCAAATAATAGGAATATTATGCTATTGACGTGCAATTTAAAACTTTCTTGTACATTGAATAATGCAATTTTCATAACTGAATATGAATCATATTATTGAAGTTTGAATGGTTAACGAAAACAATGTCTATATTTGATGTACGAAGTATATCGTTTAACAAATACACTGCTGTCACAAAACTGATGTTTTGTGGAAAGATTATGTTATTTAAAAATAATATCGAACCACTAAAATGCAGTATCCATCAAAAGTTCGACATCACTTCATATCAAACAGAGTTAACTTCAAAGCTGACCATCTCAACGAAAAATTACCGTCGAAAAGCAATTTGCAGGGGAAAGTCTGCTTTTTGAATATCATTTGATCTTCTCGTTTTTTAAAGTGGCTGATGTAATACATCTGGATCACTTTTCAACCAATCAAAACGGTTGAAAAATGATCCAGATCACCCATACATCAGCGACTACGGAAACCTCCATAATTCTCCAAAACCCTACATCGAATTGAGTATGAGTATTTTTGCCGTTATTTTCTTCGTTTTTCCAACAGATGCAGCTCAAAAGGGAGATTATGATACGCACTGAGAAAAAAAATTCTTTGAATTGATGAAATGGATTTCATTGATTTCAAATGAGTTAAAATGTCTGTTTAACTCTATAATAATTTCATAACCGTAAAGAGTTGTTTTATTCATACTATCGAATTAACTCATTGAAATTTATTTCCTGAAATTAAAAACGCACTCTATATTGACTGAATAACTAATTATTTTTGTCAATATCATCTTTCATCCGATTTATAACTCTCATATGATGAATTCCAAAGTGAAAATAAATGAAATACAACTTCAATTTTATAACGCGAAATTGAGCGTGATATTATACTGAGAGTATTTGAAATTCTTCACTTTCCGGCGGGCGCGCGATGTTTTTTCACACGAGCGGGCGCGCTGGTGTACAATTCATGATAGAATACTGATACACAGAGAATCTCTGATACATAAAAAACTTCATTAACAATATTAAATTTGCATTAATCAAAAAAACAGAGTATAAAAATTGTAAGATAAAATACATCATAAGGAATCAAAGAATGTCAAAATGGAATGTTATCAATCAGGGAACATCGGATATGTGATATCATACACCATGATAGTGATGGGGATCTTTTTCGAGATCGATCTAAACTCGATCTTTTTGGGAAGAGAAAGATCGATTTTTTACCGATCTTTGGTCGTGTCGATTCATTGTAGATCGGTCTTTATTTTCTTAGGATCGATCGAGGAAGATCGAACATTCCTCAATGCCTCTTCCTTTTTTTCATTTTATTTTATAGCGAATTCGACTTACTGCACTGAGGCGAATTCGGAATATCTCTGTTTCTTTTTGATTAATGATGATAACAAAGGATAGAGATATCCGGAGTTCGCCCCAGTGCAGTTAGCCGAATTCGTCATTATAATAGCACGCGATTATTGGCCGCATGTAATGGAAATTTGAGGTTGCTGAACGTAGCCCTTAGGTACGTACCTATGGATGGCTTCGACATGCTACGACCTGCCACAATATAGATAGTAGAATAGTGAAGGAGATCCATATGAAATTCTTATTCTTATGACTATGTTTGTTACGTTAGTTGAGCTGTTGAGAGTATATAGATACGAACAAAGTTGATATGGTCAGTAACGTATCGTATATACCGTTAGGAAGGTAATTCCATCCCATTATTATCAAAGAGCAAGAGCAGTTCAAGATATTCCATAAGTTGGAATATAAATTGACTGAATCGTCACATGGCACCACATAGAGGTTATACTTCGAAGTTATATTTAATATGAGGGAATAGGAGGTTTGTTTATATTGTTCAAACAAAAGCAGTTATCTAAGCTGAAAATGTTTTCAATATTCGAAGTAAGTTCAACTATAAACATATTCAAAACTCCAAGATGCGATTGGTTTAAATCATTTCTGTACAGATTTGTAAAATTTTGATTCTTCCTTTCAATATCATTCATTGATTTTTACATACAGTATGCATGCTATTATATTGATAATTCTAACCTATTTCTGTCACTTGAGTTTTTTTCTTCCTTCTTCACTTTGCAATCAGATTCATTTCGTAAAGTGATTCAATAAGAGTTAAAAATGTTCACAGATATATTCGATACTGAAATTCTTTTGATTCATGCGTTGAAGTGAAAAAATACTGCATGGTGATGCTTTATTGAAAATAATTTATCCCCTAATAGCACCAAGATCCCTGGACATTTTGAAAACGTTCTGAGAATGTTTTAAACACGTCCTAACGTTCTTGAAACGTTTTAAAAACCTCCCAGTGCTGTTAGGGTCGCCGTATTGAACTTTGTAAACAGTTTCATCTGTTTTTTTCGACTCATGTGCCACAATATAATCAAGGTGAGATCAAAAGAGATACTCATTATAAAATACCAATTATATCGATATCAAGATATTTACAAATAACATCTGATACTCATAATTCCTCGCTCAACTTTTATACGTAATATAACTGAATTTATAAATAATCTCATTCATTATTCACCAACAGCATTCAATATGATCTTCAACGATTCCTTATAAGTTTAATTGAATAATTCGGAATGTCTCTATTGCCTATGAATGGATGAGTGTTGATTTTTATAAAACAAAACATTTTTGAAGAAGATATACAAAATGTCAGATGAAAATGATATGAGCCTCAAGGTTGCTAAAAGTAATAATCTTATCAAACAATATTTTGAGATTTCCGGAAGTAAAATTTCTTCAAGATGTATCATTTGTGGCCGTTATTATAAACATTATGGCAATACTACTAATTTTACAGGGCATTTAAAAACAAAACACTCAGCTCAAAAAAATGACTCAGTGCGACCACCTCAAAAAAGATTGCGAGTCTTGGAAGAGAATATCCTTAGCTAAGAAGTAAGAAATGAAGCAATTGATGATCCTGAAATCCACAGTATCTCTACTCATTCTGAAGTCAACAGTGATGTGATACTTCCTCCCATATCCCATCATGAGCCTCCCCGTGGGATGATTGCTGGTCTTCCAGGGGGATATTCTTGATACCTGTCCTTGATATCCTTTTTATCCATCCTTGGTAGTATCTGCTTCCTTTACGTGGTGGGGAGGATAAGTATCTCAGATTTGGGTCTCTTTTTCGGGTGGAATAAACTACTCGAGAGGGAGAATACAAACTGAGAGAAACTAAATCATCCCAACGCCAGGAACAGCGGCAGAAACGGAGGGAAAGTAAGGGGGAACTATACCTTCCTTGATATCTTTTAATATTCCCGAGGAAATGAAATCTTTTCTCCAAACCTAGAATTTTGAATTTTAATTTGTTGAAAAAAAAAGCAACAACAACAACATGATGGCGTTCTCTCGGGTGAAATATTCCGGAGGTAAAATAGCCTCCCGTTCGGATCTCCGGGTGGAGACTGCTCGAGAGAGCCTCATCAAACAAGATGGGAAACCTAAGAAGATAGGGAAGAAACAGAATATTCTTCGAGTCAAGAAGAGGATTTTTGGAGTGGGGATTACAGAATCATTCATACAGGTCACATCAAAGAATGGTCAAGCAGGTGTGGGAATTATATTGTATAAAACGGTAGGAAATAGGATAGAAACTCATTTGCAACATAGCGAACGCGTAATGATGGTTAGAGTTAGAACAAAACCGGTAAATACTGTTACAGTTCAAGTATACATGCCTACATCTGCGCACTCAGAGGGAGATATCGAAAAAAACGTACGATAAAATAGAAGAAGTGATAGAATGGTTGAAACAATGGTTGGAGGGAAAATGTCAGGATATACACTGTAAAAAGTCTGACTGAAAGTGGCTGCATCTTACTTGAAAACTCAACTGAAATTCAGTCTTTTCCATTGTGTCGGATGCTTACTTTCAGCTGAAATAGGGCTAGTTTTGGCTGCATCTTAAAATAAGCCGATATTAAGGTTGAAAGTAAGTTTCACTTTTTACTGTGTAGAAGTAAGATTACATCCAGGGAAAATAGATGAGGCATATAAGATTGTGAAAAGATTTTCTGGACAAATGAAATCTAGAAGCAGTAAGATTAAAAATTCTCTAGGGAGACAATTGATAAGAATGAAGGAAAAAATAGAACAATGGATTAATCATTCAGGAGATCTGTATAGAGGAAGCGATAATATACAATTTTTAGAGAGGGAGGAAGATGTTGATTAAGAAGAATTTGGAGATTTCATTTTGAGATCAGAATTCGATAGGGCTTTAAAAGAATTGGAAAATAATAAAGCGCCAGGAATAGATGGCATAAGTGCGGACCTTATCAAAGCCTCCAGTCAGAGAACTCGTGACGCACTGTTTGAATTGGTCAGAGATAAGTACGAAATAGGCAAGGTACGAAAGATTTCCAGAAGGATGAAATTGTCGCCATTCCAAAAAAAACAAGGAGCAACGAATGAGAAAACTACAGAACGATTAGTTTAACTTCACATGCCTCGAAAATACTGACAAAAATTATACACAGGAGAATAGAGAATAAAATAGAGAGTAGATTAGCAGAAGATCAGTTCGGTTTCAGGAAAAATAGGGGAACGCGGGAAGCAATATTAGCACTCAGAACAGTAGTAGAGAAAAGTCTAGAGTTGAAAAAGTCTGTATATATAGGTTTCGTAGATATACAAAAAGCATTCGATAATGTTGATTGGGAGAAAATGTTCACGATTTTGAAAAAGGTAGGAATTAATTTCAAGGATAGGAGAATAATATATGAATTATATAAGAATCAACCCGCAATAATAGAAATAGAGGGTCAAAAAGGAGAAGCACAAATTAGAAGAGGGGTGAGACAAGGATGCTCACCATCGCCATTGATTTTCAATTTGTATATAGAAGAAACGATGAACGAAGTGAAGGAGCGAGTGCAATTGAAATTACAGATTCAAGGTGAAAATGTAAGCATGTGGAGATTTGCGGATGACATAGCTATATTAGCTACGAGTGGTGCTGAGTTCGAAAATACTCTCAATACTATGAAAACAATATTACTAGACAAATATTGTATGAATATAAATAAAGACAAAAACAATTCATGATTTGTACAACAGCGAAAACATCAAGAAGAACGAAAATCAAAATAGATGCAGAGACAATTCAGCAAGTTTAAGAATTTAAATATCTAGGAAGCATAATTACAAAAAACGGTAAAAGCGAAACAGATATAAGAGCAAGAATAGCACAAGGAGAACAGGCTTTCCACCAAAAGAAACAATTACTATGTTCGAAGAATATTAATTTAGCAGTAAGGAAGAAATTCTTGAAGAGTTACGTTTGGAGCACAGCATCATATGGTTGCGGAACTTGGACAATTGGACAAACGGACCAACGAAGACTTGAAGCTTCTGAAATGTGGTGTTATAGAAGGATGCTTAGAGTAAAGTGGATAGAGAAAGTAAAAAATGAAAAGGTACTTGAACAGGTAAATGAAAGAAGAAGTCTTTTGAGACAGGTCGTGAAAAAAAGAAGTCATCTGATAGGACACACCTTAAGGCATGATAGCTTATTGAAAACAATATTGGAAGGAAAAATGAATGGTAAAACTCGAAGAGGTGAACCTAGATTAAGTTATATGAAGGAAATTGTACAAGATAAGGGTTGTCGTAGATATGCAGAAATTGAGCGGTTAGCGGATAATAGGCAGGTTTGGAGGATTTCATCAAACCAGTTATAAGGCTGATTACTTCATGATGATGATATCTCATCAACCCAGAAAAGAAACAAGTCCTCTCCAAACCGATGGTGGGCAAATATTTCCAAATTCGACACCACATGTTTCCATTGCTCATCCCAAAACACTCTCAACAGATTCCGATTAATAAAGCTTCTAAAAAAATCAATTCTTTCACCGGTCATGATCATATTCTTTCCAAACATTCAATGGTAATAAAGTTGCGATTATCCAGATTAATTTTTTTCAGTTTTGTGAGTCCGTGATTTATTTTTTTTTGTCAATCTCAATCATTTTGTCTATCATAGCCATCCTGTTCAATATGTGAGTCTTTTCAAAAACGCAAAATTGCAAGCTAATTGTTCTTAAAATTGATAAAATCCAGTGCGGATAAACAAGACTCTACTACATCTCAACTAACATTCAGACATCTTCAAGATATCTTCAAGAAGTCTCAATGCGTTTGTACACGGAGAAAATCCTCCAATACTGAGCGCTGTAGTCCACACGACTGGCTCGTGTAGTGGAAAAAAAATCTCTACAACAGCGCTGATCATTGTATTCACACGAACCATTCGTGTTTCCACAGCAGTCAGTCGTTTTCTGACAGTAACCAGTCGTATCGACGACACTAACTCGGTAACAGCAATGAGCAGTGGGCTGACACTACTGAGTACTGTGATAACCACTCTCTCTACTGTGCGTCACATCGATAGAAATTGTACGCCACACGACTGAGTCGTGTTGATCCACAAAACCTATCACTTTTGACACGCATTAAAGGTTGCTGCGACGAACAGCAGTGAGAATTGTCGATCGAGTCGCCTAGTGCTTTTGGTTACGACTTTCATTCGTATGTGCAACACAACTGAGTGATGTGGATCCGCAAGCGGCGTTGCCGTTGAAAGGAATTCAAAGTTGATGTGATGAACAACAGCGTTTCGTCAATTGAGACGCCGATTCAGTGACTAATATTAGTGCATATGACATATTGGTGATTAAATCAATTCTTTTTCAAATCTTCATCGGAAATCACTATTATCAGTATTAAATTTGGTAAGTTGAACTTGAAGACTGGTAAGTTGAAATGCATAATTTATGACGATACATAACCTCCTTTACATGTAAACATCAAATCTGAATACGGAACAACAAACACTTCTTTCAACAATAAAATGTATTATGAATTGATTATTTGTTCCGAAATTATTCAAGTTATTAGGCATGAGTAAACCAGTGTTGCCAGTATTCCCTAGAAAAATCTTCAGCATCTGATGATTGGTTATTTCTTGTACAATCGGCCAATCATATTTACAATTTGAAAAGAAATGACCAATGCCAAAAAATCTGAAGATTTTTCTAGGGAATACTGGCATCACTGGAATAAACTTGTACTCTTCTCTTTGAGGAAAACTTAACTTTTGTACCGTTCAGGGTTTGGTGGTAGATTGATGATATATGTGTCATAAAATGACAATTTTCGATAATTTTGAAGGTTATGTGTTTCTTATGGAACTATTATCATCAAATGAAATGAATCTCTTCAATTGACAGAATTGCTATTCCGTATAGATATTTTTTTGGTCAAAAACAATTTAATTTTTGGAATTTCAAAAAATTATAAGAGATGTCCCTCATTACTATATTTTTTTTATTCCATTCTACGTTCCGTTCATCAAATATTTTGACATTGGAAGAGTATTGAATTGCTTCTTCAAAGACATGAATCTGTGGAAAATTTTCGATTCTTCATGTGTTTTGCTCAATAACAGTTTTATTGTGAACCAGCCAATAGATTTGATTTGTTGCGTTAATTCATTGATCTCCCTTTCACTGTAAAAAATGTGTGTAAAAATGTCACCAAGAAACATTGGATAATGGTATAGCCAATGATTATTGCTGGAATTGTACACCAATAATCAGCCTCATATTACAAAAATATATAATATCTCAGTCTTGAATGTTATAAAATTCTATCAATAATCATTAACAAGAATATATCCAATGATTATTGATGGACAAATTTTGTAAAGTGTTCTAATATTTCCAACTTTTTTGTTTTCTCCATATACTGCTGAAAAAAGCTGTGCATTCAATCATTCTGTCCACCGTGATAACTGTGTCAGAACTCTTTACAGATATTTTAAACAGATTGTTCGCCATATTGTCAGTTATATTATCTCTCTCAATTCATGTTTTCAATTTTTTTTTGTTACAATTTCAAGAATGAATGTGCAATAAGAATATCAAAAGTTTGATAGATGATGGTATATTCAATTTTACGGAAATCAATTTCTCTTTCTCAAAATCAATTACACACTTTCTGAATATTTTATGTCAATATTCTTTCAGAGATAGACTTTTATCAAACTTTTGATCAACACTTTTGTAGAAATTTTCCATTATTGTTTATTTATCATGTTGAATATTCTGTAGCTATGTCTTCCGGAAATTGTGATCAGGCAGGAGGTAGCACTGTTAATAACAGCATGAATAGTGCAAATACTTCAACAATTACACTCGTTACTTCCGAGAATCGTAATCAGTCAGGAGCTAGCATCGTTGATGACAATATAAATAGTGCAGATAGTTCAACGGTTACAAATTCGTTACTTGGAAGCTTTGTTATTCCTCCAACGACAGATACTTTTGATATAATTTGCTCCAAATGTGCTCATAATCAACAGATATATTCCATGATATTCCAGCCCCATCTAATAGATATGAAATCATTTTTACAAAACTCACTAGTAGGGTAACTCATCTTGATTCATTACGAAACGCATAAAGAGTTGTCAGATTCGATGCAAAATAATTTATCTCGCTTGCTGATAGATAGAGATTTCAATCATATTTTGAAGTCAAGCCGTAACTGCGTCGAATCCTTTGAAGAAATTGGAGTATGATTTTAGTGATACTTTTATTTATAAATATATATATATATATATATATATATACACATATATATTAGTTTCAAAAAAAAGTATGGTAAAAATAAAATGGACGGTAATGGAAGTCCATTTGTCAGGCTTCCTGTAAATGTTTTAGTAAGACTTGCTGCCGAAATTGAGAATTCATTCAAGATAAAGCCACATTATATTATAATCCTGGTCATACCGATGAAACAGGCAGCATCCCTCCAGCAGGAAAATTGGTATCAAGAATAAATCATATGCGCAAAGTCCTAATTGAATCAGGAGCTCTCACGGTGAAGAGAACTGTGTGCCATGTATCTGAAATTGCTGGTAAAAAAACCTTCTTCATATCTCAATACTTTTCAAAATATATTTTTTCAACTCAGAATGAAGAACAATAAATCTCATTGTAAACTTTGTACAAATTGACGATCATCGTAAAAACAAATCTGCACATAGAACAAGATTCGATATCTTGGTCCCTTTCTGAATGAAATATAGTATTCGTGCGTTACATACTTCTCCCAGCAGATTTTTATTTATACAGCTCTTATCCTTAAAGAATCAATCTTTTATGGTTTTGCTCCAAATTTTCAAACATTCTGTTAGAAACTGAGGGAGCCAAATTGGAAGATCTGCGTAAAACAGTAGAGCCATGGGAAACTATTATATCTGATTGGAAAGCTACATTATCTATCAGACACCGAATAGATAAAACAGATAAACGCACACCGCTTTGGCACTTCGAAGAATTTCCCTGTCTCAACGTAGAAAGAGGACCTGATTCGGTGAGTTTAATGTGAGAAACACGATCTAGCAATCTAATTCTTCAGTGTTCTAACGAATTTATTTCCACAAATGGATAATTTTGGAATATTTTCATTGTATCATTGTTCCATTTCACTTATTACATTTCTCATCATCATGAAGTAATCAGTCTTATGACTGGTTTGATGAAATCCTCCAACCCTGTCTATTATCCGCTAACCGCTTAACTTCTGCATATCTACGTCAGCCCTTATCTTGTATAATTTGCTTCATATAACTTAATCTAGGTCTACCTCTTCGAGTTTTACCATTCATTTTTCCTTCCAATATTGTTTTCAATAGGCTATCATGCCTTAAGGTGTGTCCTATCAGATTACTTCTTCTTTTCACGACCTGTCTCAAGAGACTTCTTTTTTCATTTACCTTCTCAAGTACTTCTTCATTTCTTACTTTCTCTATCCACTTTATTCTAAGCATCTTTTCATAACACCACATTTCAAAAGCTTCCAGTCTTCGTTGGTCCGTTTTCCCAATTGTCCAAGTTTCGCAACCATACAATGCCGTGCTCCAAACGTAACTCTTCAAGAATTTCTTCCTTACTGCTAAGCTAATATTCTTCGAACATAGTAACTGTTTCTTTTGGTGGAAAGCCTGTTTCCCTTGTGCTATTCTTGCTCTTATATCTCTTTCGCTCTTACCGTTTTCTGTAATTATGCTTCCTAGATATTTAAATTCCTTGACTTGCTGAATTGTCTCTGCATCTATTTTGATTTTCGTTCTTCTTGATGTTTTCGGTGTTGTACAAATCATGAATTTTGTTTTGTGGTTATTTATATTCATACAATATAGCAGGGTGTCTACCAGCCTGGGAAACCTGGAATTAGCCTGGGATTTCATTTCAGACCTGGAAAACCTGGAAAAAGCCTGGAATTTCATCTGCAACCTGAAATTTTTTTCTTTTAAAGTTTTTCCACGAATTTTTCGTGCAATGTTGCTTCAACTTGAATTCCCCACCAGCCAATCATATTTGAGCTTCCATGGAACTTGAATGAATATCGTGTCCTCATTTCGAGCTGGTAACCTTAATCAAAGTCTGACTTTGGACTAGTAACCCATAGTGAGTTTCCGGGTCCAATTCGATTCGGATCTATTTCATTGGGATCAACTAACATCCGGGCCAATTTCATTTCGGGCTTACTAATCCCTACTGTGAGTTTTCACTCCATGAGTGAATGTTCACTGTCTCGGAGTGAGAATTTCACTCCTATAAACGTGTGAAATTCCACTCTTCATAATGAGTTAAAATTTCACTCTGAGAGTGAACATTCACGCTTACGGAGTGAACATTCACTCTTACGGAGTGAAAACTCACTCTCGCTGGACTTGCAGTATTTTGACTCTTTAGGAGTGAATTTTTCCCCTCAGGAAATTTAAAGAGTAAAATCAATAAGTACGCGAATCACCAGAAAAGTTCCTCAGGCTGGCCTCCTATGGACCGGAATACGTTCCGGTGGAATGAAAATTGAACCAATATACAATCTCTTATAGATTGCTGATAGAACGCTCTAAAAGAAATTGTGAAAGCGATCGGGTTATACTCATTCCGCCGAAACCAAATCCGATCCATGGGAGGCTAGCCTTAGGCTGGCTTCTCATAGACCAGAAGTTTGTAGGGACCGGAACGGAATCCGAAAGTCTCATTAGTTCGTGAATAGTAACTTACTACAATTCCCCAAAAATTCCAGTCCATGGGAGAATACCCTCAGTGTATATTCACACTCAGAGAAAAACCTGGTTCTCATAACCAGGCGACGTAGTTGATTTGTCTTTGACCATTCCGTCTGGTTGCTACAACCAGATTTACGTGATTCTGTTTTGTTTTCCTGGTTATCATAACCAGATTTCAGGTCACCGCAACCAAAAGTCCTCAACCATGCAAGGATGATTCCTGTGACTATGTCGCTTTTTTCTCAGTGCACCTATGATATATTCTTCGTACCCCCATATGTGACACTCGAAACACATCATTCAAACCATCGTTCAGGAATCTGTATGTTCTTCAAACAGAAAATGGAAGAACATTAGTTTTCTTCATGGAATATTTGCTAAATTGAATTGTTGTGGTTAACTAGTTTTTCCCCTTACTAAATGCTAGTCTTACCCAATTAGACAATCCGATTTCTATTAGATATCTGAAAGATGTCTGAAAATTTTGTAAGATATCTTAAAACTTTTTCTAAAAGAGATTTTTGAGATATCTTTAAGATATCGAACGCAACACAATTATATATCTCAAGATATCTGAAAAGAGATCTTCCAGAAGATTGTTCAAGATATCTGAATGAGGTCTTATTGAACAGCAAAATTAGAATTCCGAAAAATGACATATTTCAGAAGTCATACAAAAAACCCTGGTGGTAATTTATTTAATCATTTTCCATAATTCTCATAAAATTTATAATTCTTTATATTTTCTCATTCAGTCCAAATTCAAAAAGAAAATATTAGATCTTTCTTATAGAATTTTTAATTCATGAGGGAATATAAAACATTTCCCCTTTTATGAGAAATTATGAAAAATCATGAGATCTACCTTCACCAGGGAACCGATAAACGAACTCAATGATGATGTTTCGAGAAAAAGATAGCATTCAAATTCATGTATTCAGGTTCATAAATTCATTATTATAATAGTTTAAGACATTCAAAAAGTGTAATTGCGCCGATAAATAAGATGAAATTTCACGAAGTAAGTGCATGATATATTATTTGTATACATATATAAGTGACAGTAAAAAGCAAGGTTACAAATACCGTTAATGTTTACTAATGCTTATTTTGAAAAACTATACAATGACATGCAGTGAATTCACGAACAAAATATCATACATTCTGTAAATCCGAATCAGTGAAAAGTACTGAGAATCAGTGAATTTCACTGGCGAATAAGTGCCAAGTATTCCACTGATTCAACCAGTGGCAGACTTAGCACTGATTCACCAGTGGAATTCACTGATTCTCAGTACTTTTCACTGATTCGGATTTAGAGAGCACTTACTTGGTGAATTTGTATCTCATGAAAAGTTCAATTGCTTTGAATCCCTTGAATCCTAATATAAAATTCAATAGTTCACACGTACTGCACGCTAAAAAATGAAGCGGAAAAATGATGCGAAAGGCAAAGTCGGAGGACGCCATCTTTTCAGAAATTGAAGTTCTGAAAGATATCTTATAGATGATATTTTGAGAACTCCGATGGAACAGATTTTTGAGTTATATATTTCAGATATCTTATACAAGCATCTATAAGATATCTTTCAGAAGATTTCTGATATATATTTTGAAGACATCTTTGAAACACATGTTGAGGGTTTCTTTCATACACTGTTAAAAATTTCTGCATTAATTTTAATGTTTTTACTGGAAGTTTTTTTCAAGTACGTACATGAATTCAGTTTCATGCACATTTTACATGAAATTCAATGCGAACTATAGCATAATCTATAGTCTTTTCATGTTTTTGTACATTAAATTTAATGCAGAATGTATATGAACCTGATTTCATGTACCCGCGCAGAAAAAAATTGGCTGGCAAAAGTATGACACGAGTCTCACAAAAAATCTGGCTACAGTCCAAGAATACGTACAGAAAGATTCAGAAATAATGTGGAAAAAATATGAGAATGATCTTGGTGGAGGTTTGGCTACAGTATGAGCTGAGTATTGGGAGAGTATGGGTGGGAATTTGGGAAAGGATCTGGGGTTTGGGACTCAACCAAACTTTGCCCATACTGCCGTAATCAAAATGGATGGCCTTGCAAGAGTATGGGAATAGTTTGGCAAAAATGATAACGAAAAGTGTGGTAATAGGTCATGGTACTAAAACTTTATTTCAGTGCTATGGTAATAATATACTAGCAAACCGATTCAGGTTCTTCAAACCCGGGGGAAAAAAACCACGTGGAAAACAACGTTGGAAACAACGTTGAAAACTAGGTTGAAAACTAAGTTGAAAACAACGTTGTTTAACATGGTAAAATGGTCCCACCTTGAGAGAGGAGGAAACAACATTAAAAACGACGTTGAAAACAACGTCGAGAACAACGTTGGAAACAGCGTTGAAAATGTGACAACAAAAGTTACATTCCTAAATGAAAAAAAAAATCGATTTTCCTCGGAATCGAACTCGGATTTTTGAGATCTAAGATCCGACTTCCCTGCCTCTTGGCTACGATTTTGTATGAATGTAGCAGAGCTTAAAAATGTATATGAACTTTGCTTGAATCAAAATCATTTAGGAATAAAATAATTAATCTAATTAAAAAAAACCAATGAATTCCATTGAATATTACTACAACAATTACCTTTGATCAATCAATAAAGCTCCTACACGATGCAGACAATTTTTTTACTGGAATTGTGTCTAAAATACTTATTACATGTTTCTTATACACCTGAAATGTGAAATGTTCATCCAATTTATTCAACCATAGGAATTCTCATATATCTTTGAATAATTTAGATTCATGCTCTATTGAATGAGAAAACAGATTAATTGAAAAAATGTTATCTCTTTGATCGTCGGTAAAACAGTGAATAACCACGAAATGATTAAAGTCAACTTTCAAGTGATCATAACATTTCTAGAGGATATCTGAGATGATTGTTTTTAGGAAACTTGAAGAATTATCAGAAAATGATATTCTTCTGAATCATTTCTCATGATTTATTATACGAATGTAAATAGTTCGTCTGAAAATCGTTGAGATTCGGCAACAGCCAATGAAATTGTTTTTAAAAAAAAGTCATATTGTGGAAGTTTGAATCGTTCATCGAAACGAATTGGCAATCGAATTATGAAATATCCAGCTGGTGAAGACGCAAAATCTTACATTACATTCTTGGAACGATGTTTCCAGTGCCAAGGAGTTGATTCGAACATAAGAAGAACACAAAAACATCTGTAAATCTGACCACATGTCATTGACGAATAATCAGATGGAATTCAACCAGACCTTGCAGTTGTAATAATTAATGGAATTCACTGGGGTTTTGTTAATCGGATTAATTATTTTTTTCCAAGATGATTTTGATCCAAGCAAAGTTCATATACATTTTTAAGCTCTGCTACATTCATACAAAACAGTAGCCAAGAGGGTGAGAAGTCGGATCTTAGATCTCAAAAATCCAAGTTCGATTCCGAGGAAAATCGATTTTTTTTTTTCATTCAGGAATGTCACTTTTGTTGTCACATTTTCAACGTTGTTTCCAACGTTGTTTTCGACGCGGTTTTTTCCCCCCGGGATATTATTATCATAGCACTGAAATAAAGTTTTATTACCATGACCTATTGCCACACTTTTCGTTATCATTTTTGCCAAACTATTCCCATACTCTTGCAAGGCCATCCATTTTGATTACGGCAGTATGGGAAAAGTTTGGTTGAGTCCCAAACCCCAGATCCTTTCCCAAATTCCCACCCATACTCTCCCAATACTCAGCTCATACCGTAGCCAAACCTTCACCAAGATCAATCTCATATTTTTCCCACATTATTTCTGAATCTTTCTGTACGTATTCTTAGACTGTGGCCAGATTTTTTGTGAGACTCGTGTCATACTTTTGCCAGCTAATTTTTTTCTGCACGGGTACGTAATTGAAAAAAACTTCCAGATATTTCTGACAGTGTAGGATATCTTATATTCGTCTCTAAGAACTCAGGGTTTATTTGGTTTCGGCGCTACTTTTCATTCGTGAAAGGAAAATATCGAATTTCTCTTCCTAAGAAGGCTCATCCATGGTGTTCACGATTACCCCGCGTTTCCCAATTACCCGGTAGAGTATCATATAGTATTTCGGTCTCGTCTCAACACTGACCGGGTCTCGATCTCGATTTAGTCTCGGAATTTATAATCTCGTCTCGGTCTCGTTTTTTGTCTCGAAAAAACCAGTATCGTCTCGGTCTCGAGTCAACATTCTCAGTCTGGAGTCGAGATTCTCGGTCTCTACAATGCATTATATGTTTCTCAGTATCATCGAGACTCTCGGCTTGACAGGTATCGTATCGGCCTCGTCCGAAACACTAGTATAATAATACCGAAAATTCATAATCCCGACGGTGGCATAGTCCCGAAGTGTCATAATCCCAAAAAAGTAATAATAGAAATTAATGTAAATCAAGTATTTGGCCACTTTTATCGTAAAAAATGTTTTGTTCATGCATATTATGTGAGAACAATCAACTTTCCATGATGGAAATAGCCAAATACTCGATTTATATCATATTCTATAATTTTTTTTTCGGGATTATGACACCTCGGTACTGTGCCACCGTTGGGATTATGAGCTTTCGGCATTATGATATAGAGCTGCCAGATTGATCCCGCCGTTTAGGAGAAAAGAACCCCTCCTATTGTGACTATCGTCTCATACACGGAGAGAAATGTTACATTATAAATTACTATATTACTAGCAAATACGGGACAGACTTTCCTTTATGATGACATTCACTCCGGTACTTTCTGAAAAATTACTATATCTGATAGTATAATATAGAAGGATCCTAGCATATTCTACTACCAGATATAGTAATTTTTCAGAAAGTACCGGAGTAAATGTCATCATAAAGGAAAGTCTGTCCCGTACTTGCTAGCAATATAGTAATTTATAATATACCATTTCTCTCCGTGTATATGTACACTGTTAGAAAAATCCTTAAATTTAATGGAAAATTTCTTGTGAAATTTTAAATTCCCATATTAAATTCAATAAAGTTCTTAAATTTAATATGAGTTATGAAATTTTAGAATTCCTTATTAAAATGTAAGAAACTAATTATTAAATTTACAAATATCTTATTAAAATTAAGAACTATCTTTTTGAAATTAATATGATATTATGAAATTTAATAGATTGTGTTATGTAAAAAGTTTCATAATATGTTTATGAAACTTAAGGCCAGGGCCGGCCCGAGAAAATCGTCCCTCTCTCCCAGCGTCGACTTGAACATGCATGTAAGTGGAGGATAGAAGTATAGGCGGTTGCCAGGCAACCTATACTTCTGTCCTTCACTCACGCGCACGTTCAAATTCCTGATATTTTGATCGCATGAAAATTTGAAATGTTTATAACTCAGTATCGCGTAAACTGATTGAGTTCGTAGTGCGCTTATTCGAAAGTGTGTAGTCGAATTATATACTAAAAGTGTAATTATTTTTTTGTGACATTCAATGTGTGACAAGTTATTGTGCATTGAAAATTTTTTTAGGAGGTTAAATCTCGGTTTACGAGTAAAGATACACGGTAGCGCGCGACTTCTGCTTTTTCATGTATGTATATATATTTTTTTTTCACGTTTTTTTATGTACTTGGCGTCGAAACGCTACCGCGTCTCTTGATTTCACAAGCATTCGGTATGTTTTCAGTTAACAGGGTGGGTAGCGAATCGTTTTCCCCAAATTCCAGGACAATTTCAGGATTTCCAGCACGAAAATGTGAATTTCCCAAGACATTCATAATACCAAACTTCAACAAGATTATTCAATAAATCCTCAAGTTATATATTTCCTAATGCTCCGACATTTGCTCTTATGCGTTCAACGTATATTTATTGGACTTTTCAGAGTGAATACAAATATCTGAAAGTAGACAGCTGAACAGGGAAAAATCTTCACAATTCCAGCACATTTACTGGAATTTCACTGCAAAAATTGGAATGTTGCAGTACATAATCCGTCAAATTTAAGTTGGCGTACGAGAAAATGAACTCGCTGGACTTTCAAAGTACCAAGATTCAGTGGGATTCCAGTTTTTTTTTCAAGTGTAGATGAATATATAGACAAACAGACATGCATATGCTCATTTAATCACTTTTGTGGATTGCCTTGCTCAACAATTCTTCACAGCAATTATGAATTTCTTGCGGACTTACCATTAGATCATACTACTATATTTCAATGTTCTCATACAGCACGCAACATTGCAGTAATATCACGGTAGTATTATTTTGTAACATTATAATTCCACAGGAAAATATCAGTGCGATATTGTTATATTATTTGATGTCCGTATAGATTTATTGCAATAGGGGAGAATGAGATACGTGGAGAGAAGTATTAGTTGAGACGATGGGGAGTATTCAGAAAAGGTTGATGTGGAAATTTTCAAAGCATGTCCTTACAAATTGTATTATGGTATTATATTGATGGCGAAATTTCTGTGTTGTACAATTCATCATTTGTCGAATTGAAAATGAAAGTTGCTTTTGCGGTAATCGAAGTAAAATTTAATGGCTCGATTGTCAGTAAATTTATCGCATTTGAGTTTCATATTGCCTTAATGGACTGAACACCTTTTTTCACCTCATTTTACGCTGAAGAAGGATCCACAGACAAGAAAATTCAATTCATTGATGTACGGGACAGTACAAGCTCATCTTGAATGTGCATATAGTGCGTCTACGTTGGAACAATCAATTTCGTGTATCTTGGGACATACTTGTGTGAAGCGTGCACGCATAATTTTTATACGTATTCACATAAAAAAATTCAGCCAGCGGCCCAACTGTTTGGATTACATCTAGCTTGACTTGTTGCACGATTGAATATAAATTAAAACAACAAACAAAATTTTTCATTATTTTCTCGATATTCTGCTTCATGTAACTTCATAGTTTCCTGTTTGTTCCACGTACAGAGCGAGAGGTTATTCAAGGGTTGTATCAACTATTTAATCTGCGCAATTAATCATAATAATTCGAATTCTTAGAACACACAAATGGGTTAAACGTGAACTCGCCACTGTCCTATACTACTCTGGTCTAGATAGAGACAGTTCCAGTATCCGTGGGATATGAATGAATCGATTCAGAATTTTCTGGAATTGAAAGTGGATAAATTGTAGAAGAGCGGTTTTTTTCCGAAGTCAACTTGTAAATTTCACCAAGTAGGGTCAAGCCGGGTAAGATAACGCACTTTCCCGCTCCTCTACAGCATAAAGTAACCCAAGTAGAAATCTGACAAGGCATTGTCTAGTCAATATGAGGCCCCTGTAGGGATTTCATAGGGAACTTCTAGTTGAGATAAACTAGCATCTATATTGATCAGGAAAGTCCAAATCGTGTGGCAAAAGTTATAAAATCTGTCAACTCAGCTCACGGCACATGGGTATTCTATCAGCTTTTCTTCACTAAACGAAATCTAGGCAGGAGAAATGTATCAAAATTTAGTAAAATCAAGTTGGTACAGAGTAAGAGAGGACAGATATATTCATTGAATTTTATTGGTTATCATAAAAATGTTGATAAATAAGGAAAGGCTATAGAAGATCCAATGTGTCGTCTTTTAATATTTTTGTTCCAATATTGTTGTATCATGTTCCTACAAATGAATGTTATTATATTTATGAAACAGGTTCAATACACATGTTTCCTCAACCTACTAGTGAAAAGATACAAAAATGCACACAATACAAAATCATTGACCAAAAATATTGAGAGACGATAAACTGAGTCATACATAGGCTTTACTTATTTATCAACATTTGTATAATAACCAATAAAATTTAATGAATATATCTGTCCTCTCTTACTCTGTACCAACTTGATTTTACTAAATTTTGATACATTTCTCCTGCCTAGATTTCGTTTAGTGAAGAAAAGCTGATAGAATACCCATGTGCTGTAAGCTAAGTTGACAGATTTTCTAACTTTCGCCACACGATTTGGACTTTCCTGATCAATATAGATTTCACCTAACTTTCAAACTCTTCCCACAAGTTTATCATCACCCTAACAACGAATTCAACTCAAAAAATAAGGCTTTTTCCTGAAATTTGAAAATTTCAACATGAAGAGTACTTTTCAATTTGAAAAGTAAAACCATCCGTCGAGCTGCAAGTGAATAATCCCAGTTTTTTGCAATTCATTTTGAACATTTCTTTGACATATTTTTGATCAAATGAGTTCTTCATGACCCGTATTTATTAGAAAATTAATATGATCTCTGAGTTTTTGCCTAGAAGTAGTGATGTAAGTATTTGAAGAAAATTCATTTTCACTGCATCAACAAATTACGATTTTTTGACATGTTACAACAGCTATGACTGATTCATTTTGCACTTACTAACAGATTTTTTGATACACATTATTCAAGAAATAACCACCACACATTTCACAAAAATAATTCATCCATTTTTTGATCACATAAATTTAACCTCACATCTGTCAACCGAACTGCAATTTCCACACAGGCTCATAGATTATTATATTCAACCGACGGATGATTGAATCGGATAAACACGTCACTTTAATTGATCTTTTCTATTGCATCGCGTAGGTACCGATTTGACGGTACAGAAAAATTATTACTGATACTGAATTTGAATAATTTGCAAACCTAGTCTAGTCGGTATGTAAGAACTCCGGTAACAGTTTCAACGAAAATATCTTCATATAATATGTTATTGCTGTTATTTGAAAATTTGTAACTCATCAGAATGATAAGAGAAACATTCTTAATAGTATACAGTCGGAGGAGAGTATTTAAAATTCATCAATAACAACGTGGTCAAAAATATTCCCGTTAAATCTGTTACCGGACTCCTCACACCGACTATACAATATTACTTTAATTTATGATGTCAGAATTCATAACTGGCGTACAGCTGTACTGGTCAAAGCGTCATTCTCTTATTAGGGTTAGGATTTTGTGTTAGGTCCGATTCCGCGTGTAGAGCTATGAGATTTTCGCTATTGACCCCCATAGTTTGAACGCTTGTTATCATTAAATATCTTCATTAAGATAATTTCCACCAGGGAGTTCGATTTCTGTAGAACGCAGTTCTAGCAACTGACATTGGAACACGTTTCCATACATCTATTACACATACAGTACGAGATCGACAAGGATTCCAATAATTTTTTTGTGAATTATTTGAAATTATTTTACAATTGCTGTAGTATATGGGTAGCGTTCATTTTTCTTATTTCTTTCATCAATTTTAGAACTAAACTAAGAGATTATATTCATTCATATGATAATATTATGCAAAAATGAATATTATTCCATAGTCAACTGAATCATTCATGTGCACGTTTAATATCATACGTGCGCATAAATTATTCTATGTCATATCACCACGTAATTGACATATGAAAGGGGTCATGTTTTGCAAAACATTTATCATTACGAATCCATATTCAGCTGGATATTCTGGATGTGGGAATAGTAAATATTATGAATAATTGAGGTTAACGCATAGTGTCCTTGAAATGGGAATCCTGTAGTATTCTTAAAATGAGAATACTACACGTCATTCTCAGTATAAGAGGAATGCTCACTTACAACAAGAATATATTCTTGGCGCTCATTTTGGATGCCAATGTTCTTAAAGTTAGATGCGCCCTCTCAATCCTAGAATATCGTTTTTTCGGTGTATATAATTATTGTCATTAGCTGCGTACAAAGGCTTAAATGGATCACCATCACCGGTTGAAAATCAATTGTCAATGTTGGTATACAATGAAAAACCAGTACTGATTCAGGGTTGATGTTAACGTTGACCCAGTATCCCTGTCGGAAAAGTTGGATGGAAATGGATAGGATTTAATATGCATCCATTTGAATCCTATTTCTGTTCCGGTTTTTCCTGATCCAATGTCATCCGCAGAACGCATATGATTCTAATCAATTTTAATCCGCAAAGTGGATAACAGATCATTGGGCCCCATAGAAATTGTATCCAAATGTATCCATATAATATCCATATAATAAATCGCATCCGGTTGTATCCGGTGCTTTACGATACCACCCTAATAAGCTTTATCCGTTTCTATCCCGTCATGCCTAATGTTGCTGGAACGCAATTTATCCATTCCAATCCGGTTCTTTCCAGAATGTGTATCATCCATTTTTATCTATTTCCATCCGATTACTTCGGAGAAATCGTATCCATTTCTATCCATTGACATCTCTGATAGTCCTCCTTTACTTTTATCCATTTCTATCCACGCCTGTCATTTTATAATGTATCCGTTCCTATCCGAACTCGATGTTTCCAGCTCTATCCGTTTTCATACATTGCACCTTCACGATAGCCGCGGTTTCCTCTATCTAATTCCGTCCATTTCAATTGTTTCATAATAGATTCGTTCCTTATACGTGCCCTAAGTTGCTCCAACTTGTACCAAACCAATCACATCCCGACTGTCAATTCCCAGTCATGGATTCCCAAATTCGCATGGGTCTCGCATGGGAATCATGTGGGTCGACCCATTCGCTTCGCATGTGAAGACCCATGCGATCCACTTGATTCCCATGCGAAGACCCATGCGACCCACTTGATTCCCATGCGAGACCCTTGCGAATTTGGGAATCCATGACTGGGAATTTTCAGTAGGGATGACTTTTATAATTGGAAGCATCGAATCACAAATATTTGGAGCAAGTTGAAGCAACTAGGAACGTGCTTAACAAATCCAGCTCATAGCTGAATTCGTTCCACGTGTTCCATGTTGTCTCAACCTGCTCCAAATATTTTTTATTCACTGATTTCAGTTATAAGAATGGTTGGTTTGGCACAAGGCGGAACAACTTAGAGCGTATTAGAACAAACGGACCTCATATATCTTGCGTCATCCGGAATAGATATTTTCAGGGTAACATCTCAATGTCCCAAAGGTTTAATATCTTGAAATTTTGTATCTCGAGATTTCTAAATTTGATATGTCGAAATTTTGAATTTGAATTTTGGCACATAAAATGTTTTGATAGAAAATTTCGGGATAAGTCACTTCGGAATGACGAGATATCAGTTTTTATCTAATCGGTCTAAATGAAGCTTGCCTCTTCCTCCAGGATGAACAAAAATGAAACATTAAAAAATGGATTCGGAACTATAATTCCGCGACAGCATACACAGAGAAAAGAGATCTTGAAAAAATAGTAAAGTTCGCTCACATACGTAGCAGAGCCGCCCCCGATATGTGATATGGGAAACTTTATTGCGTCGCATACTGATTTATAGCGCATAAAAATTCAAATTCAGTGATGAAAATTACAGAAATTCAAAATTCTCATAGTGATTCATAAGGATACTACGTGACGTTACGTTCTTCAATATTTCACATCGCATGATCAATGAATTACATAGTTCATTCTACTGAAAACATATTAAAGATACTTTTTACTACATACAATAGTGAACTATACTATTTTCCAAGGAGGCACTTTTCTACGTGTAATTTTGGATTCAGACGGATTCAAATTTGACACATTTCTTCGATGGAAACGGATACAGGTCATTGGTCGGATACATTCGAATCAAGTCTCTATCCGAAAGTCTGGATCAAATTGGATTGAGCGCACTGACATGATGTCAAGAAAAATTCTCATTCATTCTGATTGAAAGTTCATACGCCCAACGGATGAAATTGGACAAGGCTCTGAATTCGGATTCAATCGGATAGGATTCTCATCTCTCCTCACGGATGAAAATAGATTCAAAAACAAATTCACATCTCAAAAATGTAATGTGATTCGTTCGTATAGGAAGTCCATCCGTTCTCTGGACACGAACGGATAGATATTGTAGTTCAGATCATTATGGATGATCATTCTATTTTCTTGATGGACAAAAACGGATCGGCAACGCTTCTGGATTGGAAAAGGATGCAAACGGATTGGAAACTTCCAAAAATCCCCCAGTTCCGCATTAAAACTGATAGAAGTTCTTTCTGCATGGACAGAACTGGATACTTATGGATCACTTGTCTCACTACCGGACAAAACCGGATTGATATGTATAGAAAATGTTTAAATTCGGATCGAAGTCCTATCCAAATCCATCCATTTCAATAATTTTTCCCAACAGGGATTGGTGAACAACGCCGTACCAGTGTTGATCAGCGTTATCATTCCGGGTTTATTCCAACGTTGTTCGCCAACAGTTGGCAGTTGGCAAATAACGTTATTCCAGTACTGGGTCGTTCGTCAATTTCTGCATGGGAATTCAATATATATTAATTTGAGAAACTCGCTACAGTTGAACGGCAGAAAAATTAAGTTACATGTGTATGAAATTTCAGTTACGAAAATATACATAAATCCGTAATAAAATGTAGTAAAAATTTGAAAATTCAATCACGTGTAAATGAATTCTCAATTCAAATACCAAGAATTGGAAATTTCAGTTACGGATGTAATTGGAAAAGTTATGAAATTTCAAAACATTTTTAACAGTGTACCTTTTTGATTTTTTATTGATTTGTAGAAATTTTATGATATTTATGTACTAACAAGTGCCTTGTAAAATACTAGCGAGCAACTGGTCAGTTTTTCTAACTAGTATCTGATGAGTTAGCGCGTTACGTTCCTCACTAGCCACTCGTGAATATTCCTCACTAGTTCCTCACAAGTTGAACGGGCAAACTCGTAAGTGCCTTATGATTAGCTGGAGAAAATGTCTATCAGGGGATGTTGTGATGCTGACACATTTCCAACCTTACTGTGTAACATTCATTACCTAACCTATTTCGACCGCCACCTACCGACGCAACCATGTATTGTAAACGGAGGAAGCAAACCCAAGTAGAAATCTGACAAGGCATTGTCTAGTCAATATGAGGCCCCTGTAGGGATTTCATAGGGAACTTCTAGTTGAGATCAACTAACAAGTTACTCACCGGTTACTTACAATATATATTAGACAAGTAAAACTCTCAAAAAACTATGGAGGATTTTTTATAAGTATAATATCTAGACTGTTACTACACTTGTAAGCCTCGTCAGAAATCATTGAGGCCCTTTCAAGATTTATTTGCCAGAAGATGGCAGTGGCGGTTTTTATGGTTTCATTGGACTACATCAGACCGTGTCACAGATAAAAAAATATTTTGTACAATTTAAGAACTTGTTGTTTATCTCAAATGAATATTCATCTACCAAAACTGTATACTTTGTTGATACAAACAAATGCGATATTCCAAAGCAGGAGCTAATAATCAACTTTTCCATATGAATAAAATATTCGTTTTTGTGAAAGAAATATTCACTTGAAGCTATTCATTTAATAATTTCTCAGATCCAAAGAAATGCTTTCTTCTGTGTATAATTCTGGATTTGTCTATATTTCTCTAGCCAAAAACTTGTTGGTAATTGACTAGTATTTAGAGAGTAACTAAATAGTAACTGACCAGTACCTTGTGAATTCCACTAGCAAGTGCTTCATAACACACAGCGTTACATTACGAATAAGTACCTGGTGAGCTTTCCTCAAAAGGCCCTCGTCAGGAGTATAGAAAAACTCACGAGGCACTAGCCATTGACTAGGCGTAATTTCTACTTGGGAAGTTGTACACCTAATATATTTTACGGTTTTTTCATATGCTGACAAATTAGTGGTTGATTATGAGAAATTTCGTTGCCATTTTAATTTTACAAACAAATTTTATTGTTTTGTTGAACAAAAACAAGAATCACCGAAATTTTTGAGAAACGGATATTAAGTCAGTCAAGCTGGTGAAATACTACTGATTCTTAAATACTGAAATACTCAATTCTCTCATATAAATGAGCATCCTTTGAAAGGAAACCATTCTGATCCGTGCACTTCCATCAAAATTGACAGTAATCGAATCACAAATCGTCAATATTGGCCGGCTTCAACTGTGTTCGTTCTAACGTGTTCTAAAACTTTGAAATGCAAATGAAATTTGCAAATTCATTTATTTCGATGAAAAACAACTCACACAACACGAAATATTTCATACATCTATAAAATAAGTATACTACATCATTTATGCGCACATGATTATGCATAGAATATTTTAATATAAAAATATACAGTATAGATATGCATCAGATATATGCTGTTGTTTGGGAATGTATCAACCCTTTATAGATTGATTCATATCATGTAATTAACATGTCATCAAGCACATGCAGAACACAAAAACCTCATCATTCAGTAGATAGATATTTTTTATTTAATAACATCCTTTTTATTCATTTATATTTATTACCATTTATCAATATTTATCGTCGAATATAATAAATCAGATTTTCATACAATCTACGTATCTAAAATCACAGATATCTTCATATTGTATAAGAAAATGGAATAAACGACATTTTATTCCTTGCTTAACTCTGTAGCTTGAATTAAATCAGTTTATAATTGATGTTGACTCCGGATGAATTTGAAAAAATAAAATAATAAAACGAGATTTTCAAGATTAGGTCTTCAACATACGAATCTCGTCATCTATTGCCTCTGCTTCATTTTGCGCATTCTGTAGGACCTTAATTTTTTTTTTTTGCCATTCGCGGATTTGTAAAGCCACATATTCCCGTTTTGTTGCAGCAGTCTGATTTTCTTTCTCCTCCTTTTGCTGTTGAGCGATTGCTTCTGTAAATTTTCCTCTTTGCATTGCGGATTGATACCATTAAAGATTCACTGATTTCAAATTTTTCGAGGTCTCCATTATTCAAAATATAATCATATATTATTCTACGAGATATAAGCGATTCTTCTTTCATATTCTCCCATAAACAATCTTTGTTGATGGAAAATCCTCTCTTTACGTTTGCGTTGCCATGGGACAATATCATCACCATTTTCATGACTTCGATGGCGTGTGAGCAATTTCCTTCGGTGATAAGCGAATCATACCAAAAATGATCTAAGCGTTGGACACTTCTTTTATAAGATTTTAAAGTTCCAATAAGATGAGGTTCAGAACATATTTCTTCTGGTTGCTGTTTTGCTTTATCAGCAACTACACCAGATAACCAATTCTTCTCTGTAAAAATGACGAGCAATTTGGTCAATCGCCGAGAAAAAATTTTGGATTCAAGAGCGATGCTTGGATCGAAGCATGATATAGCTTTAGTCAAGTCATATTTTAATGGAGACCGTGTTCTTATTTTCTCAACGCATTTGAATAAAAAATTTCTGCAATCGTTATGGAACATAAGAATATCTTTGGCTGTAACTCCTTGGATTTTTTTCAATGCAAATTGGGTTGCAATACCTAATAGAATATCTTTTACTGAAATAAGATTCTTTTTATTATCCAAATCAATATTCATTATCGCAGATGTGGTTTCTAAAACTTCCTTCAGCACAAACTTTGCCATCAAACGTCGCATTACAATAGAAAGTGGATTATAAAGAAAAATAGCAAGGGGAGCGTCTGTTTGAAACTCCTCGAGAAGAGTTTCCAACTCAGCTGAAATTGTTCTAAAAAATATGAGGTCAGCTGGCAAAAGCTGATCATCAATCATATTCTTCGAGTTCAAATAGCTTTTACTGTTAGGTTCTAATTTATCTTTCATGACTCCTTGGACAAACAGCTTCAGATGAGGCAACATTTCTATAGATCTGCAGGCGACATTAGGATTTTCTAACCATCGCACTGAACAAAATTTCAAAGGAAGCAAATCTGATTTGGAATAATATTTCAAAAGCGCTCGTCTAGCAGGTGAATCCTTAAACAAAAAATACAACGCTGTGTGGAACTCGAATATTTCCCAACCGGTGGCTTTCGCTCCTGTTTTAAATGCTCCATTCAATGCATGAAGTCTACACGCTCCTATATCGAGAATTTCTGGCGCATCATTTTTATCGTCTTTGATAGAAGCTTGGAGATCTCTTGAAAATTTGATATTGACATTCGGACCATCCATAGAAATCTGTAAGATTTTGCATACGTTTAGAGGCCGAAATGAATCTAAAAATGCAAAGAGCCGATCACTACTTCGTGCACGGTGCAGAAAAACAGAAGTTGAATATCGCGTTTCAACTTGATTAGTTTTGTTCCAAAATCTCACATTGATATCCATTTGTTGCTTCTGAAAAATCTTATGCAGAGATTCGTCAAAACCAATCACTAAATGAGTACAGTTACGAATATCATCCAACAAACTTTGTTTAAATAGGGGTGCTATCCCTTATACTATAGTATAGGCCATTTTGTGACGTCCTGATTGTAATTTTGCGGCAACTGAACTGTCCGGAAACATTTTAGTGAGAATCTTCACATCTTTCTTTGCAGATCTTAGAGATTTATGCGTCATTATAGCTTGTGAACACCAAATGATTTCAGACTGAGTGACGTCTTCTTTCAAAAGATACTGAGACATGCCACGATGTTGTGATAAATGTTGGGCACTTGCATTCTGAACGTTGGATTGATTAGACTGAGATGCTTGGTTTGATTCTGATGATCCTACAGATGAATCCATGGCTTTCGTAGGTAATGATTGATTATCCATATCAGTTGAAGATCACACGTCATTTGCTTGATGAGGGCTTTTCAAGAAAAGTGTCCATCGAACGTGAAGTCAGAGCACTTTTTTCTCTCAATTCATGCTTTTTCCCCTTTTTATGGCTATCTACTGCCGTCAAGCCCATATTACTCAAGCTAAATTTGCAGCGGCATAAATCACAATATTCTCTAGAAGTATCATTGATCACAGGATGAAGCCATTCAAAAGTGGAAGGTCACTCAGGTTGAAAATGACATTTGAATTTCGACATTGAAACTGTGCGATACAGAACTGCAAATAAAGCCGGATGATTTGGATCAGAATTCACACAAATGGAATGATGTTTTAATGTATGTTATGATTCGGATTTAGAGAGTAGAATGAATGATATCACGAATGGATATTTTCCGAGAACTCTCAATTGGACAATGGGCCCTGATTCCTGGTAGATTCTACAAGAATAAACAAAGCCAAGTTACGAAAGTAATAAACATTCGGGACATATTCAATCAGGACATTGAAATTCGGTCCAATGTCGGGATACTAAGGCTTGACTGCACTGTAAAAAAATTTCACCGGAAAATTCCAGTACATGTACTGGAAGTCATTAACCTGTACATGTACCGGAAAATTTCAGCACATTTGTACTGCAAAAATTCAGTGCAAACGTTATGGAATTTCCGCATCAAAACTGGAAATTTTCTGAGCCTCGGTACTGGAATTTTTCAGTACACGAGCTGGACTTTTCCAGGACATGTACTGGAAAATTAATGCTGAAAATATCCATGAAAATTGAAAAAAAATTGCTCACGCAAAGTGATTTTGCAGGGTCCTTGTGTTCCAAGATGATTGAGAAACTTTTGATCGTTCATTTGGATGGACAGAAACTCATGTCTACCTAACAGGATTTGAACCCACACTTTTCTACCTGCCTACCAACTGAAACCTAAGACCTAACCGATGAGCTATAGCGCGACATGTTGGAAGGCCAGCTTGGGTTACTACATATGCTTCATATCTAGAACACAAGAGGATAAGTCTTGGAAAAACCTCATATATCAATTTCATTGGCTACAATTACAATTATTATTCAAAATCTCAATCAGGAAATTTTTAATATAAAGACTTGAAATTTTTCCTGCCAGAAATGACGAAGTCCAATAGAAGTGGAAAATTTCAGTGCAACAGTGATTAAATTCCGTTGCATAGCAACTGGAAAATTCCATCACACGACCTGAAAATTGCAGTTCAAAACCTGTATAATTCAATTGCATAGTAACTGGAAAATTCCATCACAAAACCTGAGAATTGCAGTTAAAAACCTGTATAATTCCAGTATACCAACGATTAGGTTTTTTTTTCTAAATTCCAAATTTTTTCTCAAGTCCTTTTTGAGGGAATATTTTTTTTTTGGTGCACAGAACTATAAAATTGTAGTACGAGCCGGTAAAATTTTCGCGAAATCATGGCAAAATTTCAGTACATCATCTCAAACTTGAAAATTCCAGTACAATGACTGAATTTTCAGTTATGCTTGGTAAATTTTCAGTAACGTAACAACAAAATCTCTGTACATGTACTGGAATATCCATATCCCAGTACTAGCACTGGAAATTTCCAGTCCAGTTGCACAATAAATTTCCAGTTTTTTTTTACAGTATGTGTCAAATAAAATGATGTAATAAAATCGAATAAAAACATGCTCAAATTTTTATAATTAATCGATCATTTTCAGTTATTTCACTGGGAGTTACTATTTTTCGATGAATCATGAACATTTTGGCTTATTTGCATTCGGTATGATAATTGACTTAAGTAGGTATTTGATAATTATTAAATAGATTGTATAATGAAGAACTCTAAGAATGATTTGAAACAGAAAACTTTATTCAGTGGGCATTAATTGCGGTTTGAAGTATTTTTCCCTGAGATTCTGGTATCATTTACGAATTACCCTCACGGAGAAAAGAAAACAGCAATGGTTACTGTGAATCACAAAAATACATTGAGCTCAAATTCATTCTATGCAGTACTGCGTTTCCCAGTCCTGATTACTGTCCAGTCAGCGTTGACGCATTTCATTACAATACCCATCACTGTGATCGCGCTAATCCTCATTATCCAAGCGTGTTTTCATTTGTTTTTCAACCGATCGCTGTCATTCACAGTAACCAGTAGTGTGTTCTTTTTGACGTGCTGAGATTTCCCTGAGTTTTCCAGAAAAATTCTATTCCCTGAGAATTCTCTGATTTCCCGGTTCTGTCATCAGCCTGAATTTGGTGAAAAACAGCGTGTTGGCATGGTAAGTATGGCAACACTGAGGAAAAAAATGGTTTTTTGTCAAGCGCGCCGGGAATTTGACAGGTATGCGGTTGAGTCAACGGAATAACGTTTGGCATAAATTTCCCGTCATTTGGTACAAATATACACTTGTGGTTGAGTCAACCCCGCAGCGATATTGTAACTAAATAAGATGCGCGTTCCCATCAATCACTACGTCATTGATGGAAACACAACAAATTTTGAACGTACCATCCCCAGCAGTTGTTTCAATCACATATTCGAGTGATCAAAACGCATGCAGGTGTCATTGGACAGAATGAACATTTGAGATAACATACTCATCCAATTGCTTCCAGTAAATTGGTTAATCGAACGAATATTCAATAAGTTTGACTGAAAATTGGCGGACTTGAAACAACCTCATCAATGTGATCGCTGTTAATGTGTCATAAAATCTATTTCAACCAAAAAAAAATGCATACAGATACAGACAAGTGTTCGTTGAATACAGAATTGTTTCCTATTTGTTGAGAAAAAACACCCGAATTCATGTACGAATGATATTACATGATTCATTTCGATTTACAAATTCGATATGAATTTTTATCCATTTTATGAGACATCATGTCAATTGTATTTCCTGGATCGGATGAATCATATTTGAAACGGCATTTCCGGGTGGAAGTTATCAATTAGTCTCTATAGCTCAGTGGGTAGAGCGCTAGTCTACAAGACTAGGAGTTATGAGTTCGATTCTCGTCAACGGTGGAGCGAAATTTTTATTCCAAAATTCCTTCATAAAATATTGTCCAGCGAGAACATTTAATCAAGTAATTCATGCCTCACGGACGGAAGCAGCAAAACGACTCCCATCAACAAAACGGGCGGAGATAAAAGATGACGGATGGTGGTAGAGGAGCCAACAACCATTCTGACAACAGCACTTAAAGCAAATTTCAAAAAAATTGTGTGAATTCATCCGGAAAGCCCGACTGAGGAATAATTTTTTTTTCTTTATTTGATCATTGTATTGAATTGCTCTACTGTATTCAGCGAATAACTTATGGAATTGATGAATTCAAGTACGGTATTGATGTAAAGACATGTAACATCCAAACAAATGTTAAATATTGTCATTTAAAAGTGTTTTGATTTAATACAAATATGTTTTACGTCGTTTCAAAACAAAGAATCAATTGAATCAAGTTTTTAAGGATTACAATTACAAATGCGCGGCGGACTTGACGCAACTGAAACTCGATTGAATCAAACCATCCTTTTTCTCAGTGAATCTTTTGAAGGTTTATGCGAATCTGTACGGAGTCGATAATTTTTATTTCAAAGAAAAAATTTCTTTCTTTGGAATGCAGGTTAGGCGGTTACAGGGTGGGTTATTGTTGTCAGATGACAATTCGTTTTTCGCTTTTCTAAAGACGCAATGATATGTATTCGTTCGCCGCATGCTACGTCACTCGATGAAAAGAGAAGTAGGAAACATCTCATCTTATCTTGCATTCGATGATGAAGCATGCAACAAACGCACGCATGTAATAGACCCTGCTGAAAACAGGCGCAGAGCGCCTGCACGTACGGAGAGAGAGAGAGAGGACACCAAAAGGAGACAGCGCTATTGATTGGACGAACACAGATACACACCCGTTCCAGTTTCTCTCTCGTCGTCTTGATTAATTGAACAGGGATACATTCATAACCGTTTGTATCTTTCTCTTTGTATAGTCAATTGTATTTTAGCGCTTATTCCATTATGTACATAGAGCTCACTGGTTCCTGCCCTCTTAAGGTGTTAGAACATCGCGGTAAGGTGCTCCTGTGATACCACAAAAAACGTTTAATTCAAAAATTCATGTCTCGAAGAAAGATGGATGGAACGTGCTTTGCGTGGAAAATCTTATTGAAACCGATTCATAAAATTCAATCGGAATATATCCGGATTCTGCATAAAAAATTTCTTAGTAACCTAATTCTCATTCGATATCACCCAATTTCTTATTCCAGGGGTACTTTTTGTTCAGATATTTCTCAACCAGACTGATTTGAAATGCGCATCGGATTTATTCCCATTGGATCTTATTCATCGATGATAGGAAATTTTAGACGTCCGATTACTTATTTTCGCCACCGATTGGTTCATCCGGAATTTGCACCGGAATCACATCGGTTTATATAGGTTTTAATCAGGATTTTGAGCAGGGCGTTCATCGTTCGGCACGTGTTTCATGCAATAGTGTTGCGAATTCCGCAGAGATTCTAAAAGACGAACTATTTCGCATTTTTTGGGACAATAAATGAATAAATTTGGAATATATGTTTTCTAAATACAAATTTTGAAACCAATCATCTATCGGAATATTCACCTTCCGGGACATCATCAAGCTACTTCAATGGTCACACATCCGAAAAACCGAATTTACTCGAACGAACGTGAATGTATGTCCATGTGAAAACATGTACGTAACACGTGTTCAATTTTATGTATCGTTGTGTCTGTCTGAGTAGAATCAGCGTTCGAGATCTATGAATACTGGACTACTTCGCTTTGGCAACAACGGAAGGTGGTGGATTAATCGATTTGTAGACATTACTGAAGACTTATTAGAAATCAACCAATTATTTGTCTTGCTGAACATTGCTCTCTCTGAATATTGCGTGGTTACCTATCGCCGCTTTGAGTGTTACCGAGAACCGTTTCGAGTAGAACAGGAGCAATTTTTTGATCGATGAATAAAAGAACTGAGAATTTTGTTCCTAATTTTGTGATTGGTTGAAAAATGGCTGCTCTGCTCGGAACAATAATCGGGAACACCCTTCATTCTGATAGAGATTGCAAGCAAGCGCTCTATGACCAATTGAACTTACAACCGTTTGACCATTATAATATAGCTGGTTCAGTTGATCCTCTATTTTGAGGACAACTTTTCAAATTTTACTTGATTTATACCCAATTAAATGTATTTTATATATCACTCATTCATAATTCTACACGGATCAAATCCAGTTTTGAACCTTTTTTCATTGGGGGATTACATTTGAGGCGTAAAATTCAGTGGTATCAAACTCAAATGTGGAGAATGCAATATTGATGAGTGATTTGAGTTTGAACCAGAGGGCTCCGCCCTCTGACTGCTTCGCTTCGCTCAGCAGTGCAACCTCCTTCAAAATGCGCTCCGCTCATTTTGAACAAATCGTAGCCTACATATGCTCGCTTCGCTCGCATCTTGAAGAATTCAAATATCCAAGGGTATATGGAATAGCCCTCATCGGTTTTTCGCTCGACGGAAAATATTTTTGACGTAACATTCAGAAGACCTGAAACTAATTGCCTACCATTATTTACACTATCTTCGAATGATTCAGAAACATGTTTCTGAACAACTGCAGAATTCGGACAACTGTCCTGGTGGAAATGAATTGGGCGTAACGGAAAGTCACCTGGGCGTGATTTGGGGATGAATGGGAATATTTTCACGCTCAATTTGTTTCAATAATTACTATCTTCACTTTTGAATTCTCACTGGGGTGGAGTTTTCATAACTCCAACCAACTCTTGAAGAGCGAACTCTTGTAACGAAAAATGAACAATAAAGGATCACCTACTACACTAACCCCCCCCCCCTTTCCCCTTCCTTCAGTGGTGACTGAATGGCTCAGTCATGCATGACCATCTTCGCCTACCCTATATAAGAGCCTACGGAATGGAACGTGGGCTCATAAATGGCGAATCAAGATCAACGTAGGCAAATCGGAAGCCATTATCTTCACTAGGAAATTGAAACCTCTCCCTGAGGAAGTAGAATTGAACAACTCACGCATTCAATGGAAACCTTCTGTTAAATATTTAGGAGTAACTCTTGATGAAAAACTCAACTTTAATGAGCATATAAAAAACAATAGAGGTAAAGCCATTGCCATCACCTCTCTTCTGAATCCTCTTGTTAATTCTAAATCAAAGCTATCCCTAAGCAACAAACTAATAATCTTTAAATCGATAATAAGACCAGTTATTACTTATGCATCATCCGTCTGGGGCGGTGCCAGCAGCTTTCAGATCAATAAAGTACAAATAATGCAAAACAAGGCACTCAGGAAAATAGTCAACGCTCCTAGATTTGTTAAAAACACTATAATTCATAACGATTTAAAAATTCCACCTATCAAAGACTATATTAGAAACTCAACTATTAATGTTTATAAACAAACAGAAAACTCAAAGCATAAACTTATAGCTGAGTTGGGCAGTTATGATTTCGATAACCAAAGAAAATACAGAAAACCGAACGATTTCTTGTACTTATAACTTTAAATTGCTTATTTCAGGATACTTCACAATTTCTTTTCAGGCTTACTAATTAAGTTTGTTTTAGGCCCATTGACCGAGCAGTCCTAGGGAAAACAGTTATCCACCTCATAAATTTTACTCCAACGTCTTTTATCTTTACCCCCTTTAAACCCATCCCACTATACCTCCCAATCCTCTATATCACATACCACAAGTTATTGCAACTTTATATGCCTTAAAATCTGATCAGTGGTTTTTTACTGAAATGCTTACATTTCAGGTTTTTTCACCACCCTAAGATCAGTCATGGCTTATTAACGTCAATTCCTTAAAACTAAATTCCCATCTGACCTAGAGTCAATGCCGAAAGGTAATTTCTACTTTCAACTTCTGATCTCGCTATCTCTCTTCTTGAGGAGGGTTGACAATGTGTTGAGGCTGCGTCAGAGTTCGTGCATACGTGCACTCTCACTGGCGTAGCAGCAACTGTTGTAGGTTAGCAACTCACTGGAGGGGGCGTTGGTTGGAGCCCCCCATCCCCCTTCTTCTTCTTCTTCTTCTTCTTCTTCAACGCGGGCTCATACCGCTCTGAAAAAGCCAACTCCAATGGTGGCGGAACATCGGCAACTAACCGATACAAGACGCGACTCCACTCCGGAAGCTCAAAATTTATTCAATCCTACAATATGATTTTGTGTTTACTTTGCCATGAAATGTGGTGATTGTTTAAGTAACTCTTCTCTGCGTGCATGATTCCATAAGATACCTTGAATCATCGGGTTCAAATTAGGACCATTTCACTGACGACAATAATTCAAATAAGATGTTCGTCAAGTAATCAACTGATCTGCTTTTGACATTTCTGAACTTCTTATTCGAGGAATCTCTTGAGCAGTAAATATTGTTACATAAGATTTTTTTTGTACAAATTACTTCAAAAAAGATATTTTCGACAGTAACCTTTTGAGGAATTTATTTTCTATTTTAAAAATGCTTGTAAGAGAACTCCAAAAATTTTTTAAAAATCCAAAAGATAGCTTTGAGAATGTATTGAGATATGTATAGGAAATTTCCAAGAAATAATTTGATTACAGCATACATAACATGTACACACAAATAGATAATAAGAAAGTTTTTGACGTATAATGTATCATGATTTCGATACGCCATCGCAACCCCTCAAAAAAAATAATAATACACTTGAGAGCTCTCTTTCAATACACAGAAAAAACAAGGTGGTCATTGTAACGATATGCAGTAAAGTTAGACGAAATAGCTATAGTGCCAATACTGCATGGTCATGGCAATGATATTAGGGTTTGTACAAGTTTCGGAAACTGAAGTTCCCTGATTTTTCGAAGTTTTTCAAATGACATCACTATAAATTTCTAGGCTTATTCTTATACATGCATTTTGAATTAATGAATTTGACAATAATAATTATGAAACGTGGAGAGTGGAATAAAATGATTATCGATACTTGAACGTGGTAATGCACGTGATTATAATATGATCACAATGAGAATGTGGTTAGTGAGAAAATGATTTGTCGTTGGATTTCTACCTGTGTTAGTGAAAATAATAATGAAAAAAAAAACTTTCAGTATCTCGGAGCATCAAAATACTACTAAATATTACAGTATACTATAAATATTCCTATAATATTATTATTACTATTGAATGTTACATTTTGTAGTCTGTAGCATAGAATATGATTTCGAAAAATGAATAATGACTTATTTGAATAGTAAGTATTCAGAAATTCAAATTTTTATGTCAATTTGAAACCAAAAGATGACCTATCAAGTGCTCGAACTATATAATTCCAAATTGAAGTGACAATAAAAATAGACTTGAAAAGTTTAATTCAAATTTTACAAATTGAACAAGAAACATAATACTCATAACCATTACTCACTTATCTACCTAACTTAGTAGCTAAAAGTAATGATCTATGCATTCTTCCGATTTCTTTCGGAGTTTGAATGTTTAATCATTTTTTCCTATCGATTCTACGCGGAGAGAAAAAATAAGCTCTAGAAGCATAGAACTTCGCGCTTCAATAATTCTGTCATGAGGTGTTTTTGATCGCATAAGGTCATATTCAGAAGGCTAGGACTTAATGCTCACACAGAAAGGAAAACAAACTCTAGAAGTATAACGCAGTACACGGCTTCGAGGTCTAGCTACACAAGTTTCGTAAAGACAAACGTGAACGTAAACGGCTGCGCACAGAATCAATTTTCCGTAGTGCTCATCCTTCCGTTCTATACGTTCATGTTTACGTACTTGTGTAGTTAGACCTTCACGCATTTATGTAATGTAGCACGCACTTCACGCAGTTGAAAGCACACTATGACAAATCCCCAAAGACGTGAAGTGCGTCATGCTTCTAGAGCTCCTTTTTCCTCTCTGTCTATATTGTAGTGAGATTTGATTATACAATCAAAATGCAAAATACAGTAATAAATAGGAGTGACAAAATTTTGCGACAGTATTTTTTTCAACAAAGAATAAAAAATACAACTATCACGGATATAAATATTATTCCAGTTGAAATACATTAATGTGAAGATATTCCTTATGTGGGAAGCACACTGCTTATATCATGAATTACATGTAATGTTGACAATAGAAATATACAGAACTAAGAATGATTTGAATATTTTCATCACGAAGTGATAGTAAGGAGACATAACTCCGTATAGAAGATTTGATACCTAGAGCTTGATTGAGCTCTAAATCAAGATACTTGATTGCGTCCTAGAGCATACTTGTCCTTCTCTCATCATCGCACGGTGCGAATGAGATGATTTTCTCGTAATTATCTCACTTGCACCTTGCGATAATGAGAGAAGGACAAGTATGCTCTAGGATGCATGCGCACTAATTGTAAAAGTTATTTCATTTGACGAACCTGGCCTTTTTGACCAGGGTTGGCATTATTGGGTCCAACCCAATTGAACCCAGTGGGTTTTTTCGGGTGGGTACGGATTGAAAAAACCCTCAAAAACCCAGTCAAAAACCCACATGGTGCTCAATTGAATGGTTATTTTATAAAATGTATTTTTCCATGTTGTTCTTTCTAAACTCGAATCAGTAGAATTTCATTGACTCTACAGTTATAAGTATCCCACTGGATAGAATTGGATGAATTTTACTACGTTATCAATTAATACTCACTATTTAGTGAGTGAAAGCTGACCTAAAGCTCGAAATGATGATTGATCGAAATCAGTCATATTCCATTGGGAAACTCAACACCGAAAAAAATAATTTATTTGATCGAATGAACTGAAGTTAGTTGTGGAAATGAGTTCCGAGTAATAAAAGAATAGAAGCCGGTAATAAAAGCTGTAGTAAAGGCAACTTCTAATTAGTAACATGAACTCAAGTCAGAGAAATTAAATTTGAATTTAATTGAGCCAACGCCCGTTTTAGTTATCCAAATATCAACAACTGTATCTAGTTGCTGGAACTAATTTGGAGTAAGGGTAACTAATAATTTTTTTCGGTGAATGGATATTCACCAATGCAGTGTATTGGAATGAAATACTAATAATCGCGATCCAGTGGAATTCCACTGATCTAAATACAGGAAGTTATTTAATTGAGATTTGTTCAAATGTTGCTCGAATACCATTGAAAGACTCATTCATTAAAGTGTGATTTTTTTTATGAAAACGAATCCGTGAACATTGCCCAGAACTTTTCATGCATATGTGGTACGACTAGCCATTGTTTTGGATCGTCGTTTTGTATTCTCGAAACCTTCCAAAGCATTGCCTAGCCAGATTATAAACGCTTCAGGAATGTTGAAAAATGTCAAAAAACACGTTTCCACTAAAAACCACACCTCCACTTATTAGTCAATAGAATGTGATAACTTCCTTCAAGTATAGAAAAATATGGGAGATAAACATTAATAATTAAAAATGAATTCAATGGAAAACAATTTGTACAATGTAGATTTTAATTATGACGAGACAGCATTTAATATGATTCAATAGAATAGCATAAAATTATAATTTGAATATGAATGTTCATATTTCGGTACAAATACAACGGTACATATTCATTCTTAATTTCTACATAAAAAATGAGTTTGATAACTCTATTTGTTTATTTTTTATACTCTGAGGGAAGAAATTCATTGGGACAAAAAAATATTACATCCAATGGTATCTATAAAATATTTCTTGAGATCAATGAAATTTTACTCCAATGGATGGAATGGTTTTTCAGTTGATGAAATACTTCATGCGGTCAAAAACCATTTCATTCATTTGAATAATATTCAATTGGTTCAAAGAAATATTTTGTAGATACCATTGGATGAAATATTTTCTTGCCTCAATGACTTTTTTCCCTTAGTGTACTTATATGAGGTTTTTGTATTTTTTTTATTAAAAAAAAAATATCACAATAAAAATTAGGGTGAACTACCTAGTAAATGAACGATGGCCTAATGGAATAAAGATTCATAAAAGAAGTACCTATTAAAAATTTCTACTACGTTAAAATAATTCGGTTGTTTTCAAAATAGTAACAACTTCTTATGAAAACAATCAAATTACTTTAATGTAGCAGAAATTTTTAATAATTACTTCATTTATAAATCGTTCATCTACTGGGTAGTTCACCCTATTTTAGAAAGTCTTAGTTGTAGTCTTAGTTGTCATCATCGTGTTGTTCGTGTTAATAACATTTATATAGTTTAACTAATTTAGTGGCCCTTTCTGGAACTAGTCTATTCCTCAGACTATTCTAAATATGCCCGAATGAAGAAAAAATTCTTTCAATCCCAGCACTGCTAGGTGGACACCTTAACAATTTGGCAAAAAACATGCAAAACCACTTGGTAGATTGTTTTGATGTGCAGTGTGGTCTTGCATCAAAATTAGAATGGACACAAAATACAAGGATTTGTAACGTCCAATTTGTATTGTGGCGATGCTGATCGAATTGCAGTAAAGTGCGTTAACGGTTGGAGTAAATTGCACTTGGAAATTTCACTAATTTCAAACTTGATTTCAGCTCATGTAAACACAAATCTTGGTCCAATTTCAATCTGATCGAGGCCCAACCTTGAAAGCTCAGGCCAAAGTCAAACAAAAATTGATCCCAGATTGGTGCTCACATTGGAGATTATATGAAAAGTAACTTTTTAGTTTATTCGGTATTTCTTGGTGACAATATAAAGTGAACTGGAATATGGTAGGGAGTCTTTTGGCAGAATCGACATGATTCGACAATCACTAGTCGCTTTCAGAGAACACTAGGGAATGACTAGCGGTGGTCAAATTATGTTCATTCGGCCAAAAGACCCCTTCCCGTGAAATATACATATATGAATATATTATTCCATATCATCATGTACGAAAAATGATAACATAGTACGATAAAAATGGAGATTAGTAGGTCATACTAAGAATCATCAGAGAAAACCAATGCCAATCAGCATTGCCAGTATTCCCTAGAAAAATCTTCAGCATCTGATGATTGGTCATTTCTTGTACAACTGGCCAATCATATTTTCAATTTGGAAAGAAATGACCAATAACAAAAAATCTGAAGATTTTTCTAGGAAATACTGGCATCACTGATGCCAATTTGATAAAACCCGAAAAAACCTGATTGTACCCAGTGGGGCGGGTTTTAAAGAAAAAACCCGGGTTTTTTCCAACCCTGCTTTTGACCCGGCAAAGTGTATCAAGTCATCTATACGGAGTTATGTCTCCTTACTATTACTTCATGATTTTCATAGACTATGAACAATCACATGGTTTCTGAATACTCCACATCCTTTTAAAAAAAAAAAACACGTAATAAAAATGTGTATTATTATGTATCGACTTGGACCATCATTATTTAATTCTCCAGTCCCGAGTCGAAATTTTGCCCCTGCTTTGTCGATCCAGTCACTGAAATTGCTCCTCCTTCCACGCTACAGAAATTACTTGGTCCTACTTTCCCGCTGCGAATATTTTTTGATTCTATTTCCCTACTCCACAATCTACTGCCCCTACATAGAACCTGATTCTTCTACACTGGGAGAAAAAATTCTTGGAAACATTAAAATCTTCACTTGAATACTCGTAATGAAATGATTAGTTAATTTGAATGGAATTTCGTTGAATCGATCAAGTATCCATTTTCATCGACAAGATATTTTGTACAATATCAAATATTTGTTTGATCGAATGAATATTCTGTTGGTTCAATATATTATCTAGAAAATACCCTAGAATAGAATTCAATATAATGTTTAAAAAAAAATGTTTCTTACGAATCTTATTACTCACAAGAATTCTATTGTGGGTTATTTTCTCCGAATTCAATAGTTTGCCCGTAAAAACGTTATGAACAATTAAATTGTGTGTTCATAAACAAAACAATGGATGACAAATCTTGCGAGAACAGTTCGATATTTGGGTTCTTCGACCCAGAACACATGAATATACGTTGAGAAATCGAGTGAACACAACCTTCCATTCGGACCCTTATGTTCAAACGGTAAACGACAGGGAAGTACACTGGGAAAAATTTGAGTGATCGCGCAACATTGGTGAACAACGTTGCGCAATCGAAACTGGCGCAGCATTGCAATCAATGTTGAATCAACATTGGCGAGCCAAATTAATCTAACCTCAATATCGATACCGCTGGGATAATGCCGCACATCAATGCCATAACCACATTTCCAGATCGCGTTTGTTCACTTTGCATTTCAATCTACGTGCAAAAAAGTTATTTAGTAGGGAATTGGATGATCGTACTTCGAAAATAATACAAAAATGCAGGTGATAGACAGTAAGTAATATTCCAATTTATATGTAATTGATTACCGGCTAATGCTGAATCATGTAATGCGATCCATGTGATTTTAGGAAAACGAATTTACCAATTCCTACAATACTTCACAAATGGTTGTGAAAAATCACTGACGTGTAAATGGTAAATGTCGCACAAATACTTCCCACATGAAAAGCATATATTTTGCATCTATGTTGCATGCAGTTTTCATTGAGTGTTTTTAGATAGCATAGAATTCTTGTCATAAATTTTTCATTTTTTTTATTTTCAATTGTAATATTGTTAACAACTATTTCAAATGCCTGGTTGAAAACGAATATTTCAATAGTTTTAGAGGGAGAAATTTCAAACGGACACAATTATTACGCCGAGCAAAATGGGAGCCGTGATTCCCAAGAACTTATTTCCGATGGAACTTTGGACACATCCAAAGCTGCTGAACTGAAGAGTGAATTTTATTCATATTTTTTTGCTTCTTTTCTGCTTCTCCGAAGTGCTATAATGATTTTAATTTCAGAATCTCTGTATTGGTGTAAATTCTTTGAAAAGTTGAATGGAAAAAAAGCTCTCGCTTTTTTCACGCTAAATGATCCTGAGTGGCGCACTATTTTGACTGATACCATCATAACAGAGGAACTAGAAGATAACGACGAATTCAAGTACCTTAAATATCATTAAAAATTTTGCCTAGATGACTATAATAGATAATTTTCTATTTCAAGAATCAGCAGCGATAGATTAGTGCAATTAGCCAAAGAAATCATAATTTTGTTTCCTGGAGAAAAAGAAAGTCCATGGTATATGAAAGGACATGGCAAAGTAAATGCTCGAGGAAAATTATACAATCGGTATATAAACGAACGACGAGTATTGAGAAAATGTGGTCTTCTAAGAAGTGATCTGCTTTCTGAAGATTGTGTGGAAGGTATGAAAACAATAATCTATTATTCATCTGAATTTTCATATTTTTATCATCACTGCACGTTTAATGTAGAAGTATTCATCTCAAACCACATTCATAAGTCTATGAGCACATTAAAAGTCAACTTTTGTATCACAGAATATGACGCTGCAGAACTTGGCTGGTTCAGTCACAACGAAGAGGTGGATGAAGTCAGAGCGAAGTGGAATGAAAGTTATGAAATTCGGAAACGTGTCACGAAAAAGTGGAACATACTTCAAAAGTTGAATTTTTTTGTGGCGCTTCAATCACCTAACGGATACTTATTAGTAAGTGAGAAATCATTCGTTTCACTGATTTTTAATATCAGTATACATTTGTTACCATTCACGCTGAAACTCGATATAAATTTCCATTCAATATAAAATGAGTAAATTACGGGTAATGGACAGTTGATGGAAGACATTTCATCGACAGCTTTATTGATTCAAATGGGCTATTGATTAAATAGTATTTCGATGGTCACATGATAGAACGTAACAAGTTTTTTCAATTGACAGATTTTGAGAAAAATCAGAACGTCACAAGTTATAAATTTCCTAGATTATTTTGTAGTTCTCCTTTAAACATTTTGGGCAATGATACCTATTATTTTTCATCTTCTCTTGGAGAAACGAAAAAATTTGTTTTTCAACATTTCTTAGAAATATTTTAATCCTTATAACTACACTGTTAGAAATTTCTGATTGAATTTTCAACCACATGTAATGGAAGCAATTTCCACTCACGTAAATGAAAAGTAATGTACAGAAGTATTGAAAATTCAAGAACCAGTTCTTTAAATTTCATGCACATGTTCTTGATTGTTGAGAGAAATCATGATTGAAAATTCAATAACAAGTTCTTTAAATTTCATGCACATGTTCATGATTGTTGAAAAAAAAAATCACCTTCACAAGATGTGAACGCGGGACGTCGAAATCGGACGCCAAAGCTCTATCACTCAAGCCATTGCCACTTATGTGGAACGCGGCATTTTTCTGCGTATATGACCTTGCGTTCATTCTTCAAACTTGTGAATCAAGATGTACTTGTGATGTAGAAACACTGAACAAACCGTGTGATCTAACTGGTACATAGTTGAAGTGGATACGTGGATGACTTCGTCGAAGCGTTAGTATACACGGTGATCCAAGTGAGAAAAATTGTATTTCAAGGGCGTATTCTGAAGCCATAATGCAAGAATTTCCCGTTTTTTGAAGGTTAGTTTTTGAGATATGAGCATTTTTAGATTTTTTTTCAAATCCAAACCAACTTGAATCATTTTTGTTGTTTTCAGTTGGATGCCATTAGAGTCATGATTTGATTATAATTATAATGATATTATTATGTTATTATACTGGATTAAATTTTTTTAAGTTTTTTCAATCACCTGTGCATTAATTTCAATTTTCATGCACGATAACTTGAAAATTCAATAACATGTATTTGGATTCCTATTTCAGTTCACAAAAATTGAATTTTCATTCACATATGTACATGAAAAGTACATGAAATTTCAAGAAATTTTTAACAGTGTAGTCCATTTTCACTTTTTTTTAGTTTTTCTTTTTTCAAAATTCAAGAACTTGTGACTTCTTGTCATGAAAAAAATCTGAACACCAAGCAAACATGTCACCTTTTATCATGTGACTGACGAAATGTTCGTAACCCATAAATAACATTCAAAGCAATAAATCAATAATACATGAAAACATTCAATGATCAAAATAATTACATCGACGATTACCGGCTATTTTATGGCAATTGCTTGCTATAATGCCATATGAACAAATTTTATAAGCAAACCATTTTATAATTTCAAATGTCATGCATTTTAAAATATCGAGTCGCCTTCAATCGCAATCTCAAGGATTGAAATTTTTGTTCTAAAATACAAGTATTCCATCGAAAATTGCAATTCTGAATCTTCAAAAAGTTTCAAGTTGTTTTCATCTCAATTCAAAAGATTGGTCACATACCAACCAGTTACCATAAAATAGCCGGGGACCGTCGACATTTTCCTGACAGAAAAAATCATGCAAAATATTAATCATGTTTATAATGTAAAAATGTGAATAGCTACAATAGAAAGTGCAATCATTTTTGTTTAGCTCGAAGACGATTTCAAGGTTCTTTGCCCAATACAAGACGAAGCCCCATTCGTCAAATGGTCCGAAGTTTCCGTAAAAATTTTGAAATATGCAGCAACAAGAAAAGAGAGAATTGTAAAGGCTTGCTTGAAAAAATATGCAGAGGACTTGAAAAACCCAGGTACATATAAAAATGTTGGAGTTGTAATGTTACTACAACTATTAACTTTGCCATGTGCAGTCAAGCAAATTAATCCGTTGGCAGCTACGTATATTACTGTCTATTCAAAGCATAGCGATGATTGCTTCTTTTCAAAAATCGCTCACTGATAATGTGGATGTCTCAAACTCATCAAATTCAGTCCCCAACGGGCTAATTTTACTAACAGTAATTCTAAAATTTGAGCAACCTATTCTTACAGCGTGTTCGCAAACATTGGCATTACTTGTCCTTCCTTTATTACTGGGCGGTGGCGTGACTAAGGCCAAAGTAGATGGCAAGCGCTGGAAGATAAAACTCGAAGAAGCACAAAACTCTTTTGTGAAACACATCGAGGTTCGTGTTAAATATATGCAAATTCCCCTAAATGTTTACATTATTAGTAATGAATAATACGTTCCTAGGATGTAAATCAAGTGAAAGACTTTATAAACGCTCAGCGCATATTCTACGCAGCACGTGGATTGTCATGTCGACCATTTGTCGTCATATCAGGAACTTTGAACAGTCCTACAAAATCTTCAGTCTTCATCAGTGGAACGGAATATTGTTTCAGAACACCTTTAAAAGCAGTCGATGTTTGCTTGAAATGTATCCTTGCTCTTGGCAGTGAGTATTCTGTAGACAGTAAAAACGCTTGGATCTTCATGGAAAGAAATGTCTATGGAATTACACAAACTCCAGTCCCTCCAAAAGTCGATGAACTACATTCAGATATTTCTCGCGTGGATATGTGAATTATGAAGTCACTAGATGGAACGATTTTTATTATAATTACAGGGTGAATCGTATTCCGGTTCAAGTATAGATCACTTCATGATATACTGAAGTAATAATTCATTTTTGGATTATTGTACGAATCAACAAAGTACGTGATGTTGATTCATTTTATTTAAAGCTAGTTTTAATTAATTATTATTATATTGAGATTATTTTATTAATCAATTTTGATTATTATTGAAGCGAGTAACAGTCCAATTGAAAACATTCAGAAATTATTTTCAATTTATGCTACAATGGCGACCTTGCAAGAAACTTTTATAAAAGAAACTGCATTTCTTTTGCATCGGACATATTGCGACACAAGTATGCCTCGAAATTCTCTCGATACAATTATTGAAATGATGGCGACGTACATAAAAAACATTTACGTGCCTCAATTACAAACCGAGTTAGAACATAATTATAAAAATCGAGGATATGATGAAGACTGTTTGAAAACTATAAACGACATTCTAACTTCAAATTCTCAACCTCTCAAAGCTTTCTCAAGTGAATACAGAAGATTCAAGTTGTTCAGAAAGTACGGTCTGTTCGTTGATCCCATTTCGTACAATATTGGTGAAGATGCTGACCATACTTTAGAAAATGATACCGTCGTCATGAAATCAAAGACTGTGATGGGACAATGGATTCCTTTGAAACAAACACTATATACGGTTTTCAGCAACGATGCACTCTATAATGAAACAAAAGCATACGTCACAGAGTTGCTTGACGAAGAAGAGGATACACTTGGTAATTTCATTCAAGGAACTTTCTGGCGTGAGAAAATGAAAACTTTTGATAACAAATATGTTTTGCCGTTAATCTTGTATTATGACGATTTTGAGAGTGGAAATCCGTTAGGAAGCCATGCCGGTGTTAAGAGCATCGGGGCGATGTACGCATCAATTCCGTGTATTCCTCCTCATTATATATCGAAATTATCACATATTTATACTATATTGTTATTTCAAGCTGAAGATAGAAAGAAATTTGGTAATGCGCGTACATTCCAACCCGTTATTGACGAAATCAACGATTTGCGACACAATGGAATATCCATCGAAACTTCACGTGGGACAGAGAAATTGTACTTTGAAATCGGTTTAATCACCGGAGACAACAAAGGTCTGAACGAGATTTTTGGTTTTTCAGAAAGTTTCGTTGCCAATTATTACTGTCGCATTTGTAAAATCCACAGAGAAACTTTGAGGAACAGTTGGGAAGAAGAAGAATTATTGCTTCGAACAGTGAAAAATTACGAGGAAGACATTTTGAAAATGAATGCATCTGAGACAGGCGTACAAGAAAGATGTGTATTTAATAATATGAAAGGTTTCCACGTCTACGAAAACTTTGTAGTAGATGCGATGCGTGATCTTGCAGAGGGCATGTGCAATTACACAATGGAGGCAGTGCTGACCAATATTATTAAAGAAGGATTGGTCTCCCTGCATGATATAAATAGGAGATTCAAAGCCTTCAATTTTGCAAAAATTTCAGAAACCAATGTTCCACCTATTATAAAAAACGCCAAGAATATCAAAATGAGCGCAGCAGAAATGCTTTGCTTTTGTCGCTATTTCGGAATTATCATGGGAGATTTGATTCCAGAAAATCATGCATACTGGGTTTTATATCTGAAATTGAGAGAAATTATAGATATTGTCACGGCACGGAAGCTTGTACAAGGTCACGCACATTTACTTTATGTGCTGATGTGCGAACATCACCACATATACATAAATTTAGTGGGACATTTAGCACCAAAATTACATTTTTTGCTCCACTATTGGCGAATAATACTTTCTTTTGGACCTCCAGTGCAATATTGGGGAATGCGATTTGAATCTAATCATCGTAAATTGAAAAAAGTGTCAAATCGTTGCGCTGGCTCTGTGAATATTTGTAAGTCCATGGCAATCGATCAGCAATTGAGGCTTCATCAACAGTCTCAAATCATTATCCCAGAAATTTTCTTAGGTCCTGAGGTAAAAATTGTCGCGGAATTACAAGCGGAATTGCCACATCAATATTCGAATGAAACTTCGAAATTCTATTCGTTTGTTGACATTAGAGGCATAAAATTTGAAAGAAAAACAACAGTTGTCCTCGAAGTTAGTGACGACGATACTCCACGATTTGGGAAAATCGAATTAATTTTTGAATTTAACAATTCGATTATGTTCTTCATTTCCCCATTCTGCACGATAGAATTTAATCCACATTATTATGCGTATGAAGTTGAAACTCAAAATCGCAGAAAGGAAAATTACGTCGTCGTTGGTAAACATCTTCCGAACTCATTTCCATGTTCATTCATCGAGAAAATTGAGAAAGATAAAGTACGAAAATTTGTTGTAACGCGACAATTGTTTTGAGATTGTTTTAGTTCTCTTGTATACGTAGGAAAAAAGTATTCTGCAATGAAAATAAATATGTACAATCAACGAATATTTCATAATCTTGAAGAACTGATATAATTATAGATATGAGCAATCCTACGGATGTTTGAAATACTATATAAAAGTTAGAGTGTATTGTTCTTATTTAATGAATAGCATCACAATGTATTTAAGAAGTATAAAATCTGTACAAAACCTTTAAAATGTATAAAAGTTGGAATGTAATGTTCCTGTTTCACGATTGGCCATACGATGTGTACAAAAAGTGTAAAATATGTACAGAACTTGTAAAATATGTACCAATTAGAGCGTGATATCGCTCTTACATGATGATCATTATGATGTGTGTTATGTGGAAATAGTTATAAGATCAAGAAAATACAATAAATGTTTCCAATATTTTTTTATAACTTGAAGTGTCATATTTCTGTTTCATGATAAATATTATAAATGATTGGTGATATTATCATACATGTCGAAATCACTGGATTATAACGTTTTGCAAAGAATTGTTTATTGTTCTGTTACCATGTTGAATTTTGATTTTGTAAGTGAATATTTTGTAACAAATATTCAAATATGTATGAAATTTCAATAAAAATACCAGTTTCAGCACAGATTCGAAATTATCAATGAGTAATAAGTGAATATTGCAATTTCAAAAACATTCAGAGATATAAAATATTTATAAATAATTTTTTTCGTATATACCATACTAGTTTGTTTTTACACTGTGTTCTATCAACAATATCATCATTTGCACGATACCTAATTCTAATTCATTCAATAATTTTTTTCGACATGATATTAATATTGATAATATTCTACATGTTTAATGAACAAAATGAACTAAAAAAATAGTAACAATGTAAGGATCATTCTTACGAATTGAATATTACGTATTCTTTTTTGAGGAATCTATATTATTCATTGTTGAAAGCATTTTACTTCGAAATTATATTCTTTCGTGGAGATGCCAACAAAAAAAATTATTAAAATAATTTTACATAACCTAAATTGCAAAGAACAGCCTGTAATTTAGGATGGTAAATAACTTCCATTGGCCTTTATTTAAAACAAAAGATCAATTGGCCTTCAATTAATTGATAACAGCCTATAATTGGTCTGGAACATGTTTAAAATCATCCACTATCCCTCAAAAAATTCACATCAATCAAAATTATCATATTGCATTGATTAATGGTCATTCAATGTTGTCACCAATGTTGAATCTGCATTGCTATCTCGATTCCGACAACATCATACCACATTTCCAATTCAACCTGATTACCAAACGCTGCGTTAGTATGGAAGCCCATGTCGACGCAGTATTGGAAACTCCCCATTGTTTCCCAATGTTGGCACAATCGAAAATCCCTGCCGGCGTTTTTTTTTCCCAGTGTATGAAAAGTTATCGCTGCGCGCTTATAAATAAATCGCTGTATTTTTCGAACTAATAGTCCAACCGATCTGAAAATTTCCACAAAGTTTCTTCATATACTAGCGAACAACTTTGTCGCTTTGAGATTCTCCAAATCGAAAATTTCCTCGACACTTTTTTAACCCTTTTTTCAACGTAGTTTTTACTTCGGATTGAAAATTCATGAATTTTTTATCAACTCTCTTACAATTGTTTCCGAAATTGTTGTCTTCGGGGAAGTCTTACGAATCAGAATCTGCAAGATTTATCTTGATACGTTGTAAACTGCCAGAGTTACAACGAGTTTAAGATTGAAAAACATTCATTTTTAGCACGAAAACATAGGTAGTTTTTATTTTTTTTCTCGAAAACTATTGATCATAGGAAAAAATTGTAAACGCGTACTCGTATTGATTTTTCAAGCCCTACCACCCAGTATTTTTAGTTTCTCAAAATTCCGACTTTTGTTTCGGCGCCTCTCGTGTCAGCTTGGATAATACTTGAGACGCGGTTCGAGCACTCGGCGAGTTACTCAATCCAGCTCTTCAATTATGTCGGTCAAACAATAAATTTTCCATTCGAATACGAATCTAATAATTGTACTTGATTGAAATTAAATATGCATTCCATTTAAATAAACACTCATTCATTCAATGAAATGAAATATTTTTGGAATCAGTTAAAATTTTTTTACCCAAACGAATATCTACGAGGTTTCTTTTTTGAATTAATGATTTATTTGATTGTATAAAAAATAGGGTACTCTACTAAGATTATAAGAGGAAATTCACAACAAAATTATCAAATTACTCCCCTTGTTAAAGTGTCTCATAGGATATGATAGGAAATGATTGATCTCAGTTATTCATCCTATGATATTCTATGGGTTCTATGATACATGGGAACGCATATGATAGGATGTTTATAATATTTAATCATGTATCCTCCTGAATACGAATGTTCGAGATTTACAATCAATCGAATTTCTGATATCTTTTAATTTAGGCAAGTTGCAAGGAGATTGAGTATTACAAATACTTAAGTGGAGGCAATATGTTTTGATGCGAAAAACAGGATAGCTAAGATTGGAAATTACATCACATCAAACACCAACGGAGAATATATCAATCTATACGAAATGATGTTATGCATAGTGAATTGGATTCAATTCACATTCTGTGTGGAATAAAAAGGAGCATTAAATCCTATCATGATGGATCAGATAATGCATGATTAGAAATCGATTGTGATTGTTCATCATATATCACGTAAGTAAATCCTATCCCAATAAAAAAAACTCCAAAAAGGTAAGAAAATAACGCCAATTACATGAAAATTCCTCCAAAACTTACAAAAAAAAAAAATCGGAAATACATTCTAAAGGAAAATTGTACCACATTCAAAATTTTGATGAAACACAATAGGATATATCTCATCTGAAAAAAGATGTGAAATCGATATGAGCTGCCAAGTACATTTGGGTATTCAAATGAGGTGCCGGAAAGAATAACTCGCTTAGCGCTCGGAACGCATCACAAATTTGATCCCAACGGTCCCGTCGGAGGTCGAAACAAAAAGTCGGAATTTTGAAAATTAAAAAATACTAGGTCATAGAGCTTGGAAAAACAAGGTCAGTGGGCTCTTACCATTTTTTTCTAAGATGAATAGTTTTCGAGAAAAAAAATAAAAACTACACACTTTTTTATACCAAAAATCAATGTTTTCCAACATTAAACTCGTTGGATCTCATTCATTTTTCGGCGAATCGGAATAAAACTTACAGATTTTGATTTGTGAGACTTCACCAAAGACGACAATGTCGAAAAAATTTGTAAAAATTAATAATAAATTAATTAATTCTTTATTCGAAGTAAAAATCACGTGTTTTATGCTTTGCATTAAAAAAGTGTCGGGGGAAGTATGAGCTACAAAAAACTTTCAGCAACAAAGTTGTTCGCTAAGGTATGGACAAACTTTTTAGAAAGTTCCAGATCGATTGGATTATTAGTTTGCAAAATACAGGGATTTTTTGATCAGCGCGCAACGGAAATCTATCACGATTATGCGTCTTTTACCAGGTGACTATCAAGGTCCGTAGGAAAGATTGTATTCACTCACTTTTTCAACTTGAGATGTTATTTTGGGTCGGAAAATTCGAATATCCAACTATTTTCACGAGATTTCATTTCCTTTATCCATGTTTTTGTTATAAAAAATTTGATTAAAGTTACAGAAAGAATAACTCGCTTAGTGCTTGAAATCCCGTAGAAGAGTGATCATATTGGGCAATAAAAACAAGTAGGTGGAAACAAGTAATAAAAAATGTACATATTCAGATTCTTGTAAGTAAAACTTCCTATTTTGACGCATATTTCTCAATATGAAAATAATAAATCAAAAACATTCTCGGTCTCAAATCAATAGTTTTGAAAACATACCTCACGATTGCATTAAATGTAATACGCCAAACGTGATAATAACGTTGGATCCTGCAGTTTGTAAACAAATGAAAATCGAATTGTGTCGGCGGCAGTAGTGTAAAAAGAATTAGAGAAACATCGTAGGATCGAAATTCTCATGCACTACGAGTATTCTCCTGGTTATATTTCTTACAGTGGTAGGACAAATTCTTCCGATACTTCTTTTCTTCGAAGTACGTGAAACGTAATTTTCGATTAGCATTGATTTGTGATTGAATGAAATTCAACACATTATGCTTTTCACAAAATCTCGTAGTTGGTGATAATTGATATACTATTGAGCACACATCCTGAAAATAGCATTCGATTTCGCTAACAAGCGACTGAGTAATCGTGAGGTATGTTTTCAAAACTATTGATTTGAGACCGAGAATGTTTTTGATTCATTATTTTCATCTTGAGAAATATGCGTCAAAATAGGCAGTTTCACTTACAAGAATCTGAATATGTACATTTTTTATTACTTGTTTCCACCTACTTGTTTTTATTGCCCAATATGATCACTCTTCCACATGATTTCAAGCACTAAGCGAGTTATTCTTTCTGTAACTTCAATAAAATTTTTTATAACAAAAACATGGATAAAGGAAATGAAACCTCGTGAAAATAGTTGGATATTCGAATTCTCCGACCCAAAATAATATCTCAAGTTGAAAAAGTGAGTGAATACAATCTTTCCTACGGATCTTGATAGTCACCCGGTAAAAGACGCATAATCGTGATAGATTTCCGTTGCGCGCTAATAAATAAATCCCTGTATTTGGCAAACTAATGATCCAATCGATCTGGAACTTTTCAAAAAGTTTGTCCATATCTTAGCGAACAACTTTGTCGCTGAAGGTTTTTGCAGCTCATACTTCCCCCGACACTTTTTTAATGCAAAGCATAAAACACGTGATTTTTACTTCGAATAAAGAATTAATTAATTTATTATTAATTTTTACAAATTTTTTCGACATTGTCGTCTTTGGTGAAGTCTCACAAATCAAAATCTGTAAGTTTTATTCCGATTCGCCGAAAAATGAATGAGATCCAACGAGTTTAATGTTGGAAAACATTGATTTTTGGTATAAAAAAGTGTGTAGTTTTTATTTTTTTTCTCGAAAACTATTCATCTTAGAAAAAAATGGTAAGAGCCCACTGACCTTGTTTTTCCAAGCTCTATGACCTAGTATTTTTTAATTTTCAAAATTCCGACTTTTTGTTTCGACCTCCGACGGGACCGTTGGGATCAAATTTGTGATGCGTTCCGAGCGCTAAGCGAGTTATTCTTTCCGGCACCTCAAATGGTATCACACTAAACAATGATTGTTACCGTTATATAGAACAGGATGTTAATACAACGAGGTGGCAACCCAGTGATTGCACATGCCAGCTTGTGGTGGTCATACAACAGTGGCTCTTTTGTAACCTCAACATTACTGTTACATAACAATCACACATGTTATATCGATTCAATGCAATTAAAACATAACTTTGTGATGTAATAGCAGTAAGAAAGTTTTATTACAATGATATTACCTCAATAAAACTGTGTTTCGGGAGATGTAAACCATCTCTGGTATATTGTCACTTCAGTTTGTTCAAAATGTATTCAAAGTAATTCATGATCATTAAAAAGCAATATTGTATCGAATATCCAAACCAAACGTGTTGGCTGTTCCTGATTTTTCAATTAATGTCGATACGCATCCCTTGGCGCGGCCGATGAAGGTTTTAGTATACAGGGTGGTCCATTTGAAGTGATATAGTCAAATATCTCGGAAACTAGTGGAGATGGGAAAAAATGTTCGAGATAAAAAGTTTAGGGTTCCAAGGGGGAAGTATGATGCTGACCTTGAAAAATCCCTCAGAGGTCATTTTGAAGGTGAATTAGGGGTCCAGATGTTTCTTTTTTAATGGGACTCCTTTTTTTTTATCATGGCATGGGAAAGCTGGTTTTAAACCCTTTACGAAACACTGGTCATGGACCCCTTTCCGCCCATTGGGGTGCAAGGTAAGGACCGTCGAAGTTATTGATGAACTACTCTCAGCGCTACCCAGGAACAACGACGTGGACGTGGTAGTTCTCTGTTCCTTCCGGAGTGCTTGATTATTGTGAGTCCCCTTGCCTCTCACATGTGGGGTGCTTGATGCTGTGACAATAATTGCTCGAAGTTACCCCCCTCTGCCTGGATACATAATCCTGGTATGTTGGCACAAACAGTGCGGATGCGATCGATCATGTCCTCCCTCATTTACAAAAAAACTTCCAAATTTTGGAACCCCACATGTGAGAGGCAAGGGGACTCACGATAATCAAACACTCCGGAGGGAACAGAGAACTACCACGTCCACGTCGTTGTTCTTGGGTAGCGCTAAGAAGAGTTCATCAATAACTTCGACGATCCATACCTCGCACCCCAGTGGTCCATGACCACTGTTTCGCAAAGGGTTTAAAACCAGCTTTCCCATGCCATGATGAAAAAATGGGGGTCCCATTTAAAAAAACCATCTTGACCCCTAAATGACCTTCAAAATTACCTCTGAGGGATTTTTCAAGGTCAGCATCATACTTCCCCCTTGGAACCCTGAACTTTTTACCTGGAAAATTTTTTCCATCTTCACTAGTTTCCGAGATATTTGACTATATCACTTCAAATGGACCACCCTGTATAACTTTCTGTTCGCATGCTTTCAACAAAGTCGTTTGAATACAATTAAGGCTCAAAACTCACGTCATCGTCCGCGCCAAGGTTTCGTATCGACATTAATTGAAAAATCTGGAACAACCAACATGTTTGGTTTGGATATTCGATACAATATTGCTTTTTAATGATCATGAATTACTTTGAATACATTTTGAACAAACTGAAGTGACAATATACCAGAAATGGTTTATATCTCCCGAAACACAGTTTTATTGAGGCCATATCATTGTAATAAAACTTTCTTGCTGCTATTACATCACAAAGTTATGTTTTAATTGCATTGAATCGATATAACATGTGTGATTGTTATGTAACAGTAATGTTGAGGTTACAAAAGAGCCACTGTTGTATGACCACCACAAGCTGGCATGTGCAATTACTCGGTTGCCACCTGGTTGTATCAACATCCTGTTCTATATAACGGCAACAATCATTGTTTAGTGTGATACCACTTGAATACCCAAATGTACTTGGCAGCTCATATTGATTTCACATCTTTTTTTCACATGAGATATATCCTATCGTGTTTCATCAAAATTTTGAATGTAGTACAATTTTCCTTTAGAATGTATTTTTATATTTTTTTTTTTGTAAGTTTTGGAGGAATTTTCATGTACTTGGCGTTATTTTTTTACTTTTTTGGAGTTTTTTTTATTGGGATTTCACTTCTTTTTCTGAAAATGCCTCTAATTGAAAACACAGGAATTCAACAGTCTGGAAATGCTGTGCATCTCATTGGTCATTCTATTCAACCCAAGTCCTTGAATCATAAAATTTTCATTGGCCACGCCAAGTGTTTCACATCGACATGAATTTCAAAACCTATAAAATTTTTGTTCTACTCCACTTTATTTTTTTGAAATAGGAATAGGAATAGAACTATATCCCGCTGTTGCATTGTTATATCTATATACGGGCAGAACGATACGCTTGTTTTATTTATTCTTTTGATACAATAATGTTTCTTTGAAAATCATAAATTACCTTGGATACAGTTTAAACAAACTGAAGTTACAATATACCAAAAATCTTTCACATATCCTTTGGATAACCAATGTACTTGGTCGCTCATATTGATTTCATATCTTTTTTTTTTTTCAAATGGAGCATATCCTTTTATATCCCCTCGAAATTCTGAATGGAGTGAAATTTTCCTTTAGAATGTGTTGTGAGATTTTTTTTTGAAATTGAAACGATAATAGAATGGGTGGAATTGAATTTCAAATATGAAAAATAATATTCCCCTCTTTATTTTTACCAAGTGCAGAATTTTTAATGAATTCAAGAAGAAGAGACCACGTTCTTGGAAAATCTCCGAGCTTAATTAATTCAAAGTAATTTCTAAAGGTTTAGAGAGTCATGAAAACTGTTCAGAGACATTGTGCGAATCCACACAGTAGTTTTCCAATCAACTGACCAGTATGATTGTAACCTTGAACGGATTCTTCTATTGAGCTGATTGGAATAATTATTGAATCTAATGAAATACGGTACAATTGATTGTAATAAGTATCATTTTTATGTTAAAGGAATGATGTATTTGATCAAATGACCATTTAGTTCTGTCAACTTCATCTGTAGTTGATGGGAATCAATCTTTACAAACATACGATGTAGTTGACGGAACTATTCCGTGAGATTCGCCGTATTTAAGCTCACGATGTAGTTGAGAGAACTAAACCGTCTTTGAGTTCACAATCTTTTTTTCTCAGTGCGCGCCACTATCTAACGTTAGGTGCCCAGTCGTGGGCTAATACTGGGCCTGTTGTAAAACCCTATATGGGCAGTCTTTCCAGGGTTGGAAAAAACCCGGGTTTTTTTGGAATTTTGTGGGGGTTTTCGGGTTTTTGTCAGGTTATTCATAGTTTTCGAACATCTTCGTCTTTTTCCTTATCATCTCTTATATTTTCAAGATGTTTACAGTCTTTTGAGCATTATATCTGTTTCATGAGTTGAAACATCTGGGAAAAAGTATAGGATCAGTATGTTCAAACCAGTCATTACGTTGGAAGAAATTCGGGAATAAAAATTACTGGTTCTTATTCCCAAATAGGGAATAATATACTTGACAACAGATGAAAAATTGTTGAGAAACATCATTGATCTTTCATAATGTTATTTTAACTGCAAAAAATGTTCCCATTACCAGCGTCGCACATGATTTTTTGTGATCGAGAATCTTACTTCTTTCCCTGAAGCCAAAGATCATTCTTGACAATATTAAGGTTTTCACTTTGTATCAACTTTATCATTTGAAAGGTTCTCTCCCAAATTTGCATCATAAGCAATCTATTCCAGACAGCACCAGATTTTCCGTTTACAGCTCCAATTATGCGACTTAGAATGAGTTTAATATGAATTCAAACTGAACTTTTCATGAACAAGATAATATTCAGAAAGAACTCATATTGAGACTCCATAATAAATTCTTCGGGCATTCAGTGAGTGGTCATTTTGAATTCATTGAATTTGTACTGAACTCATTGTTAGTCGCATAAAGGAGACTATTCAAAAGGTATTTGAGAAGTTTTCATGATTTCAAATTGATAATTTGTGTTAGCTGCGCTGTTTTGGATGAATTCACACTAGTTTCGATTCTCAAACTTCTAAGTATGGGAAAGTACTGCTTTTTTGCAACAATTTGTGTTTTCGTGTCAAGTATATCCCTCATCTAATGAAAAAAACCAGTAATTTTTAGGAGCAATGATCGCGTTCAAGATCGAAGATGATAATTTATATCCTACTTCAATGTTTCGAGCAGAAGTTGAAAAGTTATATGAAAACACTCCCAATAAATGGTGGGAACTGATGGGAGCTAGAACTAATACTACACATAAACTCCCGAACGGATTCTGTGAATTTTGCTACCAACTGTTGAGTATTCCACCGAGTTCAGCGGGACTAGAAAGAGTTTTTTCAACTTTCGGACACGCATGGTCCAATGTACGGAATAGATTAAGTGTAGAAGAAGCTACCAAATTAGTCTAATTGTATAGGTATCATAATACTCCTACTGACCAAAATGAATGGTGAGATAGACATATCAAGTATATAAGCACACTTTTTAGATTATATATTCAATAAAAAAATTTAATGCTGTTCAGGGAATTTCATTTTATTGTTCTTTCAGGGTGTCCAGCGTCAGTAAGATACTGGATTCCCTGACTTTTCCCTGACTTTTCCCTGACCATTTGAAAATTTTCCCTGACTATTCTGAAATCCGCAAATTTTTTGAATTATAACTCGTATTTTATGTTGTTTCCATACTTGAAGAAATGATTTGAATGAAGAATTCTGTTGGGGTCAATAGTTATACCTCTTATAGCAAGAAGGCATCTTATAATTATTTTTCATTATCCTAATTGCATAGACAGTGTAAATATAAGGAAAATTAATAGAAGAAATCTTTTTCCGTTCTTTTCCCTTGTTAACCACGCTGTAAAAAATAATCGGAATTTCCATGTATACAACAACAGGAAAATTCCGATCATTGGATAGGAAATCAATTTCTCATAAATCTGTATGAAATTTCCCAACAATTATCTGAAAATTGCAAACTTTAAGGGATTTTTACCATCATTTCACATAGAATTTCCCAATAAGTCTGGAAAATTCCTAATCCATTCATGGGTCAATTACGTCACATAAATTTATAGGAATTCTCCAAAGTTTTTTTTTGCAGTGCATCATGGGCTCAACACGTTCACTTGAGTGGCACTATGGAAAAGTTGTGCTTAAATAATATAGAATACTTTTTTATCACTTTTTCACTGGAAATATGAACACAAAAAAGTTGAAAATACCGGCTCTCTGAAGCTTAAGGAAGAGAGATACCTTTAGAAATTTAGAAAAATCGATTTCTTCTTTGCATGTTCCGAAAGTTTATACCCTAAAAATAACATACGCAAATCTCAAATGAATATTCGAAATAGTTTTCGAGTTACAGCCTTCTAGGTTTCATCTATTCATAAAAATGGAATCATTTTATCTTAAAAATTCCGTATTGATTATAAATTAAGGAATTTTCTGATTCATTTGTGCTTATGGTATTGAAAAAATACTGTCAACACTTTGCATACCACAATCTGTAATACTTCCGTTTATAGCATTTAGACTGAGTAGAATGATATAATTTGAATAGAAAAGTATGGATATTTTTCGATTGGTACATTCTTCGAAGAAATTCATTTGACTTTTCATCGGATGAATAATTTAATGGAACTCATTAAAATAATTGAAAATCACACTTATACGATCACAAGATCCATTTATTTTTATCGCTTATAATGACTATCAGAGTACAAAACATTCAATGTTAATTATTATAACATAAATCTCTTTGATAGAAGACAAAACTGGATTGTAATTTGTCATTGCTTCATAAAATGATATAAGATACTTTTTTTACAGATGAATAACCGGGATAAGATTTGACAATTAGTTTCTTATACTGCTTGTTGCTGTTCATACACTGAGAAAATATAAAAAATCCCATAATTGTCAGCAAGTTCAAGATACTCTTGAAATCTGACTAAATGTAGGTTCAATTATTTGAAAACAAAAAATCCATCACGAAAAAGCATACTGTAATAACCTAATAATGTACCATCATGACTGTACACTTTCATGGAATTGAATTTACATTCCTTCAGATTCAAAGAGTATCCTGAACTCGCTGACAACGATGGAATTTTTCACAGTACAATTTCTCTCAGTGTACATGAATATATTTCAGTGAACAAGGAATAAATATTATAGAAAGAAAATTTCTTGTACTACGAAGGTATCTACATATGAAGAGAAGAACATCACATTTTACAAAACAACTAATACATTATCACTTGAAATCGGACGCCTTGGGCCACAATGTCGTCGGCTGTGTTTGGACAGGATGTTTCCTACGTTTTTTGGTAAACCATAGTAAACCCGAAGTGCAATAGACCCGGAGTGCAGTAGACCCGAAGGGAGTAAACCCGAACGGGAGTAATCCCCAGATAGACAATTTGTCTCACGTTGTGAGCGCAAGCCAACAGGCATATGTGCGTACATTTGTGGATCATTTGTACCACAGATTGTGAGAAATCAGATGCTGGATTGCGTATGTACCACATAAGCATGTCTTGAGCTGACATATGCATGCGCATAAACAACTTCAGAATCTGTTGCTGATTTGTGGTACAGTATAAAGTACAAAAAAGCAACAGATTCTGAGGTGGGTTATGCGCATGCGTATGTCAGCTCAAGACATGCTTACGTGGTACATATGCATTCCAGCATCTGATTTCTCACAATCTGTGGTACAAATGATCCACAAATGCACGCACATATGCCTGTTGGCTTGCGCTCACAACGTGAGGCAAATTGTCTATCTGGCTCCCGAAAAAGTTTTAGTCACATTTCATTTCATTCGCATGCGACTAGTAACAAACTATTTTTTTTCGGAAATATCTCTTTCGGGATTACTGCCTTCGGGTCTACTACTCCTCGGGTCTATTGCACTTCGGGTTTACTATGGTTCACCCTTTTTATGGAGTTTTTGAAGGGAACAAATTTTTTCACGAGAATCAATTGAAACACGCGATCAAAGTCACGAAAAATATCGATTTGCTCAACAAATCACGTTCCTAACTCCAGAAATTCAGTTTCTTGCTGATTAAATTTTTTTACTCCCAAATAATTCTGCTAAACTAATTTGAAATTCATAGACAACAGCTCTGATCAATCGTATCCAATAAAGGTCCAATTCTGTTTCTTTTTATGATGCTGACATGTATACAAAATGATGACCCAAGGCATCTGCCAAAGATGGTGCCTTGAATCAAACGCCGACTAATTTTCAAATTCAATGTAAACACATAAATTGTCGAAAAGCGGTTACGAACCAGGGGAGGCGAGGGGGGACTTGCCCCCCTACATTTTCTCATAGGAGGGCGTTTAGAGACTTATAACCACTTTTGCCCCCGAATCAAAAAAGAAGTTGGTACGCGCCTGCTCCCCTACATCATCAAATTCTTTAGGGAGCGTTACCAATTGGGACAAAAAATTTGAAGCTATACCCACACAGCACAGCAGTTCAAACAGAACTCTCAAGGATTCATCCGGCGCATTCTCTTTGAATTCTTCCGACTCCAATTGAATTCTTTGCGAATCCTTTCTGAAGTGGTATGCTGTATGGAGATTTTGTGGCAACCTCTCTCTCTCTCTCTCTCTCTCTCTCTCTCTCTCTCTCTCTCTCTCTCTCTCTATATATGATTCCTTCTGATTTGGAGAATATGCACTGAGAAAAATAGTTTGGTTGAATATTAGACAGCTAGAAAATATAGAGTAGCCCCCCAGAACACCGAATGATCATTGTATCGAATGCTCACTTCACCGAAAATCATAATTCACCGAATGCACCGAATGCTTACAATACCGAAAGTTTATAGACGAATAGAAACTTTTGCTTCCTTATGGATTCTCCGAAGTTCTAAAAGACAGGCCAATGAAAATTTTTCGGTATTATGAGCATACGGTGTATTGGCGTTCGGAATTATGATTTTCGGTAAAATAAGCATTCGATACAATGATCATTCGGTATACTGGGGGGCTACCAAATATAGTCACCCTAAATGAAAATTTAGTTGCGGTAAATAAAATATTTAGTTTGACAAATAAAATTTATTTACCGCAACTAAATTTTCATTTAGGGTGACTATATTTTCTAGCTGTCTAATATTCAACTAAACGATTTTTCTCAGAGTATAAATTTTCTATTCCATATAGTAGTTCTTGTCCAGATTTTTGAGCTAAAATCATCAGTTTACTGTTGTTAAGACTCGGAATTTTCAACAAAATTGAAAATCCTTAGATTATGGAATAATCTCAAGTACACGGGAAAAAGAAAACAGCACTGGTTACTGTGCATAACATCAATCGGTTGAAAAACAAATGAAAACACGCTTAGAAGATAGAGGTTGGTGCGATCAAAGTGATGTGTACTGCAATGAAATTCGTCAATGCTGCTTGGACAATAACGGTTACTGCGAGACGCAGTACTGAACGGCGTAAATTTGGTCTTTCATTTTTTTTCAATGAATTACTGCGATTCACAGTAACCATTGCAGTTTTCTTTTTTCCGTGTACTATTTATGAGCTGTGAAAATTTCATCAAAATCCATTGAGTAGTTTTTGAATTGTTGTGGTCACCGTTTTGAAAAACATAGTTTCGATATTTAGGCATCGTAATTACAGGGTGTCTAGCAATTACCAACATCGAAATTCCCGTACAATTCCCGGATTTTTCCCGGATAGGATTCAAATTTTCCGGATTTACCAAAGAGTAATATACAAGTCAACATTTCCTTTTGTAAAACATATGTTTTTGAAATATATGATCTCTGAACATGATTTCAACTTTGCCTCTCTATTATTACAATTTTTTGAATATCGAACAACAATCCATGAACTCAGAAACGACAAAGCATTATAATTAAACCATGAAACTTCATAATTGGGACACTGACTTCAGGTAAGAAGGAAATGAAAATGAACTTCATGTTATCTTTGGAATGTATGTATTTATTGAATTCCCTGATGGAAATGGGAGCGGAAAGGAAGAGTAACCAAACCATTTGCTGGAACGTAACAAAAACGTTAATGAAAATTATCCGGCACTTGAACGGAAAGGATACAAAGGATTTGTGAAACGGTAATTGAAACAAAGAAAGCGTTTACGATTGAGAAAAGAATTTAAGTTCTTTGTGAGAATCGATCCAGGGAGTACCGCCATGGCAGACGATGGTCTTCTCCACTGAGCTATGGATCGTCGTTGGTATTGCCGGGTTAAAAATATTATTTGCAGTCAGAATATTACTGTTAGAAAAATCTGTCCTCAATTTCACAAGAATATTATGAAGTTTTTTACATAAACATTTTATTAAATTTCTACGAAATTTTGTATGAAATGTCATATTTTCATATTGAATTAATGATTAATTATTGATTTGAGGATGAAAATATGACATTTTATATAAAATTTCGTACGAAATTTAATAAAATGTTTATGTAAAAAACTTCATCATATTTTTGTGAAATTTAAGACAGATTTTTCTAACAGTGTAGATATGATTCGCACACGCTTGATCAGGGCTCCCACTGGGTCACTTTTTTCAACGGAACCACCCAATCACGTAATCTTGTTGGTTAAAATGACCAATCAGAAATAAAAGAAATAGTGACGGTGGGAGCCCTGCTTGATGTAACTTACGGTTACGTCACATGAAGTGTGTGTGAGACGGGATCGAAAGTTTATGAAGCGTATATAGGACGTATCATTCTATAACTTCACAGCAAGCGGGCATCATACGACTTAGGAATCTTACGCGGGCATCTTACGCTTGCTTTGCGCTTCGTGTAACGCTTCATTTTCACCAGGGTTACGCAACGCTTTTTTTCTGTCATTCCTTGTCACCCCAACTTCAGATATGATGAGTGAGGTAGAGAACCCTGCTGAAAATGCCAGGCAAATCCTAATAAAAACAAGCAGATCCTGAGACAAACACCGGGCAGAGCCGAGCAGAGACTTGCCCAATTCGGCCCGATTCTGCTCGGTTTTTGTCCTAGCATCTGCTGGTTTTCATCCGTATTTGCCAGGCATTTTCCGCAAGGGAGGGAATAGTAAATAGCGTTACGTAATTTATGGAATGGTCTCCTGGGATTTAGAACGCGATGTCGTTCCTATTTGTCTGGAAAAAATAAAGTAACTCTTGAAAACTCTCATAAACTCTGAGAAGATGGTTGTACAAAATTTCTCAAATTTATCAGATTTTCCATCGAAATTTTATAAATTCTCAGAGTTTTCCAGATTTTCGCAGAGAAAATGGTATGTTTTTCAGAGTTTATTCAAGGTTTTCCAGGAATTGTTCGAGCCATTCGTGTCAAATTGAGGGCACTCAAGTATCAGGAGAAGCGGGTGAAATCTTGCATCAACTTTTTTCATGAATCACTTGATAAATTTGAATTTAAAATAGATAATGATTGAGTGCATACCTGAGATTTGACTCCAAATTTAAATTTGGGTTCCCTCACGATTTGTACACGGAAAAAAAGGACTTAGGCATATGAGCTATTTTCGCGTAGTTGTATAAGAGATAGTTGTGATAATAAATCAAATATCTGTCTGAAATAGTTCGTGAGTTCTCACAACTATTTCTAATATTTGTCACAAGTGAATTATATAGTTGTGAAAAAGTAGCTGATCGAATAAGAGAAATAGCTACCTGATCTACTTTACTTTGAGATAGTTCGTGGAGCTACTTCTCATTGCTCCCATCGTTACGCACGTAGTTCCTGCAGCAATGTTAATTTTGCTGAAAACAATCGAAACGCGGTGAATTTTCGCTTTATTCATTGAGGTTACCTGTCGCGGTTACCGTGTACATATTCCATTTTATTTGCATTAATATTTTCAACACATATTCGTGTCAAATTACTAATTATGCAAAAATGGACGATAACATCACGATAATGTTAGAAGAATATGGATTCCAAGATTTAATACCGATTTTCAAAGGTAAGTCTTAGAATATGTATTATCAAGTAATATGCAAACATGATTGATGCTAATAGAAGTTATAAAATTCATAAATAACCTTTGATAATATTCTTAAAATGCTTCTAATCACATCGACAGTTTGAAAATGAATATTTTGGTAGTAAATATTTTTTTCTTAAATTGTTTGTTGGAATTATTCGAGATATTTCTGTGATCTTACATGTATATGTATATTCAGTATGTGATGTATAACGTTTTTGAAAGTTTTCATTGCCTAGTAGAATCAAATCAATGTTATTACTTCTCGTAACATGTAAAGGTTGTTTTCTTCATAATACAAGATTATGACAGAATAAATATTTCAACTTTGTTTACTCTTCAAAATTTTCAATTGTGTTACGATCAGTATTTGAAATTGACTGACGAGAAAAAAGTTCGACACACTGTCTAGTTCAGAGAAAAATTCCAATAGAAACCAATGAGTGTAATTGCAAAGAAAATATGAAAATGAGGAGTTTTATATTGATTTTCGATGTCATTTCATCAAACTTCCTACGAAGTTTGTGGATGTAAATCAGTGCTTCATTGGTCCTTATTGGTGTAAATAGTTGAATCTTATTGATATGAATTGAAACAAATTTCCCTTTGAAATAATATCGTTTTGTTACATAGTCTTTGAGAATCTATTGATATGTACATGCAGAAAAAAGTTACATGCAAAATTACTACACTTTATAGCGAAGTGGAAATGAATCCATATTGTGGGGTTATGTAATACAACCCACATAACAATTTTGGATCACCCTTCTGGATCATTCTGAAAGATATCTTAAAGAATTCGAAAATATGGCTTATGAAACACCAAAAGATATGTTTTGGAAGTCTTCATGTGAGATTTCTTGAAGTTTTCTGAAGGTATCTTTTAGAATTATTGAAGATATCTTCCGTAAGATATCTTTAAGATGTCTCTAGGTGTATCGTAAGACATCTTTTGAGATTCTTCAAGATATCTTTTAGAATGTTCCGGAAGAATTCCTCAAAATTGTTATTTGGGAAGTAGCAACAAAATTACCTCCTTTCTATGAATCAATAACAGAATTGTAGCACTCTTCATCACTAAAGTTTAATGAAGAGTGCTACTACTATGAAGTTTGAGAATTTTTTTCTACGTTTATAGAGATTTTTTCAGTAGAATATAAATCTTCTCTTATCACTTCGTAATTACAATTGAGATCTTTTGAATACACATGTAATCAAGAAAATATCGACTGCAATGATGAAAGATTAAAATAAACAAGTAATGCATATGATACAAATGCAAAATTTGTCTTTAAGCAGCTGCATTGACAAATCATCTCGCTCGGGCATAAGGCACGAAATCTGCAACACTCCAACCACATCTGATGAAGTAAGTGGATATTACCATTTGCATGAACTCATGGGTGGTGATGTTGCTTCTGGTTCGAAATGACATTGCTTACTCTTAAATGGTATTTCAGAATGAAGTTTTGGAGTTGAATTTCTCTAAAACTGAGAAAATAGATAATAATTGAAATGTTTTAATGTATAATTATTCAGTTATACGATCGGAAGGCGAAGAATGAATGATTCGTGTTTTTTGCATGTAAATTTCTTGATACTTTGACTTGACGTGTTTTTAATATACACTGTTAAAGATTTCTGGACAAAACTCCAAATCCACGTAACGGAAGCAATTTCCAATCACGTAACTGAAAATTTAAGTTACATGTGTATGAAATTTCAGTTACGAAGGAGTACATAAAGCTGTGATATAAGATAGTAAACATTTGGAAATTCAATTACTTGTAAATGAATTTTCAATTCAAATGCCAAGAATTTTGAATTTTCAGTTACAAATGTGATCGAAAAAGTTATGAAATTCCAAACAATTTTCAACAGTGTATGGAGTGATTTTACTAAAACCTCAGTGAAAACTTCCCATTTATATTGATTACTAGTGAAACAATTTAAACCGAAACTTGTTATATTATAATCAGTCGATTTTTTGGTTGCCTAATATATTATAATTTACTTTTTCAGACAATTTAATCGATTTACCGACATTCTTGGAATTAGAAAAGCAAGATTTGAAAGCTCTGATTCCACAAATTGGGTTGCAGGTCAAATTTCGTAAAGTTCACCAAGACATTTTGTCGAAAGCTCAAAATTTAGTAAGTAAAAACATCGTACGAAACTGTCATTCGATTTTATGAATCAATGAATATCAATATAATCAATGTTTCTTGTTGCAGGAATTGCCCTCAACTATTGATGAAAATTTTTGTGTCACTGCAAATACGGAAATTCTACCTTCCACTGACGTTAATCTGAAGGATTTGGATGAAGTCTCCAGTAAAAATCAAATCTCTAAACAGAGTTCTGTTGATGTAATAATTGATAACGCATTGGTAAGCGTTCTCGACTCTTCAACAATAAATGTTGAAAAAATCCCTACAGCCACTGTAAATACGAAAAGGAGATGTTCTGAAGGAAGTACGTCAACAACTTTGATTGAACCGAAAAAATCAAAAAATACTGAAACACCAAGTTGTTCATCAACGCACAGTGGGGCCAAATGCCAAAAAGCTGGACAAAATTATAAGGGGCTCTCAAATTCGCTTGCGACTTCGTACTCGGGAAGTTTATGGGGTCACTGATTACGAATCCGTTGTCAGAATTTCAAAATTCAGAATGGCGGATCCAATATGGCGGACGAAAATTGAAAGAAACCATCGGATTTTCTTCAAACTTGGTGATCAGGGGTTTTTGGGGTCGCTGATTACGAATCTGCTGTTTGAGTTCCAAAATTCAAAATGGCGGATCCAATATGGTGGACGAAAATTGGAAGAAATCATCGGATTTTTTTCAAATTTGGCGATCAGGGGTTTTCGGGGTCGCTGATTACGAATCCGCTGTCTGAGTTCCCAAATTCAGAATGGCGAATCCAATATGGCGGACGAAAATTGAAAAAATTATCGGATTTTTTTCAAATTGGGTACCCAGGGATTTTTGGGGTCGCTGATTACAAATCCGTTGTCTGCATTTCGAAATTCAAAATGGCGGATCCAATATGGTGGAATAAAATCGAGGAGATCGTCGGATTTCCTCCAAACTCGGCATCCAGGAGTTTTTGGGGTCACCAATTACGAATCCGTTGTCAAAATTTTGAAATTCAGAATGGCGGATCCAATATGGTGGACAAAAATTAAGAAAATCATCGCATTCTCTTCGAACTCGGTACTCAGGGGTTTCTGTGGTCGCTGATTACGAATCCACGGTCTGAAATTCAAAATTCGAAATAACGGACCCAATATAGCGGACGAAAATTGTAAAAATCATCGGATTCCCTTCAAACTCGGTACCCAAGGGTTTTCGGGATCGCTGATCACGAATCCGTTGTCAGAATTCCGAAATTCAGGATGGCGGATGCGAAAAATCAAAACTTCATTTATAACTTGATATTAAACAAGAACTAAACGGCCCATTTTGTTGTTCCTATTATGATCATTATTATTATTATTTCCAACATTGAATCATTATTAATAAAATTATCGAATGATATTAACACACCAAATGTGTTAAATCGAAAGATATATACATTCACAATATATACAATAATATAAAAAACTGAAATCGTAATGGTTTTTACTTTTGCCACACTTTTTTTACTCAGATCAGTCTTCTTCTTTACTCTCAGAGGAAGATAATGGGAAAGTTACGTTGTCTTTATCAAGTATATCCGGAGTTTTGATCAGGCTTAACACGTCTCTAGGGAGAAACTTTAGTTTTTTCTTGGGCAACTGTCTTTTACTCGATAACATTGGATCAGAACTCAAAAGGAACCATTTAAAAATGTCTTCATTCGTTTTTTCTCTACTGCATTTCCTGGAGTGATGCTCTCGGTACCTTTGGAAATGAATGTTGTTAAGATATTTGAATATAATTATGTATTCATCGACACCGTTAAAGCTTTCGATCTCAACATGACAAGCAAAATCAAGGAAAAACAAAAAGCAGCTGCACTTTGGGGTCATCAGTATAAAGTTTGGAATAAATCCTCTAATTCATAAGTTTACTTGATTCTCAAAATTGTTTTCTAGTCTATGAATTTATGTTTCCAGAGGATGAACAATGTGGCTTATTAATAAAAAAAAGTATATGAATATTCATAATTCCCCGAATTCCTTACCAGGACAAAACAATCTTCGCGAACATATATTCTTGTGGTTACCATAAATATATAGTTTGCCTAGTAGTCAAAAACGTATTGTGCAATGTATCAAACTGATTGCAGTACTTGAGAAGTCAAATTTTTCCCTTCAAAGTGTCGAGTCCACTGTGACAAATATAGACTATTATTGAGTGATATACATCATTTTCACCTTTTAAAATCTTTGTTACGAGCCTCTTGTGCTTCCTCAGTCAATTGACCTATAGGTAGAAGAGCAGATGCAATGATTTCAGGTCCGTGGATCAAAAACTTGTGCATCGTAGGTGACATTGGGTACCACGGATATTTTGTCGCGTAGTAGCGTGCCGTGTCTAAAGCGTAACTCCAAAACTTTTCAACGTCTATTTCATGGCCACTTGAAACGGTAGCTAATACTACATGAAGTCGTTGTATTAGGTTGACATCCACCCCTGTGATTTCGGCAGAAACTTCGGGTTGTGCGAAAAATCGCCTAGCGGTATTCCCATCATTTGAGTTCCCAAACCCTGGCTTAGGAACATCGACAATGAGGCCACATTTTTCTTTAAAACTTTTCTGTACAACCCTTTTTCGTTCTTCCACCAAAGCTTCATCTTGTTATCGTGCTTGCCACTTCTGAATAGGTAGCTTATAAGACAAATGCAGGAGGCCCTCAAAAAATCGTATCCAGCCGTGTAGACAAGACAAACCAAACTGGAGGTTTTCGGTTTTGACCGGCCTGGATACTATATCATCAATTTTGTTGAATTCCTTAGATGTGGCACCACATATATAGCACTTCTGGGTATAGGTTGTCTCAGTTATGGCATTGCATACCTTCCCGTCCACCATAGAAAAAATCATCTCATGTTTCACTGAAACATGTTTTTCATCAGTTCTGAAAGAAGTAGCCCTCAGATTTTCTATTTCATTATCAACCCATAGCTTCTCTGCAACCGAAACTTCAGTTGATTCTTTCACAAACTCTATTTTGATTGGCCTACAAAATCTGGTTGATGATGGCCTTGGATTCTGCCAAATTATTTTTGAATTGCAGTGTAGGCGGAGAGGCACAAGTGAAGTAATGAACACAGCGGAATCACTAGCTTCCGAACTTTGATATGCTTGTTTGTATGAGGAGTGGCCAGAGCTCCCATCAAACTCCCATTTGGAAATAAGTACCAGGTTTTGTAACTCTTCATCAGATAAAGTTGACAAAACCGAATTCTGTAGCTTTAAAATACGTGTAGCTGTGTGATCAAGAAGTGCTTGTAGTTGCACAACAGCGCAGGTTTCTGTTATTTGAATAAATTCCTTGTCAGGGAAACACATGCGTTTGGCCAGTTGAATTTTTTTATAAGGTGGAAATTTCTGCGGATCAGCTTCACGCAATAAGCAGTACTGATGTTTTGAGAGCTCGGCATCTACTAGGAGAGCTAGAGCATCTTCATCATTCAACATCTTTGGCTCATTTCGCTTGAAAGTTTGATAACCTTTCATATACATTTTGGCAAGCTCAGGATCATAAGATGTAACATCCTTTACAATTTTTGCGGCTTCGATCTGTCCAGTCGCTCTCAAACACATTTGTGTGGCGTAAGACAGCTCTGAGATAGGAGTATCTACTCTGATATGCTCCGTGTTCCTACGTTTCGTTCTTTCTGAACATTCGTTGAATTCAACAAGAGGTCTCCCCACTTGCGTGTGAACAGTTACAGAATGGGGGTTCCTGAAAGTACAAAACACTACCTCTTGTTTTAACCATTCTTCATTATTTTTAAGAAATCGTTCTTCGGTCCTTTGAGAAGATTCCCATCTCTTTTTAAATACACATTTGAAAGTAGATAAAAGGTTAGAGATCTCTGTAGTTTTGTTATCCGGACAACACGTTATCTCGATGATTTTTCCTTGAAGGAAAGTGAACTTTTCATCCAACGTAGGTAGAGGACTGCTCCTTAAAATATTGTACATCTCTCTCCGAGTCATAGATATTGAATCATCTTTGAAATCTACAAACGTTGTAGAATTCGATAAAATTCGCTACAGAAACCCCATGTGTTTCTAAAAATTTTCCTAATTTTCTTGGGTTGGATTCAACCCTCTTAAGCTAATTTTTTTTTCAGTCAACTGTTCAAATTAAACTACTAAGAAAATATAGGTTGTTGAAACACTCACCTATGGCAGCGGAATCCATCTCATTTGGAATTGTATGTTAACATTGAATGATTTTAAAAAACGAAAAATATTCACCAAGCTCCAAACTTGCACGCGGAAAAAAGTTTACGGTAACGATCACTAGCAAGAGTAAGAATTCGGTGACAGCTATTGCACAATTGTGATAAGCACCATTTGAAATCAGACCGATTACAACCAACTATTTACGTTGCCATGGAAACGATAGGTTAACATAAGAACGATCACCTAATCGCGAGTCATGATTCAGTTCACGGAAAGAAAAGAGATATCAATACTTGAATAACATTTATAAACATTTAGGAAAATGACGGTTACTTTAGGGAAAAAGAGCATCGCTGAAGAATGTTAGCAGTGAAGTTACCAAAAATTCGTAGTAATAATACTAAATGTTGGTAGTTTTATTGTCATTTCCCATAGTGAATTCATCAACTCATAGTAAATTCACTACGAATATTCTCCAGCAATACTGTTTTTCTCTCAATGGTCCATCATCTTCCTCAATATCAATGATTTCTGGCTTTTGTGTACCCTAAGCCCGCGATGAGAAGAAAAACGAATGGTAATCAATCTCATACAGTTTTCCTTGTGCAGCAAATGTACACTGGAAATAAAACACATACTAACGTTGAGATAAAATTCAAAGCGAATCTACTGAATTCTGAGTTTTGTGTCCACCATATTAGATACGCTATCTTTGATTCTTGGAATTTGACAACTGATTCGTAATCAATGACCCCACAAAACCCTGGATACCGAGTTTGAAGGAAATCTGATGATTTTTTCAATTTTTTTCTGCCAAACTGGATCCGCCATTCTGAATTCCGGAATTCAGACACCGGATTCGGAATCAGCGACCTTAAAAACCTCAGGGTACCGAGTTTGAAGGCAATCCGATGATTTTTTCAATTTTCATCCGCCATATTGGATCCGCCATTTTGAATTTTGAAATTCAAACAACGGATTCGTAATCAGCGACCTCAGAAACCCCTGGGTCACGAATTTGAAGAAAATCCGATGATTTCTTTCAATTTTCGTCCGCCATATTGGATCCGCCATTTTGAATTCCGAAATGAAGACAACGGATTCATAATCAGCGACCCCACAAACTTCTGCATATCAAGTTTCAGACGGATCTGAGGACTCCTCATCACTCCGTCTAATTTTTTGTGATTCCCTGCACAAAAACATGGCGGAATTGCTTAGGGGCAGACATGGGCAGCCGTTTTTTTCCTGATGTTTAGGTAAGAGTCCCATCTACCACCTCCAATAAGTTAAACGACGTAATTTTGCGTAATTCTCTACTATTCCTTCAAAAACCAAACACATTTTCTCATTTATAGATATAGAAATTACATCCAATCATTGCTCTGTCAGTATTTTCCACTCATCAAATTGATATTCTCTTAATTTTTAGTGTATTCTACATAGTTTCAGTAATAGACTCCAATTTGAAAAAGTTAAATCGGTTCATTTTTCGAAACACAGCGTCTTTTTGAACATGCTCGTTATTTTACTGTCTTTCAATCACGCGGATTATACTCCAAGGAGGGTATTTTGCAACTGGTACACAAGGGCAGGGGGAGGGGATCAGATCTTCTTATATCAGAATTCCAATACTTGGGACATCACCTTACTTATCCCAAGAGTCAAATATCCCCAACTACAAACTTCATTTTTGGGGTTTTGGCCAGCTTTTTGGCATTTGGCCCCACTGTGCAACGTTCGAAAATGTGAGTACTCAACTCTATAAATATTGATAACAATTTATGTGATTGAAGTTTGAATCGTTTATAGAAACGAAACGACAATTCTAGCTCTCAAAATCTGATGAATAATCGTTATTTGTCTTCTCAAATCAATTCCTTATTGAAATATCGGTTTAAAAATATACCGCAAGATTTTAGGTCTTAAACAGCAGAGTATTTCGTTATTCGATCATTAATTCGTTTCAATAAACGATTCAAACTTCAGCAACATAACAATTTTGAGTTTTTGGGATGAAACCGCGGCGTCTTGCATCGGTTGATGGCAAATCGTTGCCAATCAATCAATAGAAAACACGGTTCCACTCCAGAAGTTCGAAAATTTTATCATTTTGGAAATCGCGAAAGACCACTCAGTGAACCATAGCTCAAACAATTGTTAATGAATTTTGTTTACATTTATACTGATTTAATATTGGTGTATGGTTTTTTGTTTTTCCAGTCGGTCTTGATACATTTAAATGCATCAGCAGCTGGAAAATTATTGTTGAACCAGTACAAATTAGGACAATTCAATGATCAAATCAGGAATGAACTAGCGGCATTAATCATTCATGAAGAATTCGGTCAAGACACAAGTAAAATGTAAGCTATACTTCCTTTTTCACTGAATCAAATCTGTGTGATGAATTGAATTAATACAATCAGGATTATATGTATTTTATCACTGATTTATTGATTGTTTCTATATAGCATATCTCCGGAACGTTTCCTGGAGTTAGCTGATGGAATAGTAAAAATATTTCCATCTGAGGATAAAGTATGTGATCGACATTTGTCTGCTTTCAAACTACATACATAAAATTATGCTACCAATTACTCTTCATCTTTCAGGAAACATACTACATTCCTCGAAAGAAAAAATCTTCTGTATCAGAAGCAATTAATCTTCGAGGAAAATTGTATAACAAATATACAAGATTTGTTGGTAGACTTAAGCATAATAATCTTCGATCTGCAGAACAAACAATAAATGAAGATTTTGAGGACTCAGTATTGTGTAAGCATTTGGAAAAATTTGATGAGTAATATTTTTCAATAAATATCATTCGCACTTATTTGTTTTTATAGCAACAGATGAAATCCAGAAAGACTTGGTCTGGTTGCAGGTTTGTATTGGTCCAGAAAACGAAGCTCTGAATCGATGGGGGAAGACCTCTAAAATCCGTTTGCACGCCCTAAGAGTTCACGAGGATAACGTTAGCCAGAAAAAAGCAACTGTGAATAAGGTTACTGAGTACCTCAATCTATACAGATCCCTAAGAGCGCCATGGGGATTTCATTTGGTAATGAAAACATTAATTCATAAATACTTTTTGTCATGATGATGTCAAAGAAAATTTTGATTCAAATATATACAATTTTATGATTTTCAGCTTGAAATTGATTTTAAGCACCTGTATCCGGACAGTGATATGTGTTTATTAGAAAATTTTAATATCATCGCAGCGAAACTTAAGACTCTAGCTTCCAAACGGAATATTAAAATTGAAAAAAGTTCATCCAATAATCGTTAGTGTTAACTTTTCTGGTAATTTTTTTTTTTGTATTACTGGATCTTTTTCTTCTTTTTTTTATTCAATTCTATTGTTTACAGAGGAGATAGTGCATATTCTTCTAACTATCCCTAAATTTTTCAAACCCGCAAACTTGGGTAAGTGGAAACCGAATTCCTTGGAGTTATCTCAAGGATTTTTATTACAAGTCAAGGTTTGTATGTTAATACTGACTGAATCAAAATTTTGCATCAATCCAAATCAATTATAAGAGTATTTATATATTCATTTCACTTTCAGAGACCAGAATTGGTAGATGAAACGGTGCATAGACTGAGGGAAAATTTATCGAAATTTAATAAAAGTTTGCAGCCATTTCCAATTATTGTTGGTGAAAATACGGGAGATATCACACGCTCCTACGTATATTTGGACAACTTTTTCTACTCAGCAGAAACTCCACTCCAAGCTGTGGATACTTGTTTTGAAGCATATCATGCCTTGCATGCTTTGTATCCTTGTCAAAGCCAAGCCCCATGGCAATTTTTGCAACAAGCAATCTATGGTATAAGGACTAAATGGGACAACAATATTCCAGCGGTATCTACACTGTTGGAAAAATCTGTCTTAAATTTAATAATAATTATTATGAAGTTTTTTACATAATATTGTTATTAAATTTAATACTGTATTGTATATTAAAAACTGAGTATTAAATTTAATAACAATTATTATAAATTCATATACATGGAATTTCTATGAAATCCAAAAATGTATTACATATTAAAATTTATAATTCTGAGTTATGAATTAACAGAAAAAAATCTTGAAGTGCTCAACAGAAATCATTGGGAATTTCCTTCATATTTTGGAATCCTCGAAACTCTTCCGAAGTGAGTACGTAATCGTCATCATCATCATGAAGTAATCAGTCTTACGACTGGTTTGATGACTGGTTTTATAGGAGGATGCTCAGAATAAAATGGATAGACAAAGTCAAAAATGAAGAAGTACTCGAGCAGATAAATGAAGAAAGAAATCTTTTGAAACACATCGTGAAAAGGAGAAGCAATCTTATAGGACACACATTACGGCATGAGAGTTTATTGAAAACAATATTGGAAGGGAAAATGAATGGTAAAACTGGTAAAGGTAGACCTAGAGCAAGTTATATGAAGCAAATCGTACAAGACAAGGGATGTAGTAGATATGTAGAAATTAAACGTTTGGCGGATAATAGACAGGGGTGGAGGGTTTCATCAAACGTAATCGTGAATATAGTCAAAGTCAATTGGAGCGCAAAGTTTTGGGGGCCTAACGGGGGATCGAACCTGCTTTCCTACCAAACCTAACCTACGACCTCACGCCTCAACCAGCTTGACCACATCACGATTGAAGAAATCGACTGTAAAATACGATGTAGTTTTAGATATCACATATGCTCTGTACACACACACATGTATACATACATTCATAAAAGTATTCAATTTGGATTCCGTAAATAGAGTTGCATTGATAAAAATATGAAAGAGAAAAGAACAAGACTTACCCGTATTTCAAAGTTATCTTGTTATCAACTATATGTGTATAAAAACTTCGGGGATTTGTTCACATGTAACTAAAGCTAATTGAATTAGGACATATAATCATGGTATACATACCCATGAGTTATTGACCATTAGTGGTAATTAAGAGGTTATGGATTCTATCACATGTATACACGTATATACCATTATATGCTCCCAAAAACAAAGTGCGCAGTGAATTATGCGCATAGAAGCCATCTTTAACATTTTAACATGTATTATTGTTATTTTCCATTATAGATTATTAGAATTAGGAAGTTTGCATGGAATTTAATAATATATTTTGAATTTTCATAACCGGTTATTAATTTTCATGCATTTAATGTGAAAATTCATAAACATGTTGTAAATCACAGAATATTATTAATTTTAAGATGTACTTATAGAATTTCATAAGAATTTTCATATTAAATTTAAGAACTTTTCTAATAGTGTACTCTTGTTAAAGAATATCAGTCTCTCGTTGTATTGAATTAGAAATTATATAACTTTCTATTAGTGAAAAGTACTATATAAAAATTTTCAACACGATTCTTTGACTTCAATTGAAGGTACTCAATTGCTGATATATTTTCACTATCATCTTACATTCATCGAAAATGTTTGTATGTTTTAAATGTGATAAAATATTGCATACTGTCGATGCTTTATACATTCACTTCAAAGTTAGTCATCTGAGAGACATATTTGATACGTATCAATGTAAACAATCAAATTGCTTTTCCAACTTCAGTAGCTGGTCACAGTTCAGAAGACATTTGAAAAAACATCATGAACAGCCTGTATTGCAGAATGTTCGAATTCAGAAGAAAATAGAATCTACCAACAAGTCCATTGTTGAAGAGAAAAATCCCGACGAGTACAATGTAGATGATGAATCACAAAAACCTGAAGTTCCTCCAACGAACGATTTCAAAGAGAATATTCATAACTTCTTACTCCAATACGTCGCAAAATTGTATGCTGCTCCTAATTTGCCGCGATCTCACATACAACAAGATATGGTTGATGACACAAAATTATTGTTCCAAAAAATTTCATCTACAATAATTCCTGCTGTTTTATCTGCGTTGAACGATCATACTGTTGATGATAAAATTATCAGTAATGTTGAACGAATACTAGATGCAATTGGTTCATCTTTTGATGAATTTTCTACCGAGCATCGTCGTCCAAAATTATTATCCAAAACTGATTGCCTTTTATATCCGAAAACTTATATTATTCAACACACGATGGAAGATAAGAGGCGGCAAGATTTCCTTGTGAAGGAAATAGTCCCTGTAACTGGTGTATTTATTCCATTGAGACAACTCTTCCAGAAATTTTTTGCTTTGCCAAATGTTTTTGATATATGTCGGTCATACATGGAAAAACTTGAAAATGAAACTGAAATCTTATCTAACTTCGTTCAGGGAAAGTTGTGGAAACAAAAAAAGAAAATAAAATCGTATTTCCATTATTTGTTTATTTTGACGATCTCGAAGTGAATAACCCATTGGGTAGCCATAAAGGTCTTTCCAAATTAGGAGCCACTTACGTTACTATTCCGTGTTTGCCCCCTGAATCTAGATCGACTTTAGATAACATCTTTTTGGCTCTGCTTTTTCATTCGTTAGACAGGAATACATTTGGAAACTCGGCTATATTCAACATTCTTGTGAATGAAATAAACTTTCTCCAGGGAACAGGGATTACTCTGAACATAAAGGGTTCTTCAATACATGTGTACTTTGCTTTAGGGCTAATTTTAGGCGATAACTTAGGCCTCAATGGTATTTTAGGATTCGTCGAGAGCTTCCAAGCAAATCGCTTTTGTCGTTTTTGCAAAACTCACAGATCTTTAACACAAAGTGACTGTGTCGAAAGGCCTGAAATGCTCAGAAAAGTGAAAGAATATCCTGATGATGTATTAGATTGCATTGAGAACAGTGGAATTAAAGAAGTCTCTATTTGGAATGACGTTGATTATTTCCATGTGTATGAAAATTATTGTTCTGATCCATTGTTACATGAGATGGCAGAAGGGGCAGGTAAAAGAGCAATGAGACATATTTTATATCATTACGTTCATGTCCCTCCCCGTGGATGATTGCGGGTCTTCCAGGGGGATATTCATGATACCTGTCCTTGATATCCTTTTTATCCATCCCTGGTAGTATCTGCTTCCTTTACGTGGTGAGGAGGATAAGTATCTCAGAGTTGGATCTTTTTTTTGAGTGGAATAAACTACCCAAGGGAAAGAATACAAACTGAGAGAAACGGAATCATCCTAATGCCAGAAACATCGGCAAAATTAAACGGAAGGAAAGCAAGGGGAAACTACCTTCCTTGACATGTTTCAATACTTCCCGAGGAAATGAAACCTTTTTCCTAACCTGGAATATTATGTAACAAAAACAAACAAACAAATTAATAAATACATGATGGCGCTCTCTCGGGTAAAATATTCCGGAGGTAAACTAGTCTCCCGTTCGGATCTCCGGGTGGAGGCTGCTCGAGGAAGCTTCATCAGCAAGGAACGAAAACCGAAGAATAGGATAGGGAAAAGAAACAACATTCTTCGAGTCGGAGCGTGGAATGTTAGATCACTGAGGCAAGCGGGAAAATTAGAAAATTTGAAATTAGAAATGAATAGGTTGAATATAGACGTAATGGGGATTAGCGAAATGAGATGGCCACAAGAGGGCGATTTCTGGAGTGGGGATTATAGGATAATTCATACAGGATCAAAGAACGGTCAAGCAGGTGTAGGAATTGTAATGCATAAAAGAGTAGGAAATAGAATAGAAAATTATTTGCAACATAATGAACGTGTGATGATGGTTAGAATCAGAACAAAACCGGTAGACACAGTCATAGTCCAAGTATACATGCCCACATCTGCATATTCGGAGGAAGATATTGAAAAAACGTACGAAGAAATAGAAGAAGTGATAGAATATGTGAAGGGAGAAGAGAATTTGATAGTGATGGGGGATTCGAATGCGGTAGTAGGACAAGGAAAAGAGGACAACATTAAAGGAGATTTCGCGTTAGGGAGGAGGAACGATAGAGGTCAACGTTTAGTCGAATTTTGTGAAAATCATAAGATGGTTATCACAAACACTTTATTCGAAAATCATCCAAGAAGAATCTACACTTGGAAAATGCCAGGAGATACAGCAAGATACCGAATTGATTACATATTAGTGAAACAAAGATTTAGAAACCAAGTGAAAAATTGTAAAACTTATCCCGGTGCAGATATAGATAGTGATCATAATATGTTGATGATGAAATGTTCTCTGAAATTCAAATCTCTGAAGAAGAAAAGGAAAATGCAGAAAAGATGGAATTTGAAGAACCTCAAGCAAAAACAAACACATGAGGCATTCGAGAAAATGTTGGATGAAAAATTGGGAGATCAAAAAGAGAAAGACTTGGGAATAGAGAGGAGATGGACAAAGATGAAGGGGAATATAAGAGAATGTGCGGATAAGATTTTGAAGAATGGAGTAGAACCTAAAAACCCATGGATAACGGGAGAAATTTTAGAATTGATAAATGAAAAAAGAAAATACAAGAATAATGATAGCCAAGAAGGCCAGCAACGATACAAATCATTGAGAAATAAAATAATAAGAGAATCAAGGAAAGCAAAAGAACAGTGGTTAGAAGAGAAATGTCAGGAAATAGAAATAAGATTGCATTTAGGAAAAATAGATGAAGCATATAGGATTATTAAAAGATTTTTCGGACAAATGAAATCTAGAAGCAATAAGATGAGAAACTCTCTAGGACGACAATTGATAGAAACGGAAGAGAAAATAGAACAGTGGATCAATCATTTGGAAGACTTGTATAGAGGAAACGATGATATAGCACTTTTAGAGAAGGAGGAGGATGTAGATGAGGAAGAATTGGGAGATTCGATATTGAGATCAGAACTCGACAAGGCTTTGAAAGAATTGAAAAATAATAAAGCGCCAGGCATAGATGGCATAAGTGTGGACCTTATAAAAGCCTCCAGTGAAGGAACTCGCGACGCACTGTTTGAATTGATTAGAGATATGTACGAAAAAGGAGAAGTACCGGAAGATTTCCAAAAGAATAACATTGTCGCTATCCCGAAAAAACAAGGGGCAGACAAATGCGAGAACTACAGAACGATCAGTTTAACTGCACATGCTTCGAAAATACTGACCAAAATTATATACAGGAGGATGGAAAATAAAATAGAGAGTAGATTGGCAGAAGATCAGTTTGGTTTTAGAAAAAATAGGGGAACGCGAGAAGCAATCTTAGCACTCAGGGCAGTAATAGAGAAAAGGATAGCGCTGAAGAAATCTGTGTACATAGGTTTTGTAGATATACAAAAGGCTTTCGATAATGTGGACTGGGAGAACATGTTTGCGATCCTGAAGGAGGTGGGAATAAATTATAAAGATAGAAGAATAATATACGAATTATATAAGAATCAAAGTGCGATAATAGACATAGAGGGTCAGGAAGGGGAAGCACAAATAAGAAGAGGGGTGAGACAAGGATGCTCATTATCGCCACTGATTTTCAATTTATATATAGAAGAAGCAATGAACGAAGTGAAGGAGGAAATTCAATCGAAGTTACAGATTCAGGGAGAAAATATAAGTATGTTGAGATTCGCGGATGACATAGCTATATTGGCCACGAGTAGTACTGAGTTAGAAAATATTCTCAACACCATGAGAACAATATTATTGGAAAACTATTGTATGAATATAAATAAAGACAAAACAAAATTCATGATGTGTACAGCAGCGAAAACAGCTAGAAGAACGAAAATCAAAATAGATACCGAGACAATTGAACAAGTGAAAGAATTCAAATATCTAGGAAGCATAATTACAGAGAACGGCAAAAGCGAAAGAGATATAAGAGCAAGAATAGCACAAGGGAAACAGGCTTTTTACCAAAAGAGACAGTTATTATGCTCGAAAGATATAAGCTTGGAAGTAAGGAAGAAATTCTTGAAAAGTTACGTTTGGAGCACAGCATTATATGGTTGCGAAACTTGGACAATGGGGAAAACTGATCAACGAAGACTTGAAGGTTTTGAAATGTGGTGTTATAGGAGGATGCTCAGAATAAAATGGATAGACAAAGTCAAAAATGAAGAAGTACTCGAGCAGATAAATGAAGAAAGGAATCTTTTGAAACACATCGTGAAAAGGAGAAGCAATCTTATAGGACACACATTACGGCATGAGAGTTTATTGAAAACAATATTGGAAGGGAAAATGAATGGTAAAACTGGTGAAGGTAGACCTAGAGCAAGGTATATGAAGCAAATCGTACAAGACAAGGGATGTAGTAGATATGTAGAAATTAAACGTTTGGCGGATAATAGACAGGGGTGGAGGGTTTCATCAAACCAGTCGTAAGACTGATTACTTCATGATGATGATGTTCATGTCGTCAAAAAGTTTTCTGTTCAACGTTTGAACCAAAGATTGAAAACTTTTGACTATCATGCTTGTGGTATTTCCAATAAGCCACCTTTAATATCAGAAAACGAAATAAAAGACAAGAACCTTAAAATGTCTGGAAGTGAGATGAATAATTTAATTATCATCTTCGGTATTTTGATGGGTGACCTAATTCCGGATGATGATGTGTGGCATTTTTATTTGATTCTTAGACAAATTTTTGAAATCGTGAATGCGAAATCTGTACAACCAGAATGTATCACTCTTCTGAACTATTTAGTATCAGTATATCATGAATCGTATATCAGACTGTTCCAAGAAAATCTTAGACCCAAGGAACATATCATGTTGCATTGGCCTTTGATTATGTCCATGTCTGGCCCGCTTAGCTTAATTAGTACTATGCGAATGGGAGCAAAAAATAGATTATTCAAAATTAGATCTAATGCAACTCCATCAAGGCGCAATATTGTTTATACGACTGCATTAAAGGAACAACTTCAATTTTGCTTCCGTGTTCTTAGTCAAACTGGCCTCACAACGAAATTTGAAACTGGACCTGGTAATTGCATCGAAGATACAAATATCAGCGGTTTGCGAAACTTTGATACAAATATGACAAATAAAATTCTTAATACCTGCATCGATGTACCATGGGTGAATGTCAAAGGTAGTGTATATAAAATAGGAATGTGTCTAGCATTAAATAATGACGATTATGATATTCCTACATTTGGAGAAATCCAAAAAATATTTTGCTCTGAAAAACAAAGTGTATATTTTTTATGTCGTAGCCAATCAACAATCGCATTTGATGAACACTTCCATGCATTTTCTGTAATGGATTCTGATCAACTTTTGTGTTATAATCATAATGATTTGTTAAGTTCAGCACCGGTTATTCACGCAAGAAACGCTAACGGAAAACGTTACATGTGTATGAAATAGGGTATTTTATAAGTATTTGGATTTTAATTTATTATCGAATAATTAATTGAAGCCCAAAAGGTTCAAGCCTCAAAGGTTCGTTTGATTATTGAATAAAGATATTTTGAATCTTATCGTTTATATTATTACTATTATATATCTTTACTATCATTATTATTATTATCATTATCTCTCTGTTACTCACACAATTTTAACGAAAAAAGAACGTTTACTGGAATCTCTTTCTATCGTATAGCCATACCTTTTTTTAACCAATGCTGCTAGGTTGGCAAGCGCATATCCTGGTAATACTTGTTCTTTGCAACATAATTTATCGTGATTGATTCAATTATGATTATTCTGTCCCTGAAATACTTGAATTACTGTTAATTGAGAATTTTTTACGAACTTCAGTTTATTTTAAATATTATTGGTTATTTTCACAGCCTGAAAATGAAAACCGGTGCCCGGCTCATATCTCTACCCAGATGTAAAAAAATCCATGAAATCCCATTAGTGAATCAGAATATTGAACAGAATTAAATTGAATTTAAAAGAATACCATTGCATGGAATTCTATGCATTTTTTTACATCAGGGCAGTAATATTATTGCATCTCACGCTGGCTAAATATATCGCATTTCCACGGAGGAAAAAGATCATGGAATGATTAGTAGACATGGCTAGTAAACTGGTGACAACTGCGGACTTCTGTACACAGTCGCTAACGGAAACGAGGGATGATTCCTATTTTGGTATATTCAAATACAATTCAGTATACCAACATTGGGATCATTACTTGCCTCCGCTAGCGACTGTGCACAGAAATACGGAGTTGTCACCAGTTTACTACGCGTTTCTAGTAATCAACGCTATCTTTTACAAAATCATTTTTCTCAGTGTAGTATAATGATCAATAATAATCATTTGGGGGAGGAGACATTTTTTTTCTATCTCTGAAAATTTTCAAAAACCTCGTATGTCCAATTTTATTTTCGGAATTAAATGACTGATCATTTGTAGAATGATAAATCCTCTTTATGTATACTCTGAGTATATGAAAATACACAATCAAAACGATCGAAAACATATCGAAGGCTTTTTTTACGATATAATCAGCGTTGTCGGTTTAGCTGCGATCATTAAGGCATAGGTTAGGTAGATTTAGGTATAGCGTATAGGTAGGTTATGACAGGGGTTCGAAACCCGAGGTAAGTCAACATTGGAACTTGAATGTTTCAACCACCTCCTCCCAAATCTATATGCATTGAACAAATATCACAATCAAAAATAAATTTTTTTTTCGAAATTTACAATTAAATGTTGCAAAGAGTCGACGAGCACGTGCAGAAATAATAAAAGATCCTAACCTTAAACATCAAAACCGGCACTGAAAATTGCTCTTCTCAATTAATAAAATAGTTCATCGGCCTACATATATCGTCATACTTGATATTTTATGTAGATCCTGCATCTTAGAAAAGTAGTTGTAACAACTACTCGAGTTGATATCCCGACAATCTGGGGTACATCTAACAAAAGTACCTGCCACAACTACTTTCGTAGTTGGTCGAAAATCGTCTACGGAAAGTAGTTGGAACAGCTAATTATTAGTTGGGAGAACTATTTTTTTTTTCCGTGTAGATTTTGGGAGAAGAAATTCTAATTTTTCGACAGCTGAAGATTATTAATTTCAAAATCTTTTTATACTCACCAGGAAATGAATAAAAGACTGAAACTTACACTGTTAGAAAAATCTGTTTGGAATTTAATGTAAAGAGTTTGGAAGCAATCAACACACACAATTGTGTATTGATTTTCAAACATTTTTGTATCCCCAAAATAATAGACAGAATTTTGAAATTCAAGCCACAACATTATAAAAATCGATGTAAAAAAATGCATGAATTTTCAACACTACACTGTTATAAAATTTCCGCATGAATTTTAATGTAAATCTACTGGAAGTTTTTTTCAAGTACGTAACTGAAAATTCATGTACTGGTTCCACAAATTTCAAGTCTACATACATTAAATTTAATGTACATGGATTTGAAATTTAATGTACGAATACATAAAATTTGTATATGAATTTTCATTCGCGTTCCAGAAAAAAACTTCCAGTAAATTTTTTTTTTTTTTTTTAAGCAAAAAACATGTTTCGGAGGAGAACACTTGCAGATTGACGACCACGTTGTTCACTACGTTCTCATGTCATTAAGAGAAAATTGGGAACCTCGAAGAGAATCGAACCACCTAAAACCAATCCCTACCTAATGTTGCGCGATCTACTATCCTAACGCCCTAACGACCTAAGCTAAACCGGTACCTACGTGGTTTATTAAAAAAGATCAATGTAAATGACGTGGATATCTGATTCAATCCATCGGTTGAGTATAATAATCTATTAACCTATGTGAAAATTGCAATTCGGTTGACAGATGTGAGGTTAAGTTTATGTGATAAAAAACAATGAATGAATTATTTTTGTGAAATGTGTGGTTGTTATTGTTTAATTATTATGTATTAAAAATCTTTTCAAGCGAAAGTTTAAAATAAATTTCCAAAAACTTGGATTATTCACATAAAGCTCGTTGGATGGTTTTACTCTTGAAGAGTACTGTCAAAGTTGACATTTGCAAATTGGAGAAAAAAGTCTTATTTTCTGTCTTGAATTTGTTATTAGAGTAGTGACAAACTTATAGGAAGAGTTTGAAGGTTGGGTGGAATCCATATTGATCAGGAAAGTCAAAACCGTATTGCAAAACTTGGAAAATCTGTTAACGTAGCTGACAATACTGGGGTATCGAGTCAGCTTTTCCTTACTACATGAAATCTAGGCAGGAGAAATGTATCAAAATTCAGTGAATTCAAGTTCATGTTGAGTGAGAGACGACAGAAATATTCATTGGATTTTATTGGTTACTATAAAAATGTCAACAAATAAGGAAAGGCTATGTAGGACTCACTGTATCATCTTTTAATATTTTTGTTTCAATAATGTTGTATCATGCTGCTGCGAATGAATGTTATTATATTTGTGAAACAGGTTCGATAAACTTGTTTCTTCAACTTATTAGTAAGAAAATACAAAAATGTCCACAATACAAAATTATTGAAACAAAAATAATGAAAGACGATACAGTGAGTCCTACATAGCCTTTCCTTATTTGTCAACATTTTTATAATAACCAATAAAATCCAATGAATATTTCTATCCTCTCTTACTTGACACCAACTTGAATTCAGTGAATTTTGATACATTTCTCCTGCCTAGATTTCATGTAGTAAGGAAAAGCTGACTCGATACCCCAGTATTGTCAGCTACGTTAACAGATTTTCCAAGTTTTGCAATACGGTTTTGACTTTCCTGATCAATATGGATTCCAACCAACCTTCAAACTCTTCCTACAAGTTTGTCACTACTCTAATAACAAATTAAAGACAGAAAATAAGACTTTTTTCTCCAATTTGCAACTGTCAATTTTGACAGTACTCTTCAAGAGTAAAACCGTCCAACGAGCTTTATGTGAATAATCCAAGTTTTTGGAAATTTATTAAATTTTTAAACATTCGCTTAAAATGGTTTTGATTAAATGAGTTCTTCATGACTCATATTACTACAAAAATGATTTGATCTCTGAGTTTTTTCTGAGAAATATTGATGTAAGTATTTGAATAAAACTCATTCTCACTGCATCAACAAATTATGATTTTTTACATATTACAACAGCTATGACTGATTCAATAATTCATGTTGCACTGAATGACAGATTTTTTTAATACATATTAATCAAGAACTAACGATCACACATTTCACGAAAATAATTAATTTTTATTTTTCAATTCAAAGAACCCAGATAGGAAAGCATGCTCTGAATGTTTTATAACATAACGTGCCGTAAACATACTATCATGAACTCCGCTCAGCTTGCAATGATGCATAGAATGTAAACATCATGTTTCAATTATGGTGTCATCACCTCGTTTTGCTACCAATAACAATGCTTTATGCGGAAACACCTTGGCGCCATGATGCGAACATTTCTGGGCGTGCATGTCACCATTATGATGGCATTATGGAGACATTTTACTATCTGGGAAGTCAACCTCGTATCCGTAAACTATATTTCAATTCTAAAATACAAACAGATTTGTTACATTTTCTTTCTCATTTATATCACCTGTAATTATATGTAAAAATTGATGGAAAAACCTGTTCAGCTGTTTAAAAATCTTTACGAAATACGTGCTGTATGGGTACTGACATTTCCGATATCAAGTGTGAACAATATTTTATTCATTTTAGAATTGAAAAGTTCATTCTTCTCCATTTTATATATATTTTAGTAAGCACTTGTATTATTATTAGAGATGGTTTTACTCCACATTATCAATTAGTTCAACTTATTACATACTAATAAGTAGCTCACTAGTTTTGACCAACCAACGCTAGTTGGATTCAACTTATCAGTAATTGACCAGTACCTCGCTAGTTTTTTGTGCTCAGTTTTTCCTCTCTAGCGCCTCATCAGTCATAGGAAAAAATTTGTGAAATTTCTACCAGGGTACGTGCATGGGATTGCGCACTGTGAATGCAAATTCTCATTCCATATTGGTTCTGAAATATAGGAAGCCAAATTTTCTGAATTATAACCTTCAATCGTGAGAATTTTCCATCGATCCCATAATGTTTCTGAACCACTATGAAATTAAAATCCTCAATCCCAAGCATGTATTTGATCATCGTATTTATAAAATTCGTATTTCTCACGTGGTTCACGAAAATATTTCGCGCAAAATTTCGTACTCTTCCCCAACAGAACCTAAAATTTGTGTACGTCCAGGAAACGTCCAAATACGTTTCTCAGACGTCCTTTGAGGTTTCCTGGACGTACACAAATTTTAGGTTCTGTTGGGGTTCAGTGTCGTTCAAGCACTCTTCACGACAAGCAACGACTTGGAATTCTTAGCTCTCATCTAGCATCCCCTACGATTTTTCCGCCCAGCATCTAGCGACGACTTGAAAGTTTCTGCCCCATTCCCCGTCTTTCAGGATCATTTTCCCAGCAACTGCAGCTGGATGGTTGCAAAAAAATCATAGTGTGTTGGATGTTCGGTTAATACTCCCACAGGATGCTAGGTGATAGCGAAAAAATGTAATTCTGTGCTAGATGGTAGTAAAAAAATCTTAGACGGTCCCAGATGGGAGCAAAAAAATCTAACCTGGTCTTAGACGGTAGCAAGAAGATCATACAGGATGCTAAATGAGAACAAAAAATTCCGAGAGGTTGCTAGATGGTAGCAAAAAAACCAGGAAGGATATTAGAAGGTAGGGATAGTAGCCCAGATGATGCTAGATGATAGCGAAAACATCGAACCTGATACTAGATGGTGGTAAAAAATCATCGCGTTAGATGTCAAGTTGATACTCCCACAGGATGCTAGATGGTCGCGAAAAAATCCAAGACTGTGCCAGATGGTAGCAAAAGAATCTCAGACGCTTCCAGGTGGTAGCAAAAACATCTGACCTGGTGCTAGATGATAGCAAAACAATCATAGAGGATGTGAGGTTGCTCGATGATCGGTTAGATATGACCCATTAGATACATACGACACATTCTTTATATGGGTCATGTACAGGGTTGGAAAAAGCCCGACCCACTCGGGTTTTTCCGGGTTTTTTCGGAATTTTGTGGGGTTTTTCGGGTTTTTTCGGGTTATTTATAGTTTTCGAACATTTTCGTTTTTTTCCTTATTATCTCTTATATTTTCAAGATGTTTACAGTCTTTTGAGCATTATATCTGTTTCATGAGTTGAAACATCTGGGAAAAAGTATAGGATCAGTATGTTCAAACCAGTCATTACGTTGGAAGAAATTCGGGAATAAAAATTACTGGTTCTTATTCCCAAATAGGGAATAATATACTTGACAACAGATGAAAAATTGTTGAGAAACATCATTGATCTTTCATAATGTTATTTCAACTGCAAAAAATGTTCCCATCACCAGCGTCGCACATGATTTTTTGTGATCGAGAATCTTACTTCTTTCCCTGAAGCCAAAGATCATTCTTGACAATATTAAGGTTTTCACTTTGTATCAACTTTATCAATTGAAAGGTTCTCTCCCAAATTTGCATCATAAGCAATCTATTCCAGACAGCACCAGATTTTCCGTTTACAGCTCCAATTATGCGACTTAGAATGAGTTTAATATGAATTCAAACTGAACTTTTCATGAACAAGATAATATTCAGAAAGAACTCATATTGAGACTCCATGATAAATTCTTCGGGCATTCAGTGAGTGGTCATTTTGAATTCATTGAATTTATACTGAACTCATTGTTAGTCGCATAAAGGAGACTATTCAAAAGGTATTTGAGAAGTTTTCATGATTTCAAATTGATAATTTGTGTTAGCTGCGCTGTTTTGGATGAATTCACACTAGTTTCGATTCTCAAACTTCTAAGTATGGGAAAGTACTGCTTTTTTGCAACAATTTGTGTTTTCATGTCAAGTATATCCCTCATCTAATGAAAAAAAATCAGTAATTTTTAGGAGCAATGATCGCGTTCAAGATCAAAGATGGTAATTTATATCCTACTTCAATGTTTCGAGCAGAAGTTGAAAAATTATATGAAAACACTCCCAATAAATGGTGGAAACTGATGGGAGCTAGAACTAATACTACACATAAACTCCCGAACGGATTCTGTGAATTTTGCTACCAACTGTTGAGTATTCCACCGAGTTCAGCGGGACTAGAAAGAGTTTTTTCAACTTTCGGACACGTATGGTCCAATGTACGGAATAGATTAGGTGTAGAAAAAGCTACCAAATTAGTCTAATTGTATAGGTATCATAATACTCCTACTGATCAAAATGAATGGTGAGATAGACATATCAAGTATATAAGCACACTTTTTAGATTATATATTCAATAAAAAAATTTAATGCTGTTCAGGGAATTTCATTTTATTGTTCTTTAAGCCATCAATCAATAATTATTTTCAGTGGGTTTTTGACTGGGTTTTTTCGGGTTTTTTCGAGTGGGATGATTGTTCTATGAAAAATGTTGTACCGTCCCGATTTTCATAATAATTATGTTGAAACTTTTCTTGTCAAGCAAATGTTTCTCTTTGGTTAATAATATTTCCATAATAATTATGAAAATTGGGACGGTACAACATTTTTCATAGAACAATCATTAACCGTACAGCATTTAGACGGAGCACCACTCACTGAACCAGTGGGCATTCCTAAAGAGAAGCAGAATGATTTAAATTATCTTATGAAATATCTTTCTCCAAAGGGGAAAGAATTTTCTGATGCATTAATAGCTAAAGTTGGGGGAAAGGTGTAAAAATAATCGATTTGTGAAAGGCACAACATTACAAAGTTAATTGCAAACGTATTAGGAAAATGTATTATAAAATGTATTGTTTAAAAAACAATACAGGTATTGTTTGTTTGTTTTATAATGTGTTGTTTAAAAAATTTCATACTTTATGTAATACAGGCCATGTGAATTTATTCAAATATACTTATGATACTCATGAAAATACAAGTGTTTTGATAACAATTTTTGTGTACAAAATCTAATTATCGCAAGATAAGAAACTTTTGTTGTCAAGAAAATATTTCTCTTTGGTCAATAGTATTTCCATAATAACGTTATAAACAATGGAATTGTTCATTCAAGAGAAATGAATACAGAATTTTGCGAAAATAGTTCGATATTCGAATTTTCTAACCCCAAAAACATAAACCCAGGTTCACATATTGAGCGAACACAATCTTTCCTACGGATCTTAATATTGAATTGATGAATGACGCAAAATGGTAAAAAATTTCGGTCGCGCGTTAATAAATAAACCGCTGTATTTCGCGAACTAAGAGTCCAATCGATCTGAAACTTTCCACAAAGTTTGTCCATATACTAGTGAGCAACTTTGTCGCTGGAAGTTTTTTGTAGCTCATACTTCCCCTGACACTTTTTCAATGCAAAGCATGGAAAACAGGGTTTCATGGAAAAATGACCAAGTTTGAACGAGTTTAATATTGGAAAACATTGATTTGTGGTGCGAAAGAATAGATAGTTTTTATTTTTTTTCTCGAAAACTACTGATCCTAGAAAAAAATCGTCAACGGAGACTCATATTCATTTTTCAAGCCCTATTGTCCAGTATTTCTAGATTTTCGAAATTCCGAATTTTTTTTTTGACCCTTGACGTCATGGCTTGGACAATACTTATGCCGCTTCTCGAGCGCCTACGTGGTTATTGCATGGGGACCCTCAATTCAGCAAGTGAAAGAATTTAAATATCTAGGAAGCATGATTACAGAAAACAGTAAGAGCGAAAGAGATATAAGAGCAAGAATAGCACAAGGAGAACAGGCTTTTCACCAAAAGAAACAATTACTATGTTCGAAGAATATTAATTTAGCAGTAAGGAAGAAATTCTTGAAGAGTTACGTTTGGAGCACAGTATTATATGGTTGCGGAACTTGGACAATTGGACAAACGGACCAACGAAGACTTGAAGCTTCTGAAATGTGGTGTTATAGAAGGATGCTTAGAGTAAAGTGGATAGAGAAAGTAAAAAATGAAAAGGTACTTGAACAGGTAAATGAACGAAGAAGTCTTTTGAGACAGGTCGTGAAAAAAAGAAGTCATCTGATAGGACACACCTTAAGGCATGATAGCTTATTGAAAACAATATTGGAAGGAAAAATGAATGGTAAAACTCGAAGAGGTGAACCTAGATTAAGTTATATGAAGGAAATTGTACAAGATAAGGGTTGTCGTAGATATGCAGAAATTAAGCGGTTAGCGGATAATAGACAGGGTTGGAGGATTTCATCAAACCAGTCATAAGAAGGATTATTTCATGATGATGATGAGTGAAAAGATCAATTGTCAATACTTATTCTTCTGACATCACGTTTTGAACCAAACCAAAATAATGGTATTCGCAAACAAAATCTTAAGGCAATTCGATGAAATTTATATTTCATCCATACAGCACAAGAGTTCCCGTTATGCTCATGAATATGTATTCATTATGAGCACATATTTTGATTCCCCAACGAACTCTTAATGAACAACTCAATGTTTAGAAAGAATCCGTATCAAGATTTCATAATAAATTCTGCGGGCATTCAATACGTTTTCATTTTGAATTCATTATTGGTCGCACAACGGGGACTATTCAAAAGGTCTTTGGAAAATCTTTATGAATTCGAATTGATGATTTGTGCTGGCTGGATAAAAAGTACACAAGTGGACATTACTCTTTGAAAATGTTCTGCTGAAATCGAATGTTTCAATTTTTCCTGACTTTTCATGATTTTTAATGGATTTCCCTGACTAATGGGGCATTTTGAAAACGTTCCCTGACTTTTCCTGACTTTTGATGTCTGGGGGGACCCTGGCTATGATGGAAAAAGGCAGAGGATATCAGTGCTCGAGTGTCGTTGAATATTAGGAATTAATTCTTGACGATAATTCAACATTACGCATCGGTACAAATTAATCAAAATTCCGTAGTAAGATGAATCAATTTTACCTATGCCCCCACTGAGCATTTCCGTTAGAACCTTGCAATAATTCATCAAGGCCCATGGCTTAACCGGCGAGAATGAAAAAAACAGTAGCATATAGATTCTTGGGATCCTGGGAAGTGTACAAAATTGCGACGAAAAAACCATGAGAAAAAATTGTTTATAAAAAAATTGTTCAAACGAATCACAGAAACCGTTGTTTCACATGTCAACTGATATCGCCATTCGATTCTACGGGAAAAATTATTATGCACCTCGTATTTGTTTAAGACAAATAATAAATAATCATTAGATAAGTGACATTCATTCTAGCCCACGGCTCAACCAGCGAGGATGAAAAAAGTAGTATAGGGACTCTTGGGATGCTATGGAGCCTATAAATTTGTATTTATGTGAGAATGAACGTCTTCAAAACATATTCCTCTGACAATCGAATGCCGAGATCAGTTATTCATGTAACACTACTTTTTCCGTAATTTTTTTGAACAATATGTTTATAAACAATTTTTTTCAAAGTTTTTTCATCATAATTTTATACACCTCCCAGCATCCCAAGAATCCATATGCTGCTTTTTTTTCATCCCCGTTGGTTAAGCCATGGGTTGGAATGAATATAACATATCTAATGGTCAATTATTTTTTTTAAACGAATACGAGGTGCAAAATGAAAATATTATACATGTTTTCGAAACGATTTTTCCTGTAAAATCGAATGGCGATATAAATTTATATGCGAAACTACTTTTTCCGTAATTCGTTCGGACAATTTTTTTTTTAAGTTTAGTTTTTTATAGTTTTCCTATCGCAAGTTTATACACTTCCCAGCATCCTAAGAACCCATATTCTACTATTTTTTTTATCCCTGCTGGTTCAGCTACGGGCTTTAATGGGTCAACATTCCAGCGATATTGATGCGATCTGGATAGTACCTGTTATGAGAATTACAACAGTAATATTACAAAATCTAATCACAAGTAAACTGCAGTGATGTTAAGTTGTCACGTGATATTTCAACGATATTTCTGCGAGTTACTAATATTGTAGTTGTAATATTGTATTTGGAAATTGATAGACAGGTATTTCCATGATCACATCAATATCGCTGCAATGCTGATGCGAGGTTCTAACGGAAATACTAAGTAGGCTTTTTGTACAAATTGGAATTCCAGATTTTTGCCATTTACTCTCAAGTGAAGAATTCAAAGAACATTCAATGACTTCCAAAATTCAAGTCCGCCATTTTGCATCTTTCATTTTGAAATTCCAAAATCTGATTGTAGATCCGTAATCAATGACCCCGAAAACCTGTAGATACTAATCCTTGAACTATTCAAACGAAATTTTAAATCTCAAGTATCCTGGCATTTTAGTACATCTTAATTACTTTTACTTATGGGAATATTCAAATATCCGCAAAATATAGCTGGTTGAGTTCAACGTGGACATCATAAAGAAAACTCCGACAGTTTAATTTCGTTATCAGAAGGTGATGCCGCGCGTTGCGATACAACGAAATGCCGTACAACAATGTAAATCGAGGGAATACAGTCACAAAAGGTCACAAAATGAAAGTTCGAACAACGGCCACAGATTGCCACGAATTTTCTCAGACTCAGGGTACTGGAATGATGAAAATTACAGAGAAAAACTGCAGAAATGATGAGTTCAATTTTTCATGTAGAGGAAAAGAATGATGAACTCATCAGAGAAAAAATAACATTTCCTTACTTCATTATGTTTTTCTGACCCCAGATATAAGCCAAACACTATAAGAATTTAGTAATGGATACTCCAAGTTGTGTATTTTATGAAACCGTGATGGTTGAGTGTTGATCAAATATAAAACATAGCAGTTACTGGGTCTATATTTTCAACAACAGAAAATCATGATCAAAATGTGTTAGTAATCCAACTGTTTCAGAGTGAGAATATCTAATTCAAAACACTTTGGTATCAATTTGAAGTATAACTACCTTTTTTTCAGATGATGTACTATTCATAACATATGCATCAAATAGAATTCAAAATTCATTTGAAAAATTGTGTACTATACTTCAACATATTCATAAATACAAAACATTATTCCGAATGGTACAAGAGGGTAAATATTGATCCATTTAATATGCATGATGAAATCTTTCATACTCACATAGTCAACACGATCTTCTGCCAACCAATGAAAAGATTTTAGAAACAGCAATAGTGTAAATAAGGCTATAAACTTTGGACTGAAGTCATCTCTAAACACTGTGAATGCCAAACATGTTTCTGTGACCGCATACCATATTTTCTCCACCAAATGCTGCAAATATGAAATTTAAAAATCATTCTGTTACATACTTTATTTTTATCCTATACATCTTGTTGAGTGAATGAATAACAACAATGAATCTTAATGATATGTTTTTCACTCTGAAACTGGTACAAAAACATGACTTGATTATTGTGAAGCCTTGTTCAAAATATTTCAATGTATGGTAACGTTTGAGTCCCATGCTGCCAAACGTTTTGAAAATATTGATAAAATATCAATTATATTCTAAGTATTCATTGTTGAATATACTCAGCCTGCACTTACTTCAAGTTCGGCTGCTCTGAGGGTACCAAAAAATATTTTTCTTAAAAAGGTATTGATCATAAATACAAGAATTAAGCCTTGTGCATAGATAACCTAAAAATAAAAAATTTACTATTGAACCATCACCCTTCAAAATGGATGGAAATGAAAAAAAAAGAAGGAAAAGAAGAAAAATAACTTACAGTCATACTGGGATTCGATTTGGTTATATGAACCACTGTGGGATAAAATTGCTTCCTTTGATAATAAGCATTTCCAATCACAACACAGGTTAAAGCTGTACTAATTAACATTATCCCAGCCTCCCTCATTTTTCAAATCGTTTTATTCTGAACAGCCCAAGGGCTGAACTCCTTGTATTTGATCTGTACAACAAATAAACTTCGCCACTGTGACACTTTGATAGCACAAAGTTCTTATTTTCGTTACGGAACCAGCTGGTGCTAAAGATTAGTTGACTTTTCTGTTATCATGAGGAAACGTTGATCATACAAAGAACAACGTATGACAAAAACTGGTAACATTTTGTTTCCCTAAATGGAAAGCAGAGGACAGAAACAGGCATGGTAGATGATCAGCAATCTCATTGGCTAAAATGCGCACGTCATTATTTGAATACGAACACGTGGAGGGTGCTGATTTTACCAGGGGTTCTTTTGAAATGTTTACCAGCATATTCATAAAAAATTCATAGGCGTATAAGAAGTATTATTACTTCCGAAGATTCAAAATGTTTGTTGAAAAGAAGAGGGTGCATGCTAATTTTTCTTTCTATTACAATTCCAAATTGTAAAATTATTATTGCGTACAATTTTCTAGAGAAAGACTTTAGAAGAACTTTTAGGTAGAGTATCGTGAGCCCTAAAAATCATACCCAAATAACCCACGGACAATTCTTTTTCAGAAACAAGAATAGAATTTTTCAAGAATTCTTTTCGAACTAATGAATTCATATAGAGTTCTGGAAGAATTGAATGTGTGGGACATTAACATTCTCTGAGCGTACTAAAACAATATTGTCAGTATTCTCAAAGAAGTCGTCAACTCCCCAAACATTCAACACCTCCAGAGCTCTTTATGAATTCATTAGTTGGAAAAGAATTTTTGAAGAATTCTATTCTTGTGTTTGAAAAAGAACTCTTCGTGTGTTATCTGGGGACGCCCGAATTTCAGAAATCCGAATCAGTGATGCCCATTGAACTATATAACCTGGAAAGAGCACTGGCGAAATTTCCTATAGGATGGAAGAAGAAATCTTTCGTCAGTGTGAAATGCAAGATGAAAGAGCGTTTTTTTTTTCAATACATGCATCTTAAAAAGAGATGATGCAGGCAGCCTCATCCAAGGGGGAAAACAAAAATATTGATAGATATATATATGGTTCAGCAAAAAATAGGTTGAATTATATATAAGTTGTTATTACTCAGAAAATAATGCATCGATACGCCATATGTTTTGTATATTCAATAGTCGGGCACTGAACCAAACTTTTTGCTCGAGCTTTTCCATATTTTAGGAATAATACTGTTGTTACAAATGATTAAACAATTTCAATGATGATTGTGAGGTTATAGTCCTTTGTTTTTGTTCTCCCCCTTCGTTAGACTCTTATATTCTGAACCAGAGGTCAGACCCTTTGATATTCTGTATTGATTTTTTCGCGAATTGAAATGGAATTATCTAATCGCGATCCAAGCATTCTTTCGTAAAAAATGCACCCGTCTGTTAAGTGTTCATTTCCTGTGGTTCAATCCTACTTCAATTCTATTTCAAGTCCGGTGGAGCAGCATTCCCAGGTACGTGCAAATGTCCCGATTAGTTCTATTCATGTGTGCCGTTCGACGTTCTGGGAGGTAGTATGCAGCATGCCCGACTCCGCTATCATTGGTGCATTACTAGTAATATTTAGTAATTTCACTAGAAATCTCTAGTTTTCAGCTGATTACAAGCAGTCAGGGATATTACTAGTCGGGATTCTCGCATACTAACTGGTAGGGGGTCTTTTTGCCGAAAACGTTGTTCGCCGAATACACTATGATTTGACAATCGATAGTCACCTCTAGAAATCACTAGGAGATTTCGTAGTGATCTCTAGAAATGACTAGCGATTGTCGAATAAAGGCTAACCTCCCATGGACCGAAATTCGTTCCGGCGGAATGAAAATTGAACCAATGCACAATTTTTTATAGATTTCTAATAGAACGCTCTAAAAGAAATTGTGAAAGCGATTGGTTTAAAGTCATTCCGCCGGAACGAATTCCGGTCCATGGGAGGTTAGCCTAAGTTTATTCGGCGAAAAACTTTTTCGGCAAAAAGACCCCCTACCTACTAACTTCTGGGAACGTGTTCAATAAAGGTTCACATAACGTTGTGCGAAGCTGCACACATGTCTTTGAAGGTTGGTTTTCATGAAAGTACGTTGGGGAAGCATTAGCTAAGTTCGTTTACCGATGTCCCAAGTTACCCCAACTCGCTCCAAGTATTTTGGATTCGCTACTTCCAGTTTAAACAACGAAATGATTGGTTTGGTACAAGTTGGAGCAACTCAAGGCACGTAGAACGAACGAACCTATTATAAGAACGGCAGGTAGTAGATGAAAAGAATAGCTAAGTTCGTTTACCGATGTCCCAAGTTACCCCAACTCGCTCCAAGTATTTTGGATTCGCTACTTCCAGTTTAAGCAACGAAATGATTGGTTTGGTACAAGTTGGAGCAACTCAGGGCACGTAGAACGAACGAACCTAATGTGTTGAAAACGTATTCAGGGGCATCCAAAATGCAGGTACTGAATGCTTCCGATTGTAGACAGGGGCTAGCCCCTAGGGCTAGAATACTGGATTCCCATTGGCTGAATCATAGCCCCTGGGGCCAAGAGCTTTCGCAATCAGAAGCATCCTCGGAAGCATCTATTCTCAACGTTTGGAGAACCTACTTCCCGGAGACCAAAACACGCAACACCCAGTGCATGTTTTGAAAACATTTCTGTGCTGTCTAGGTAAATACTTTCATATGATTTGAAGTATCGATAAACCATCAGCGTAAGCATATTTCCCTTCTAAATTGTATATAAATATCTAATCATTGATTGATACCAAAATTCATAATTTTTCATTTGGGCTGATGCAACTTCGGGCTTACGGACATTCGGGGACATAGCATTTCGGGTTTCTGAAATCTGGGCGTATGATTTTTCAGGGCTTACGATACTCTACCGAACTTTTACAATGGCCAATGAGCCTTTTGAATATTAGAATTTTAACGGAACTCGTAAATGCCTGACGAATCGAACTCTTCTTGGAACTCTTCAAGAACTCTTTGTATTTCAAAGAGTTTTGAAAGACATCCTTTTCCAGAATTCATTGGGGACTCTGGTGTGCTATCTCGGTCATCAATTTTCCAATTTATATAGTTTTCTGATCGTATGTATTCCAAGCAGAACACATCGAAATCTTCAGCTCGGTTGGTTCGATACCGAATTGATCAAATTCAGATAATCTCGATGGGTTCCCGACGTCGGTCTCAGATTGCAATTCAACCTTGCTGCAATGTTGTCTGACAAGGTGGGGTAGCAAGTGTCCGAAATTGCATTTACTCGAAAGACAATCATTTTTGGACCTAAAAATAATCACTAGAAGTTCCTAGCCCTTCTCAAATAATCCACAGACTTTACCGCTCTCGGGTGAATGGCCTTTTGCCCAAGCAGAACACATCCAAATTTTGACCTTGATCCACTCGATATCAAATCGATCGAGTCAAAAATTTCAATGAGTTTCCGATCTCGACGTCGTAGTCATGTTGAATTCGGTTCGATATTGAAAAACCGTTCTACTTGGAGGGCACTTGCTACCTCACCCTGGTGATTGAATATGAAGCGTTGAAGCATGACGAAAGCGCAAGCAAAGAGTCATCTGAGTGTAACAAAGAGTCACTTAAGCGAAATTTAGGGAGGAATTGAAACACTTCTACGTTCCATCTGTTTCAATACCAACTTCCCCCACTCTTGGATTTTCACCAGGATAAGAGCATCCCGTAGACCCTAGAGTACCTGAAGAGGACTGAATAAAATGGCATAGAACAACCAGCCGGACCTTCTATTTGTATGGGATAAGGTCTGGCTGGTCGTTTCATTCCATTTCATTGCGTCCTCTCTAAGTATTTTGGGTAGAGAGCTCTAGTAACTCTAGGATCTACGGAATGCTCTCAAGAACTCAATACATAAACGAATGAGCCGATACCTTAAGCACCAGTGAGATACGCAGAAACCTGATAGGAGCCTCTACGCACCTCACTTGTGCTCATGTCATCTGGTTATTCGTTAACGGGATACTAGCGATGGTACCAAACCTCTCTTTCTATCGTATAGGCGTCTCCTTTTCTATCCAACGTGCTCTGTTGGTAAGCGCTAGGAACCCTTGAATGTGTTTAATCCGGTAAGGGGTCTTTTGGCCGAATCGAGATGATTTGACAATCGCTAGTCATTCTCTAGTGTTCTCTGAAAGCGACTAGCGATTGTCAGATCATCTCGATTCGGTCAAAAACTTTTTCGGCCAAAAGACCCCCTACCTTTAATCCTTTACCGTCTGGCACCTATACAGCACACCTGTTCAAGAAGAGCTCGTGAAGAACTCAATTGGGGTTGGAAGAATTCAATATGAATCATCAAGAATTCTTTCTGAACTCCTGTGCTGCGTGGGCAAGCTTCTAGCAGAGTTAACGGAAAGTTCCTACCCAGGTGGACCTCCAATAGCCCGACCACCCGTTGGCTCGAAGGGCAGTTATCTCGAATTTTGATATCCCGACTGAAGACAACCCTGACTTGAGATGCACCTCCAACTTGTCATTACTACTGCAAGAGAGAAAAAGAAGCAAAGATCAAAGAGATTCGAGAGCGCATCATGAGTCGAAAGGTTTTTCAGTCGGGATATCAAAATTTGGCATCACAACCCTGCGGGCCAACGGGTGTTCGGGCTATTGGAGGTCTACCCCTGTCCACCAGAGCTGCCAGATATGTCCAGTGGTCACCAGTGAACTCTATAACATATTAGATTTCAATCAATTTATTTAAATTCCGTACAGAATTTAAATGGGCGGAATTGGAATCGTGTCCACAGGCCATAACATATTAGAATGAGTTCTCCCTAGAGCCGCGCGGTCAGAGCAGGGTACGCAAGCCACCGTGTTAATCACTGAGACCGTGTAGTTCACTATCCACAGTACCAGGCGGCGCTAGTGTGCCTGGGGAATTTTACTTGCACAAATGCGTTCTCGTATGTAAGCGGGAAATCCCATAGGCTGCTACACACACATGCAGGGTACTGAAACTACGTGTGTTAGATATATGGATATAGTTATATATAATCATTATTTCCATTTCAGATATTCAATTTGCTGGTTTTTAAAAATGTTAACTTCGTAACAAAATACAATTTCAATGACAAAAATCAATATTAATTAGAATGAATAAATTCACAATTCAATTCAGCATAAAATGAATAAAAATGACACAAATGCTTGTTTTTCATTTATAATCATTTTTTACAAAATTTCATGATGAATCCAAGCATCTCAACTGATATTGATTTTTCTCAACTGAAAATGAAATTTCATTCATAACTTAGGCTGGCCTCCCATGGACCGGAATTCGTTCCGGCGGAATGAAAATTGAACCAATGTACAATTTTTTATAGATTTCTGATAGAACGCTTTAAAAGAAATTGTGAAAGCGATTGGTTTAAAGTCATTCCGCCGGAACGAATTCCGGTCCATGGGAGAGTAGCCTTAAGAGGATACCAGCGCATAGGTGGTTCCATCTGGTGGCATTTTGGTTTGCACTAAAATACTCAAAACTGAACGCATAAAAAAGTCTGAAATTCTCAGGGATGAATCTTCAAAGGTTAATCTAGGTCTGTATAGAGCCGGAATTTTGAATTTCGAAAAAAAGCAAGAAATTTTTTTTTCGCTGGTTTCCACTTTTAACATTCCTATAAATCAAGTAATTGAGTATCAGAAATGAAAAAAGTTGTTATTGGAATTCAAAAATCAATATATTATGAATAAATTAAAGGTGGTTACTTGGAATTAAATCAACGTAGCCAATGTTCAAAAGTATATTTATAACCAAAGGTGTGCATTCGGTAAGTGAAAAATTTCAACATATATATCCACTTTATATACCAAAATTAGATTCATAATCCATATTTTACAAATCATACTGTACCATTTTGCACTTCAAAGTATTTTATGTTTCTATTACGTGTCATGAATATACTTTTGAATATGCTTCATAAGAATTTGAGAATTATAAAAATTTATTTACTCCACTTATGTAACAAACTGTAAATATTGTGTACACATATAAAGCATATAAATATTATATAAATACTTAAAAACACCTGCGCTTGAATATTGAGAGTATTTCATCAATATTCACAGAAACTGTAGAAACAGAATGTTTGATACATTGCCCTGTACGAAATTTTTCAAAGAAAACAGTGAAAAATTTCATTTTTATGTTTTTTCCATATTTGCAAAACACACTAGGGCTACACTGCAGAAAATATTCAATGTACATTACCTATTCAAAGTTTGGAAAAATCACAATCTACTGTGAAAGTACTGTGTTCAGCGTTATGGAAATATACTTTTTATTCTAACAGCCCTACGCTCAATGTTATGATATCACAAAACTTTTGTAATTTGTTCATATCCAGCATAGGTGATGAAGTTTCCTACGCTGGATGTTAAAAGTTGACAAGAGTTTGGTGATATCATAACATTGAGCGTAGAACTGTTACAATAAAAAGTATATCTCCTCTACGCTGAACACAGTACTCTCACAAAAGACTGATTTTTCCAAACTTTGGATGGGTAATGTGTATCAAATGTTTTATTACATTGTGTTTGATTTCATTTTTCTCTAAACATTGATTTTCTACCAAGTAAGGAATTTAAGATAGAAAAGAATTGAAAAAAATTACAAAGAATACTGTGAAAACATTTTATATAAAATTCCACAATGAATCATTGGCAGTATGTTAGCCAATGATATATTGTGGGTTTTTACAGAACATTGTAGCTTTTCACAATCCTATATTGTGAAAAATTACAATTTTAGGTAAAATAACATTATGAACCATTAGAAAAAGTTACAAACTTCACAATATGATATTGGCTAATATATTACCAATGATTTATTGTGTAATTGCATATGAAATTTTTTCACAGTATTCTTTGTAAGTTTTTCCAATTCTTTTCTATCTCGAATTCCTTACTTGGACAAAAATCAATGTTCAGAGGAAAATTGAATCAAACACAATGTGATAAAACATTTAATATACATTACCGAATCAAAGTGTGGAAAAATCAGTCTTTCGTGAAGGTACTGTGCTCAGTGTAGAAGAGATATACTTTTTATTGTAACAATATTCCATGAATAATCCTATCTGAATCCAATTTTCAAATAGGATTCTTCATTGATGGAGATATTTTGAAATATACAAATGACCCACAACAAACTTATTTTCAGATAGGATTATTCATCGATGAAGAATTCCATTTGAAAATAAGTCTGTTCTGGTTCTTTGGCAGAACAAGGACTCTGATGTTCATCCCTATATTTTTAAATGTCTTCATCGATGAAGAATCTCATTTGAGAATAAGTCTGTTGTGGTTTTTCGGCAGAACAAGAACTCTAATTTTCATTTCTATATTTTCAAATGACTTCATCAATGAATAATTCTATTCGAAGGTAAGTCTGTTGTGGTTTATTTTTCTATTTCAAACTTTGATGAATGTAAAATATCTCTATCGATGGAGATATTTCAAAATATATAAATGAACCACAACAGACTTGTTTTCAAATAGGATTATTCATCGATGAAGACATTTGAAAATATAGAAATGAACATCAGAGTCCTTGTTCTACCGAATAACCCAAACAGACTTATTTTCAAATAGGATTCTTCATCGATGGAGATATTTCAAAATATAAAAAATGACCCACAACAGACTCATGTTCAGATAGGATTATTCATCGATGAAGAATTCCATTTGAAACTAAGTCTGTTCTTGTTCTTCGGCAGAACAAGGACTCTTATGTTCATTTCTATATTTTCAAATGTCTTCATCAATGAATCATTCTATTTGTAAGTAATTCTATCAAGGTTCATTTTTCTATTTCAAAATTTGATAAATGTCAAATATCTCTATCTGTGGAGATATTTCAAAATATAGAAATGAACCACAACAAACTTATTTTCAAATACGATTATTCATCGATGAAGACATTTAAAAATATAGAAATGAACATCAGAGTACTTGCTCTGCCACACAAATATTCAATGTGTTTTGGAGTACCTCTATTCCTTATCTTTCACTTCTTCAATGGTTGGATTACCTCATTCACCTCATGCACAAGTCGCTTCGTGCTCCGAGAAAACGCACCACTCGTACTGGAAAGAAAAAAACAGAAATCAGAAAATAAGAATCAATGATTTATACATTTTTACAATCTCAAAAAATTTGAAAATTTTTTTGTACACATACCAATACACGGCGTAGAATTCTCTGGTGTTTCATTTTGGTATGCAGAGAAGTTTGCTGCATTTTGTTGTGCTTGCTCAGCCTGTAGTTGCTCAACTTGCAGGTTCTCTTCTATCCCAGCATTGTTTTCTGAATGTCCTAAAAGTACACATGAACATGAAAAATTACAACATACATTGGATTGATTCCACTTACATTGAAATGAATTTTTCTCGAAGTAAAGTTATTTACTAATGCTATATAATACTTATCAATGTATGGATTTTCATGAACTGTCGAAGATCTCTCCACACTTTCGGATCCATGAGGTTTTGTAAGCACGGTCTCTTGTACAGGCAATCGCACTTTCCTTTGTGGGTTGTAGACATTCTTCTTCCGGGACACTTCTTGAACCACAATCAAATATACAGATGCATCGATGGGATCTGTAAAATGAAAAATTGGATTACTCTTTTTAGACATACATTACATAAACTTTTGCAATTTTTAGCATGAACTGACTAAATAAAATAATTGTTCAAATGCGTTTTTTCTTGTGAAGAATAAGTATAAGCATTGAGCCAATGAGATATTTCTTTGGGATTACGTTTTAGTTTCACACGCAGATACCATGTACTTGTCATAGAGACATTGGCCGAAGGAGTTTTTCTAGATTCTATGACCCATCCATATATCAAATAAGGAGAAAGATTTTATAGAGTTTGAGGTTCCTTGATCAACCTCAATATCAAACTTTAAATAGAAAACATCCTATTTATCGATGCAATAAGTTTTGATAGAAATCCCAAAAGTGCTGTACGTATATTGAGAAATGTGTTTAAGTGTTTACTTTGTACCAGAATTGTTCTGTGAGAGCAACAGATGTTCAAATATGTACAATTCTTCCATATTTATTGTATTGGAATTGTACTTACACAATATGAATTGCTGCGATGAAAGGCTTGATGCTTTGATTTTGAAGTTCATCAAAAGAACCACTAATTCGAATGAATCTCACTATAATTCAAGTGCAAAGTAAACAACCTAATTTGATTAGATTTCCCTGTCAGTGTCTCCACAATAGTTACATGAAGTGTAACATAAAAACCTTAACATAAAAAACATGACCTGCAACATAAAAAAGTGGCCTCAAGAAAACAATTCATCGACAAAGAGATGGTACATACTTAGATAAAGGTGAGTCAATGAACTGTTTTCTTGAGGCCACTTTTTATGTTAAAGGTTATGTTTTTTATGTTGAGGTTTTTATGTTACACTTCATGTAACTATTGTGGAGACACTGACAGGGAAATCTAATCAAATTAGGTTGTTTACTTTGCACTTGAATTATAGTGAGATTCATTCGAATTAGTGGTTCTTTTGATGAACTTCAAAATCAAAGCATCAAGCCTTTCATCGCAGCAATTCATATTGTGTAAGTACAATTCTAATACAATAAATATGGAAGAATTGTACATATTTGAACATCTGTTGCTCTCACAGAACAATTCTGGTACAAAGTAAACACTTAAACACATTTCTCAATATACGTACAGCACTTTTGGGATTTCTATCAAGACTTATTGCATCGATAAACACCCGTACAGCACGCGGACATTTCTCCATCGCCTCCACGTCGCCTCTCCGTTCTTTCCACCTTGTATCCACGTCTCCCTTTCTTCCACCTCGCCTCCACGGAGATGCGACGTGGACATCGGTGGATGTGCTGTGTGGGCAGGATGTTTTGTATTTAAAGTTTGATATTTAGATTGATCAAAAGATCCTCAAACTCTATAAAATCCTTGTAATTATTTGATATATGGATGGATCATAGAATCTAGAAAAACTCCTTCGATTAATGTCTTTATGACAATTACATGGTATTTGCATCTGAAACAAAAAGGTAATCCCAAAGAATTATCTCATCGGCTCAATGCTTACACTTATTCTTCACAAGACTAAACACATTTGAACAATTATTGAATAAAAAAAAATTAAATTTGAATAAAAATTGGAAATTGTGATTCAATAATAAAGTGAAAAAATTAGAACATACCTGGTAAATACAACGTTGGCACTGCAGTGTTTGATAATCTTTGTGCTAACCGTAATCTCTCCTCAAAATGGATACAGCAGATTCTCCTTTGTACCAGCTCCTCTGCTCTGGAGGACATTTCAATAATTCTGGACTTCCACAAGCTGCAACCCATTTCATGAAACGATCCACTCCTCTCAAATTCGGAAATCCATAGAATTTCTTTTCTTCAGCTGTGCAATTTCGCACTTCACATGTTCTGTTGCTCATTGTGGAAAATTTCACAACACAACTTTCACACACTGTTTTTCACCGTTTTTCACTGTTTTCACTGTTCACTATTCACGATCTTACCTTTTTATTTTACTCATTTATTACCACTCAACAAGATACAGATATAGAGGGGTAATGCCAATTGGCTACACGGCCAGTATGGCGTACAATAACTACTGCGCAGGTCAACATAATAATAAAAACTCTTCCACATGTAACATACATACAGCGTCAATGGCGCGAAAAATTCAAAATACAAAATATAGAAAATTTATACATCAAGTACAATACTGTCGTCTTATATAAAAAGGTTACATTTAGTTATAAACTCATATAAAATTTCAAGAATATATACATTCATATCACACAACAAAGCTTGTATTTTAACCGGGGAATCAACTTAATACGTCTAAGTTTTTTGTACATTTCAGTTCTTGCTTCCTTATAAATATCACATTGAAATAATACATGATTAATATCCTCTGTCTCATTACCACACTCACACATCCCTTGGGGAATATAATTTTTCCTGGCTAGGGAAGCCTTAAGATTAATGATTGGATCTAATTCGAGCAAATGTTACAATATATCTTCTCTCCATATTGCATTTGTTAAACCAACTATGTACAGAATTTTTATAAAAATTATCAAAATAAAATTTTCCTTTATATTCAGCCTGATTCAACAAAAAGTTTTCATTCTTCTTTTTAATATTATCTTTGAAAAGACTAACCAAATCACTATGAGGAACTTCATAGTTATTATCTGGAATTCCTTCCGTAGCTTTCCTTGCCAGATCGTCAACAATATCATTGCCCTGAATTCCCGTATGAGAAGGAATCCAAACAAATAAAACTTTATGTTCATAATCATTTTCACGCAAGTAGTCACAAATTTTCACTTTGAGTTCCAAATTATACGGATTACAATTAATGTCAGTATCCAAATTATTTAAAGCTGATAAGGCACTGAGAGAATCAGAAAATATTATAATATCTTTATTAGAAACTCCATTTATTAACCTAGAGACTAAATTTAATGCAATATTTTCAGCAGTATAAATTGAACAAAACGGATTAAGAGATAAACTTATACTATTGTCTAACTCCGGGCTATAACAGGCTGCACCCACAGACGGGTGTCCAGGAATGACAGAACCATCTGTATATATTGATACAAAATCTTCATTTAACTTTCCCAATGATATTAATTTCCTAATAAAAGCATTTAAATTGTCATTAGACATAATATAAGCACCAGACCTGCAATCGATCTGGCCTTCCCACATATAATCAAAGAAATCTCTTGAAAAGTTAATATACATATCATTCTTATAAATTATATCATTATAACCATAACATTCTCTATAAACCTGGACCAGCATGGTTTTCTTTATATTAGGACGAACTACAGCCTTTTCTCTCAAATTGTTACTATAAATCGACAAACTAGTAATCACAGGACTATTTGTTAAACTCATCAACTTTAATATATATTTTGTACAAAGATATTCAGCCCTCAAATTCATTGAGAGCATTCTTGTTTCAGCCAAAATTACATTAGTTGGCGTACTGTTTCTATATCCCATACAAATTCTGATACCCGAAAATTGGATACGTTCAGTCTTAATATCAGATCTAATAATAAACAGACCATATTCTAGTACAGATCTAATGAATCCCTTATAAATCATAAGGAGAGTACTTGGATGGGCTCCCCACCAGGTACCCCTTAAAAATCTTATAACATCAAGTCTTTTTTGACATTTAACCTTTACATAATCATTGTGTAAACGATATGATAAACAAGGGTCAAGTATCAACCCTAAAAATTTTACTTTAGGCGAAATCAGCTTTTCCTCGCCGTTAATCAAAATAGAGTTTAATGAGTTATCATAAGTGATGGAATATAAAGAAAACTTCATATACTCTGTTTTAGCAGTCGACAAGGTGAGCCCTATACTATCTAGGTTAGCAATAAGAATTTGTATTGCCCTGATTAAGACTTCCTTAACGTCATCACTCAAATGACTTTGAGTAACATACAATACAATATCGTCAGCATATTGAATAGTTCTAATACAATTTGGAATAGTTTCCAGTAAATCTTTCGTATATACAATATATAACAGAGGACTAAGGACCCCTCCTTGAGGGAGTCCCTTATTACATATCACAGATTCACATAATCCGCCATCAACTATAAAGTCCATATTTCTGTCCTTAATCCAGAAGGAAATAAACTCAATGATATTTCCCCCAAGTCCTAAATCAAATAACTTATTAAGCAAAATATTTGGAATCACATTATCGTATGCTCCACTTACATCGACAAATACTGCATGTGTATCAAAACTATCCAAAAAACCATTTTCAATATCCGTGGTTAATAAAGACAAATTGTCTATACAGCCTTTACCTCTACGAAAACCAACCTGAGTAACATCAATTAATTTATGATGCTCCAGAACCCACATAAGTCTCTGATTTATCATTCTTTCAAACACTTTACAAAGACATGATGCTAGAGCAATCGGTCTTACACCAGCACCACCCGTTTTATCAATGAAAAAAACCTGCTGATTTTTCCAAGGCTTAGGGAATGAACTATTTCTGTACATATCGTTATAAAGGTCTAATAATGCACGTTGAAAATTGACAGGCATTCTTTTCACCATCTTATAATCAACCATATCAGACCCAGGTGCAGAGCCTTCTCTAACAATATTAATAGCCCTTTCAAACTCATACCAGTTAAAATCGCAATTTATCACGTTATGGGACAATGACGCCACATCATCCTCAACAACAAGTAATTCGGCATTCCGAGGCTCCTCCGAAAACCGATCAATGACTTTCCTAATATTATCCTCTCTTGCTTTAGAATTGCCTATTTTAGAACCTTTAATATTAACTGAGTTATTATAATTTTTAACTATTTTCCATGTTCTCTTCAAATTCGAATGAACATTAAGACTTGCAGCAAAATCCCTATAAGATTCAATTTTTACTTTTCTTAACGTTTTTGTAACCAATGATTTGGATCTTTTCCAATCAATCCAATTGTGTTTGGAGGGATTATCTACCATTACCTTTAAACAATTTTTCCTCTGATTAGACACAGAGGTACATTCTTCATTCCACCATTTACTATTATTCAATCTTGAATGGAGGTGTCGTGATTTTGTAAAACGGCCCTTTACAGAGCCTTTAAACCTTTGTTCCACTTTCTTTTTGGCTGTAGGAGTAGCAAACACAATTGCTTCGATCAACATTGAAACTATTTTATCATATCGATCACCTATAGACAGCATGAAATAATCAGGTTGCTGAAAAATATATTCCTTACTTGATAAAAAACCAGAATAAGCATTCCAATCGGTCTTAACAGAGGATAATCGGTTACTGAAATTGACACGTAATTTAATTTGATGATTTATCTTAAGACACAAAGGCCTATGATCTGATCCCCAAGTATCATCAATCTCTTCAACACTACTTTTATCAATCCAATAACAAGAACATGTTATTAGATCAATATTTGACAAAGCACGACCATTGTCCCCAACATATGATCTGGTATGGGAATTTAAAACGAATATATCATTTTCTATTAAAGCTTCGTATAAGTTATCTCCATTAGAGTCATTACTATTACAACCCCAAAACATATTATGAGCATTCAAATCTCCCACAAGAAAGAAATGAGGATGAGCCCTTTTAACATCGTCAATAATATGTTGCCAATCAAAAAAGGAATTATTTCTGTCTGGTGCTCTATAACATGCAACCAAACATATATCATGTGTTATTCCTTTAACTAATACACCCAATAGTTCAATATTTTTGAATTGATTTTTAAGATTTTCTATCTTATCAATAATAATATTTTCTCTATACAATATCAAAATACCGCCACCTTGACGATTTGCCCTCTGCACATAGATCGAATTATAATGAGGAATATTGATAGTTTTATTCTTGCTTGACCACGCTTCAACTATGATACAAATATCATATTTAGTCACGTTACACGATAATTCCTCTCTCTTATTATAAACAGATCTAGCATTCCATACACATATATCGAGAGGAGGATGTTCTGTCATTTTGAAAGATGGCTAACATCACCGTGATTTAACAACATATTATCCTTATTTTGAAAACTCAGTGAAGACAACAAATTAAGTGCCTTAAGTTTTTCAAAAATATTTCCGAACCAATTAAATAATTCCTTATTGACATTTTCATCTAAACTAGGAGTTTCTAATAATTTTTCCAAATCTTTAACGGATAAATCTCGCATATTAAATTTACCGCCAGTATCAACTGTTTCCATATGAGTTTCAGGTTGAGACCGAGACGACTCACTTAAATTAAATTCAAATTTACTTTGATCATCTAACTTTCTATTATATTTGAAAACAAATCCTGTACCAGGTTGTCTTTCATTATATTCTTTAAAACTTTGTCTTGAGTCTTTCACAACAGTTGAAGGTAAGATATCTACCTTTTTAATACTTTTAATCACAGGTCTATTAAATGATTTACCTACCTTAACCTTGAAGTTCTTGTTACCATTAGTGTTTGGAGACACATCTGTAGTTGACGCTTTAGGCAATTTCCTAGGACGAAAATCATCCTCTTCTGAATACTTGTTAAACCAAGCTGGAAAGCTTCCTTCACGCCTGGTGTAGTCCTGAATATATTCACTCCTTGACGGTTCTTGCTTGGAACTCTCCTTCAAAAAATGAATAGCCTCCGGAGCAGATAAGTTTTCATGAGCCATTATTCTTTTGATTTTTTGATTCATCTCAAACTTAGGACATTTACGGTTAGTAGGACGATGATCTTCTTTGCAGTTAACACATTTGGTTTTCCTTTCACATCTTTCCAGATACTTATTCCCATTTTCATCCATTTTCAAATGTGCCTCCTCTCCACAGTTGATGCAAATCTTTGTCTTAGATTTACAAAACTTTCTAACGTGACCGAATTTAAAACAGTTATAACACTGGATCACTTTGCTTATATGTTTCTCTACTGTTATATCCCACGTATCATACAGTCTGATTTTACGTGGAACAGATTCTCCGTCAAATGTTAAAATAACAATATCTGTCAATTCAGGGTTAACAGATTTATCATCTTTACCCAACGTTCTCCGAATTATTCTTTCTGCATTCATAATACGCACAGGGCTCATACAACTAGTAAGAAAGTCGTTGACGTTAATCTTAGTAGAAATTCCTTTAACTACTCCTTTTCTTATTACCTTGGAAATAGGTATCATCGCTTTTATCCCAGCGTTATTATTATTCAATGATTTGTCCTTAACCAAGTTATTCGCTTCTCGCGCATCCTTGAACCAAGCCAGTGCTCTATTTGAGCTAAGAGATTCAAACTTGAATGGTCTATATCCCAAAGTATAAATTTTATTTATCATCTCACTCTGACAAACGCCTTTAGACATTCTATTATGTTCATGTTGCATTGACAGTATAACCTTAAAAGGCCCTCTATTCTTAGCCGGATCATAAACAGCGAAATTGTTAAAGTTATTATCAATTTGTGAGTCCGTTGAGTTCAAATTACTTTGTAGATTCGATGTACTTTTAGAAAAATCAGATTTGACAATTACTTGAGATGAAGTATTTTGAGTATGCATATTAAATCCAGAATTCAGCGGTAATAGAAAAGATTTATTTACCTGGCTTTCATTCATTAAATCAGCCAAAGCATCTTTCGTTTTAAACTTGTCATTATATGGGCAATCCCGTTCTTCTTCTTCCTTTCCAAACACGTCCAAGTCCATTGAAATATTTCTTATATCATCTTTCACTTTATAATTTTCATCCTCATCTTCCGGATCTCCCATATTACTATAATATTTTCTTCAGAATATTAGATTTTTTCTGCGATAATTAATTTATATTCTCCTCAGAAATACATAAAATAAAATAAAACAATATGTGGAGTCAAGATAGTCTCATATATCCAAATTCTACATTGAATATCAGCAATGGCCATTGAGCTCCAGCACGATCTTACCTTATTCACAATCACGATGTAAGAAGAATAGGTGTGTTACCTTTTGTTTGTGTTGTGAGATTTTTCTGTCCTAGTTCTTGATTTTGCCACTACGAAATTCGAGTAGCTACGGCCAAACAAGCGGTCAATTCAAATTAGATGTTGGGAATACTAATCCAAATTGATAAAGAAAGAAATTAAAATCGTATTATAATACATAACATTTACAGAGGGAACTTATTTTTCATTGGAACTTGATTTTATTTTTAAAAATCGAAATTTATTTGGCCTTCACGACACTTTCGCCAACTGGTGGCGAAATTGGAACTAGGACAAAGCCTGCATCAAAGAATGTTCACACCGACAGGGAAGATAACACACCTATTCTTCTTACATCGTGTTCACAATCATCGCTCCACGCCACCCCAGTGATGCCAGCATTTGGTCAACCGCAGTGATGCCAGATTCGGCTGACCGATTCGGTTTACCCTCTCCATTACACCCATCTGTATAGAACTTTCACACACACAATGAAACCACCGACGAAAGGGATTTGATGGTGTAGAGCGTGATGGAGGGGGTGCACCGAGTCGGTCGGCCGAATCTGGCATCACTGGTCGACCGAGTCGATTTACCCTCTCCATCGGACCATTTCTCGTCCCCACCACTCCAGCCGGGTGCACGCACACATTGAAACCCGTATTCATGTGATTCGGAAGCGGTCGGGTCACTTCGAGTCGGCTCGGACAATCGAGGGGAACCAACTATCCGTCGGTCTTTGTCCTCTCAATATGTTTTGCGATCGGCTAACTCCGTGCAAGATCGGAAGAAGTTTAGAGCCCACGTGGTCGACTCACCGGAAAGTTTCACCGCTTTTTCTTTCCCAAGCGACAATTTTATTGTAATCAGTATCGAACTGACTTACCCGGCGCCCCGGGCAATTCTCGACCGGGGCCCTTCGATATTTTTTTTTTTTTTAATTGAAGAGCCAGTTCAATACTGATTATTGAATTATCACGATAAAATATAGATTTGATGCATCTCATCATTCAATTGGATGAAATTTGATATAAGTAAATAATTTTTCAATTATTATTTATTTGTCATGGATTTTAGAAGATTATTGGTTCTTCTTATGACTGATTATGAAGCTTTCAAGAACACCTATATGTATTCTATGAAAATTTTTTCATAGTTACGCATTTTTAATAATTTTTTTAAATCTTGATAATTTTCCAATGAATTTTATTAGAATTGTCAATCAATCGATGGTTGAAAAATTCTCGGATAGTTTGAGGATCTATGATAAATATCCTGCGGTGAATTCCATAATTTTTCCTGATGAAATAATTATTTAGAAATTACTATGATATTCCAATGAGGATAATCAAATCGACATCGATCATCAGATAAAATATCAAAAGAATAAGACTGAATATTCAATTAATTGAGTGCAAATTATTTTCGATGAACTGAATAATTAGATTTGAGCATTCAAATTGATATTTCATCATTTCACGCACTTCTAGTCTCTTGCCTTCGCTGTATCACTTCATGGAGGTAATATGTGGTTGCCAATACTATAAGAACCCGTAGCCTAGCGGCAAAAGACATGGTTCTTGCGAAGGAACGGTCGAGTTCGATTCCGCGTGGAGACATTGCATTTTTTTTGTCATTTCTCTGGTGAACAATTCAATTTCACATCCAATTATTATTTTTCATGTCATTACATCGTCATTTCAATAATATCCTCAATGTTTCAAAATGCACTCGCGGATTTGACCAAGTACTGGTTCGAGTCGATTGAAAAGTTCCCAAATATTCGTGTCCGTGAGATATAGATCGATCGATTCAAAATCTTCTGAGAAGAAAAATCGATATCACTTCGGAGGAACGTTTTTGAAAAGGTGTACTTGCAAATTTCATCAATGCCTTCGGCAATTTGTTGACAAAATTCCAAAAATTCGTCTCTGTGGAATAAAGACCGATCGATCCCAGATGTTCTTAAATGAAGAATGAACAGCAGTTTAGAGAAATTTCTTTAGAAGAGTTTACTTGCAAATTTGATCAAATCCTCTGACAAATTGATGAAAAAATTCCAAAAATTTGTTTTCGTGGGATATAGACCGATCGATTCGAGACCTTCTGAGAAGAAAAATGAAAATCACTTCGGAGGAACGTTTTGAAGAAAGTGTACTTGCAAATTTCATCAAACCCTTCGACAAATCGATGAGAAAATTCCGAAAATTTGTCTCCGTGGCATATAGACTGTAACGGGACATGTATGGTGTACGGGGGTTGATGAAGGAGGGGACGACGAGGGAGTGAGATAGATATAGAGTGCGAGAATTCTAGAATCTAAAAACGATTAGAGAGACAGACGACTCGATACCTCCGAGGAGAGGAGACTTGCGCATATACACCTATATTGTAACATCATCGAGTTATCACATCATCACAATTTGTAGAAGTCCGTGAGCAACGAAACAACAGTTGAACACACCATGTCGGTGGAACAATCATATATTATTTTGTAAATCATGATCTGATTGCTGACTCTTCGTCGTTGGAATGTACGAAGCCATTCGACTACGAATACGGAGTAAAATGAATACATGCGATACACGCAAACGACGAACAGAACCTCGCCCTCTCCACGTTCTCGACATCAGCCAAGGTATGTTCTTTATTAATTGACGAATGCGCTAATTCTCCACCTGAAATAATAGCTAGTCGATCCGGCTTGTGGGTCGTGTCCGTTCGCGGGTTAATTCTATCATCCATAAAAATTCATGTGAGAATTAACACCATTTATATCGAATCATACGTCCGTACTCATGCATTGAATATTATTCTTATTATATTTGCGCTTCGTCAAGTTCGACGATTTGAACTGTTTATCTACTTCGAATAAATGTTTTTTGATTTAAGTGATGGTTGTTGTAATATGAAACATTACAAGACCGATCGATTCGAAATGTTCTGAGAAGAAAAATGAATATCACTCCAGAGGAACGTTTTGAAAGAAGCGTACTTGCAAATTTCATCAAAGCCTTTGGCAATTTGATGACAAAATTCCAAAAATCCGTCTATATGGAATAAAGACCGATCGATCCGAAATGTTCTGAAATGAAAAATGAACAGCACTCCAGAGGAACTTTTTCGAGCAGTGCGTTTGCAAATTTTGTACTCCTTCCCGCATCACCCCGCAGGTGAAGTACAAGCGAATGCGTTCTTCTTCAACCCTGAGAAGAAGAATAGCTCAATTACAGCCAGAAATAAAATCCAACGATTTTGATTTCAGATCGAAATGATACCTTCAGCAAGGAAGAAGAGGTTTCAAACTGTATACCAGGTGTGTAAGTATGAAACCGGAATTTTTGTACAGAAAAAATACGTTTACTGTAATGATATGATACAAAGTAACTTATTCAAAGTATTGTCCGTCGCTATCTACACATTTTTCCCATTTTTCTGGCAATTTGTGGATTCCGCGCCAAAAGAACTGTTGCTCTTTTGGGGCAAACCAGTCATCGAGCCAAGGTCCGGTGAGTAAGGCCAGGGTGTCTAGCAGTCGGGAATTCCGGGGAAGTCGGGGATTAGTCAGGAATTGTACTTTCATCGGGAAAAGTCGGGAAAACGTCAGGAAATGAACAGAATTCCGGGAATTTTCCAATTATATTTTGAATTTTTGTGTGTGCAGAATTTTTGAACTTAGAAAAGTTTTCCCCATCGACGAATAATTGATTATATTGAATCTTAATCAGAATGAATATTGATTATATTCAATATTAATATTCTTTGTTATAATTCTGAGAGTTATGCAAAGATTCTCAGATATTTTCAGGATAATTTCTTCAGCCAGGTCTAGACAGCAATTAATTATTCACTAAAGAATTCTCGAAAAAAAATTCTTTTTGAATTCTTATAGAATTCCAGAAACCTTACACAACTCAAGAAGTCCTATTTCACGGCCCTGTTACAAATAATCTATAAAATCTCATTGCCGAATGGGAAAATGAATAGGTTTCAATGGAATTCAATGATATTTAATCAGAGATTTCACCATTTGTAATAGGATTCAATAGAATATTCCTACCTGGGGGAGATTTGAGAGTTGCTTCAAATATTCTCTCAGAGGTCTTGCGACGGTTTCAAGAATTTTCGAAAGAATTCCCAAATGTTCGTGAAATAGTCTGTTTCTGACTCCTTTAAAATGTATTGAATATACTTGATTTCATTTTCAAAACGCATCATAATTAAATGAAGCCGAGTTGGATATGAATGATTTGGATTATTGATTGAAAACATGTCCATTTGAAATGATCAATATTTAAATATTCAATTTCGAATTCATTTTTCTTATTAGATTTTATTATGCCATCGAAAATGTTAATTGAAATGTGTGTGCATTTCATTTTCGATCCGGGAATTTCCCAAAAAATCCTGAAAAAAGTCGGGAATTGGTCGGGAATTCCAAAATCATATTTTGCTAGATACCCTGAAGGCGCGTGCTGAAGGATCTCCCAACGGAACGACTCTATCGTTTCCTGGACCTGTTTTGCTTTGTGTGCTGGTGCATTGTCATGCAGCAAAATCACCTTGTGTTGTCTTTGTTGGTATTCTGGTCGTTTTTCACGCAAAACTCGATCCAAATCGATCATTTGTTGTCGGTAGCGTTGAGTATTGACAGTTTCCCCAGGTTTCAGCAGCTCGTAGTAGATTACGCCCTTCGGATCCCACCAAATACACAGCATTATCTTTCGTCCGTAGCGGTTCGGTCTTGCCGTCGATGTCGATGGTTCACCCAGAGTAACCCATGACTTTTTGCGCTTAGGATTCTCGAAATATATCCACATTTCATCGCCAGTCACAATTCGATGGAGAAATGACTTTCTCTGGAACCTTGCAGCATTTCGCATGATGTTTTGCGGTTTTCCTGCTGTCTTTCGTTGAGTTCATGTTGAATCCATTTCCCCACCTTTTGTATCTTTCCCATGGCTTTCAACCAAAGGGAGATGGCTTCTCGGGTGACCTTTAACTGATCCGCCAGTTGCTGTTTTGTTTGAGCGTCGTCTCCGTCCAACCAGGCTCGCAGGTCAGCGTCTTCAAACTTTCTCGGTGATCTTCCACGTTCTTCGTCCCTGACGTCAAAATCGCCACTTTTGAACCGTTCGAACCACTCGAAACACTGTGTTTTACCGAGAGCATGCTCACCAAACGTCTCCACAAGCATTCGATGCGATTCGGCTGCGGTTTTCTTCAGATGAAAACAGAAAAGTAGTGCTGTCCGCAAATCGTAATTTGTTGGCACAAAACTCGACATGTTTATCTCTAATAAACTGATGCTACCGAATGAAACTCGTGTTATTGTGAGTTGGAAATCTTTGTCGGATATCAATACAATAACAAGACACCGCTGACGTGATGTGTCGGTAACTGCATCGACATCTAGCGCCACCTATGGGCGAATTCCGGTTTCATACTTACACACCTGGTATCTTACGGAGTGTCTATTTGCACGATTCTTCAAGTAGCTTGAGCTACCAGAATGTGAGTCGATTTCATAACAGTGCGTGCGAGATATGCCACAACTGCACGGAGAAAAAATGTTTTGCTACTATAGCGCCTACGAAGAAATTGGTTGTCCTTGCAAAAATATTTACTCCAGCAGCTAAGACGTTAGTTCTGTTAACAAATTCGTTCATGTCAGCGAAAACATGTAGTTGTGTCAATCATTCTTCTTGCTCTTTCAGCTAATTTTTCTTGCAGGCGCTATGATAACAGACCTGCTTGTTATGCCAGCAATACTTTTTTCTCGGTGTGATGTGAAGCTTCCCTGGGTGCAGCGTATCGGAATCCGGATGAAGTTCAATACAATTGGTGTGTTTGACATCAGTTCTATACTATAATGACATAATGTCACTTACGCGCTTCTTGAAAACATTCCTCCGAAGTGGTGTTCATTCTTCATTTCAGAACATTTTGGATCGATCGGTCTATATTCCACGGAGACAAATTTTTGAAATTTTTCATCAATTTGTCAAAGGGTTCGATGAAATTTGCGAGTAACCTCTTTTAAGAACATTTCTCTAAAGTGCTGGACATGTTCCATTTCGGATCGATCGGTCTTTATTCCATACAGACGAATTGTTGGCATTTTGTCATCAAATTGCCAAAGGCTTTGATGGAATTCGCAAGTACGCTTCTTCGAAACGTTCCTCCGGAGTGATATTCATCTTTCTCCTCAGAAGATCTCGAATCGATCGGTCTATATCCCACGAAGACAAATTTTTGGAATTTTTTCATCAATTTGTCAGAGGGTTTGATCAAATTTGCAAGTAAACTCTTCTAGAAACATTTCTCTCAACTGCTGTTCATTCTCCATTTCAGAACATTTCGTATCGATCGGTCTTCATTCCATAGAGACGAATTTTTGAAATTTTGTCATCAAATTGCCGAAAACTTTGATGGAATTCGCGAGTACGCTTCATTCAAAACGTTCTTCTGCAGTGATATTGTTTTTTCTTTGCAGAAGGTTCCGAATCCAGGGCCCCCTCAAACATTGAAAGTCAGGGAAAGTCAGGGAACGTTTGCAAAATGCTCCATTAGTCAGGGAAATCCATTGAAATTTATAAAAAGTCAGGGAAAATTGGAACATTCGATTCCAGCAGAAAATTTTCAAGGTCCATTTGTGTATTTTTTACCCAGCCAGCACGAATGATCAATTTGAATTCATAAAGACTTCCCGAAGACTCTCTGAATAGCCGCCGTTATGCAACCAATAATGAATTCAATGAGAATTCAATGAAGTCAAAATTAAAATGCATTGAATGCACGCAGAATTCATTATGGAGTCTTGATACGAATTCTTTCTGAACATTAAGTTATTCATCAAGAGTTCGTTTTGAATTCAAAATATTCATAATAAATACATATTCATGAGCATAACGGGAACTCTTGTGCTGTATGGGTGAAGTATAAATTTCATTGAATTGCCTTGCGATTTTGTTTGCAAATACCATTCCTTTGGTTTGGTTCAAAACGCGATGTCAGGAGAATAAGTATTCACAATTGATCTATTGACTGTGCTTATTTCATTTCAATCCGTAGATCACCTCCAAACGTCTCAAAATACTGTAAGAAAAGCGATGTCAGAATTAACACTGCGCGGATTCTATAAAAGCCCACTCCGGAATTCAGTGTTGAAATAATTCCAAATGGTATTAGAATGACACCATACGGTGTCGAAATAACACCGTCAGGTGTTGAAACAACACCATCCGGAGTGGACTTTACCTAACACTACCAAATTTTTTAGAGTGAAGTGCACGGTGAAAAGTATACGGTCATGGTTACTATGAAGAATAGTAATTTGGTGACAGATATTTTAAAATTGTCACAAGTACCATTCAAAATCGGAGTCAATGCGATAAACTGTTCACGTTACCATGGAAACAATAGGTTAACATCGTAATGATCACCAAATCGCGCGTCGTCACTCAATTCCTGTTTTAAAGTTGCGACGAGAATTAGAGTAAATGGTCATCAATCCCATATACTTTTCTCCGTGTGTAATACCATTCAAGGGAATATCCAAAAATTCACTACCTTACTTGATGTGAATTATCATAAATTACATGCCTAGAATTCCACATCGCCGCAAACCTTGAATGGCTAAGTGATTTCTGAAGGCTCAAAAATAAAATTGTAAAATTTTAACCTCCAAACATTGACGAATTTGAATTTTTCCGTCCCCCACATCCTTATGCTCGAGTCCCCTCAAAGGAGGATCGTGAGTTTCTGAATACGCCCTTGATACCATTATATGGATAGGGAAGTATACATATACATCCTGTCAAAAAAGTACCGGGAATTGATCATTTAAAAAGTGCGGCTAACGGGCTTGTCAACATTCTTTTTGTTGTTAAGTTGGTACATTCGTCCTGTTTATTGACGCGGAGTTCGACTGTCATCTGTCATTCAGTTTGTTTATAGTGCTCGATCTTTTCAGTTCTCTCAAGTGTGTTCCGCGATTGTCACAATGGATACAAAGATTGAACAAAGAATTTGTTTTCAATTTTGCGTTGCAAATGGAATTTCGTGTGCCGAATCACTGAAAATGTTGGAGAAGGCTTACGGTGAATTGACTCTATCAAAAACACGTGCATATGAGCGGTACAGTGCATTTAAAAGTGGTCGAGATGTGGTGGAAGATTTGCCTCGCTCTGGTCGTCCATCGACGTCTGTAACTGAAGTCAATATCGATAAAGTGAAGGAAATGGTGACTGAAAATCGTCACTCAAGTTTGAGAGAGATAGGAGGTGAACTTTATGTGTCTTACGAATCAGTTCGTACTATTTTACATGATTGTTTGGACATGAAACGCGTTGCCGCTCGATGAGTTCTGAAAGACTTGAAGTTTCTTCAAAAACTGAATCGCGTACAGGTCGCTGAAGACATGCTAGAACGAGTCAATTTCGACCCCACATTCATAATACGCATTATAACAGGTGATGAGACATGGGTTTACGAATATGACATGCAAACCAGTCAACAAGCTCCGGAGTGGCGGCTTCTAGCTGAGCCGAAACCGAAGAAGCCACGCCAAAGCCGAAAAGTGAAGGTGATGTTGACTGTGTTTTTTTATTATCGCGGTGTTGCCCATTCGGAATTCTTGCCAGAAGGTCAGACGGTGAATAAAGAATATCATCTAAGCGTTATGCGGCGTTTAAGAGAGCAAATTCGTCGAAAAAGGCCAGATTTGTGGAAAGAAAATTCATGGATTTTGCATCACGATAATGCACCATCGCACAAGGCTTCCATTGTGAACCAATTTTTGGCCAAAAACTCAACAAATATCATCGAACAGCTACCGTATTCACCTGATCTGGCTCCAGCCGACTTTTTTCTGTTTCCAAATCTTGAATTACCACTTCGAGGCACCCGTTTTGAATCGATAGAAGATATTAAAGAGAATTCACGGCGAGAACTGAAATCGATTCCGGAAAAAGCGTATAAGAAATGTTGTGATGATTGGATTGTTCGTTGGCATAAATGTATCATTCCGGGAGGGGACTACTTTGAAGGCGATACAATAGATTTGGAAGAATAAAAAATATTTTGTGTTTTATTCAAGAATTCCCGATACTTTTTTGACAGAATGTATGCACTTATCATACTCATATTCAAAGGAATTTGTCGACGATGAGATATACTGGTAAATTGTAACAATATTCCATCATAAATCATGACAATTCCACAATTTCATTTATAAGCTGAGTTTGCTTAGTGGCGCCCTAAGTTACCCCAACTTGCTCCAAGTATTTCGGATTTGCTATTTCCAGTTATAGAAACAAATTGATTGGTTTGGTACACTTCGAAGCAACTTGTGTACTATCTGGGTATACTTATTTGAGAGTCAGGGGAAATTTTGAACATGGTCAGTGAAAGTCAGGAAAAGTCAGGGAGAATGACTCTTCAAATTTTGGGGGAACCCTGGAATCGATCGGTCTATATTCCACGGAGACAAATTTTTGAAATTTTTCATCAATTTGTCAAAGGGTTCGATGAAATTTGCAAGTAAACTCTTCTAAAAACATTTCTGTGAACTGCTGTTCATTCTTCATTTCAGAACATCTGGGATCGATCGGTCTTTATTCCACAGAGACGAATTTTTGGAATTTTTTCATCAAATTCTCAAAGGGTTCGATGGAATTTGCAAGTAACCTCTTTTGAGAACATTTCCCTTAAGTGCTGGACATATTGCATTCCAGAACATTTCGGATCGATCGGTCTTTATTCTATACACACGAATTTTTGGAATTTTGTCATCAAATTGCCAAAGGCTTTGATGGAACTCGCAAGTACGCTTTTTCAAAAACGTTCCTCCGAAGTGATATTGACTTTTCTTCTCAGAAGATTTTGAATCGGCCGATCTACATCTCACGGACACGAATATTTGGGAAATTTTCAATCGACTCGAACCAGTACTTGGTCAAATCCGCGAGTGCATTTTGAAACATTGAGGATATCAATAAAATGACGATGTAATGACATAAAAAATAATAATTGGAAGTGAAATTGAATTGTTCACCAGAGAAATGACAAAAAAATGCAATGTCTCCACGCGGAATCGAACTCGACCGTTCCTTCGCAAGAACCATGTCTTTTGCCGCTAGGCTACGGGTTCTTATAGTATTGGCAACCACATATCACCTCTATGAAGTGATACAGCGAAGGAAAGAGACTAAAAGTGTGTGAAATGATGAAATATCAATTTGAATGCTCAAATCTAATTATTCAGTTTATTGAAAATAATTTGCACCCAATTAATTGAATATTCAGTCTTATTCTTTCATCTGATTTTCATCAGTCTTATTCTTATTTCATCTGATAATCGATGTCGATTTGATTATCCTCATTGGAATATCATAGTGATTCCTGAATAATTATTTCATCAGGAAAAATTATGGAATTCACCGCAGGATATTTATCATAGATCCTCAAACTATCCGAGAATCTTTCAACCATCGATTGATTGACAATTCTAATAAAATTCATTGGAAAATTATCAAGATTTAAAAAAATTATTAAAAATGTGTAACTATGAAAAAATTTTCATAGAATACATACAGGTGTTCTTGAAAGCTCCATCATCAGTCATAAGAAGAACCAATAATCTTCTAAAATTCATGAAAAATAAATAATAATTGAAAAATTATCTACTCATATCAAATTTCATCCAATTGAATGATGAGATGCATCAAATCTATATTTTATCGTGATAATTTAATAATCAGTATCGAACTGGCTCTTCAATTGAAAAAAAAAACAAATATCGAAGGGCCCCGGCCGAGAATTGCCCGGGGCGCCGGGTAAGTCTGTTCGATAATGATTACAATAAAATTGTCGCTTGGGAAAGAAAAAGCGGTGAAACTTTTTGGTAAGTCGACCGCGTGGGCTCTAAACATTTTTCGATCTTGCACGGAGTTAGCCGATCGCAAAACATATTGAGAGGGAAAAGACCGACGGATAATTGGTTCTCTCTCGATTGTCCAAGCCGACTCGAAGTGACCCGACCGCTTCCGAATCACATGAATACGGGTTTCAATGTGTGCGTGCACCCGGCTGGAGTGGTGGGGACGAAAAATGGTCCGATGGAGAGGGTAAATCGACTCGGTCGACTAAATGCTGGCATCACTGACCCCACTGGCAGCGGCATCATTCAATTCAATCAGTTTATTCAACTTCAAATTACAGAAATTGAATCGGTGATTATTGGCACATAGTCCACGAGCCAGCGGCATCGTGAACATAGCGTCTCTGATTTTGAATTAGAGAGAGGGAAATCAAGCCAGGCACACTAGCGGCGCCTGGTTGTGTGGATAGTGAACTACGGGGAACTTTCTCCCTACTTGAGGGTTGTGTACCCTGCCGCAGAGTTGCCAGCAAAAAGCGTCAACTTCTCTTTGATTGGTGATTTCTTTGAGAACCGGAAATATGAATGGTCAGTCACATAAGAAACAGCCAATCACTGGAGTTGGCGCTTTTTGTCTGGCAACTCTTTACCCTGGGTCAGAATGGTATAGTTGATTGCATGAGCGAGAGAAAGTGAAACTCACCCAATTTTTTCCCTTCCTCTTTTCGAACAGTATGTAATAAGAAAGAAATACCCTGTCCCAATTTTTCAGTGCTCCCTTACCCTCTTTCAGATTGTTTTCTGACCGTAACTGTGACGTGATATATCGTCACATAAAGAGTCGCGAGATGGCACCACTCACGATCCCCGGGAAATTGACCCGTATATTTTCAGAACACATTGGTTCGCGTATAAAAACAAAGTTGTCGCTCGCTCTTACGATTATGGAGCTTTCCGAAGTGTTTGACCCGGGGCTTCTGGGGCGTGAACTACGGATTCCTATTGGTTCATTCCACGCCCCTGACTCCCCGGGTCACACAGTTCGGAAAGCTCCTATGAGGAACACGTACCCTCTTTTTGACAATTCCCATCCTTCTTTGATCTATGTCCTCTCTATGCTTGGTTGAGGTTGCCGTCCCAAGGAGACAGTGCCACCTATACCACGAGTTCAAGGAAGCATTGATTCAACGCCAGGAGACGACCCCGGAACCATTCCGGCCGTTCCTCTCTCGACAACCTGTCAGGGAGCCAGGAGCAACCCGTCAATATCGCTTTCTCTTTTCAACCCCTGGTCTCCGAGAGAGAGGAGCATAGAATGCGTCGTTTTCGAAGATGCCACCCCGTGGAAGGACGAGCGGAAGGGACCAACCCGACCATTTCGTGCCCATTCACCCGGTCCCGCCGGGATTAGAAGAGTACGGAGACACCCGCTCCCGGAGAACCCTCGCTCAGCGTTGCCAGTATTCCCTAGAAAAATCTTTAGCATCTGATGATTGGTTATTTCTTGTATAACCGTCCAATCATGTTCTCAATTTGGAAAGAAATGACCAATGCCAAAAAATCTGAAGATTTTTTTAGGGAATACTGGCATCACTGCCCTCACCACGCACATACACACACTGACTCAACAATTATTCAGAGACCACTGTCACCAGGACTCATAAAAGAGCTCAAAAGGATGAGCTCTAACGGAAAGTCACCGACGGAGTTCAAAGAGTTATTTTACGAACTGACCCGTTGGTGAAGAAGGAGGAAGTGGCCATGTTACCTGTCACTTGTGTGACCGAGCGACCGCGAAGTTCTCAAGGAACTGTTTTTGTGAAAGAGGAGCTTTCCGAAGTGTTTGGCCCGGGGCATCTGGGGCGTGAACCACAGATTCCTATTGGTTCATTCCACGCCCCTGACGCCTCGGATCACACACTTCGGAAAGCTCCAGAAAATTCGATACAGTGAGTGTGTGGTGCCATAGGGGCCCAGATTTAATTTTCCGTGTAAGGAAATTCGTATCTGCCAAAGTTTCCAGTGTGGAAGTCCCAGTAGGTTATCTTTGACAGTTTCGTGGTAATTGTATCTCTTCGCGTGGCATCCTCCACGTGTTCCCTTTTTCTTGATTTTCCCTCCATCCTTTACGTTTGTAAAATAGCTCAACCCTGTCGTGCATTCCTGTCCTTCCTCGAACAAATTTTCATGGTCGTGGTTTCCTTGGATCCTTCCCTTACTTGGTTGATGTAAACGGCTTTGCCCGTATAGGAAATCTCCTCGTAGTCACGTCCTCCATATCTTTCTCATTCCCCTATGTTCCCCCTATTAGTTTATGAACTTTGATTAATTGTTTATATTCTTCTCTCCACATTGCTGTGCGCACATTGCGGAATTAAACAGCCAGTCAAATACAAACACGTGTTCAACTTAGCTTTGAAGTTGGTCAATCAATTGAGTTTAATACAACCCACCCCCTCTCCCTGAGCTCTCCCTTTTTCCTTGGATCCCTCCAACACTATCGTGAACGAGTAACTGCCTCTTTATCAATATATTTCAGGGGCTTACGGACTTGATCATATCCACAACGGGGAGTCGTGGAGGTGATCAACACTACTTGCGCCTTTGTGCATGGGTATTGGATCGTCCCATCACAGACCATATTATAGGAAATTGGGAAAGTGCACATTCCAGGATATTATAGAGTTCACTGGTGGTGACAGATCCGAAACGCCAACCTTTCTCACACAGACATAATAGTTTGCACATGTGAAAGCATATACATATCACATGTTCACATGTATGTACCGTAATATCTGTATGAGTAAGGGTCGGTGTTTCGGATCCTCCACTATCGTCCCTTGTACATAAATTACGTGCGTGTATAAGTTTCGTATGCAGGTAAGAGTATGTATATCCCGAAGAGAACATGAAGCTTCAGCGAACGTTCAGATCAGATGTGTATAAATCGGGTCGAAGGTTCATTAGAGCTAACTTTTAGATTCACAAACGTTTGGCAAAGGTTCTACGGACGTTGAAATGTCCGCTTCGAAATACATTCAAGAAACATAGATGGAACGTTCGCTGAAGGTTCATCAAAGGTTTGACGAAGCTTCACAAAAATATCTATACTTATATTAATTTTCATCAATTTATATGAAAAATAAATGAATTAATAAACATAAAATTGGAATCGTCTGTCCCTTCTTCTTCACAAGGTTTCTACAATAAGGAAGATTTGATAGATGAGCTGAATGAACGACATCGAAGAGCATGTAACATTCTTCTCTTCAACGTTGAAGAATCTTCGAGGGATGGGTCTCCTGATCATGTTATAGTTACTGATCTTCTCCAAAAAATCAGACCTGATACTTACGACAATGTGCAGATTCGTCGTATCGGTAAAAAGAAGGAGTCTTCTAAAACTCGTCCGATCTGTGTCACATTTGCATCACGGAACATACCCATTGAGATTCTTTGTAACAAATCGTTGTACAATGGTTCAATTAGAATATCGCAAGATCGTACCTTGAAACAACGGAATCATCTGTCGAACTTACGTGAAGAGTTGAAAAATCTAAATGACCCTCCAAGGACTATTCGCTATTTCAATGGGATACCTAGGATAGTTCCTGCTCACCAAGAAAGAACGCTTAATCGACCCTTTGGTGTATTATCAGAATGTTCGTGGCTTGAGAACTAAACTTGATCAACTTCATTGCTCTGTTGCTATATCAGATCCATGTTATGATATGATTATCTGCACTGAAACCTGGTTGCGCGAGGATATTCTATCTTCTGACATTGGTTAACATGGCTATGCAGTTTATCGTATGGATAGAAACGGACTCACCAGTCAATTTTCACGGGGAGGTGGTGTCTTAATCGCCGTTAAGGATACCCATCGGAGCTGTGTCGTCTCATCTTCTTATTCCAAAGTTGAACATCTTTACGTCAAAGTTTATTTTGGTTCTTTGTTGTTGTTGTTTGGGGCTGTCTACATTCCACCTTCTTCGGATTCTTCAATATACTTGGACCATTGTAAAAGCGTTGGCGAAATCCTCCTCAAGGAGAACTTTAACTCCTTATACTTATACGGGGATTACAATTTACCTCATATTTTCTGCAGCAATATTGATTCCAAATTATCTTTCTCAGTGTCACCTGGTTCGACTCTCAATGAAATGACTTCTGCGCAATATGTTCTTGGATATTTCAATGAATTGAATTTGTTCCAACTTAATACTTTCAGAAATTCTCATGGTAACATACTTGATCTTATTTTTTCTGATAACGATCGTATTGATGTCAATATTGCTCTGGATCCTTTCCTCGCGTGTGACAACTTTCATCCTTCTCTTGTATCTAAGCTCAACCTACGTGAAAGTGTTTCACTGGTCCCCAATAAAATCATCAAATATAATTTCAATAAGGCGAAGTACAGTGCAATTTGTGAATATTTAGGTTCTATAAACTGGGACAATGAATTGCGTAATCTTAATGTTATTGAAGCTGTTGATTTTTTGTATCTTCATTTATATAATGCAGTTGATTCATTCGTACCCAAGTATGTATTAAGGAATAGTTCTTATCCAAAATGGTTTTCTTCGGAATTAATTAAACTTATTCGTCAAAAGAAAATTGCTCACAATAGGTACAAAGAGTCAAATTGCTTTGAAGATTACCTAATCTTTAGTCACTTGCGAGCTCAATGTAAAGTTTTGACTCGCTAATGTTACTTGTCTCATCTTCATTACGTCCAAGGGTCCATTCCTACAAATGTCAAAAGCTTTTGGAACTTTGTTGATAGTAAGCGGAATCAGAACGGTATACCCCTGGTGATGCATTTAGACGGTACTATTGGCAATACTGGTATTGCTATTTCGAACTTATTTGCATCTTATTTCAGATCAGTTTATCAAAATTATCCCGTTGTTCTCTCGTAATTTACCAGAATCTACTCTCAATGTCAATCTTTCCGATTTATCCATCGATATCGGTGGAGTGTTCAATAAAATCTCATCCTTGAAAACTTCTTCCGGTCCTGGTGATGATGGTATTCCTCCTAATTTTCTAAAATCTTGCAAGTTCGTCATTTCTCGGCCTTTGTGGTTGATCTTCAACAGCTCTTTATCCTCTGGAATATTTCCTTCTCAATGGAAATCAAGCTTAATTACTCCTATCTTCAAATCTGGGGACCGTTCTGACGTGAGAAACTATAGACCAATTAGTATCATGAATGTTATGCCGAAAATTTTTGAAGACATAGTCACTGATAAAATAACACCACTGTTTTCTGATATAATTTCTGATTTCCAGCATGGCTTCACTTCTGGAAAATCTACCGTAACTAACTTGTCTATTTTTTCTCATGTCGTGTCCTCTGCGCTTGATCAAAATGCCCAAGTGGATACTATGTATACAGACTTCTCAAAGGCTTTTGACAGACTTGATCATAATATATTGTTAAATAAATTAAGTAATTCAGGTATTCGCAGCAATTTCTTGTCGTGGTTACAGAGTTATATTCTGAATCGTACGCAATCAGTTCGTGTCTCTCAATATTTTTCTGATTCATTTTTTGTATCCTCAGGTGTACCGCAAGGCCCACATCTAGGTTCTTTATTATTTATTATTTTCATTAATGATATCTCTACGATTTTCAAGTACTGCACACATCTTATTTTTGCTGATGACCTGAAACTGTTTATGATTATGAGAACTTACAGAGATGCTCAAAATCTGCAATCTGATTTTGATCGGTTACGATCTTGGTGTGTGCTATCTAATATGTCATTCAATCTCAGTAAATGCCATGTGATGAGATCTTATAGAGGTGAAAATGCTATTTATTCACCTTATAACTTGTCTCATTCTCTGTTATCACCTATAAATACTGTTCGTGATCTTGGAGTTTCATTTGACTCTCGTTTCAACTTCTCAGATCATTACAATTACATAGTTGGTACTTCCATGAAATCTCTCGGATTCATCAAGCGCGTTTGTAAAGAATGTCGTGATCCTGTTGCACTTAGAACACTGTATTGTACTTTAGTTAGACCTCATCTTGAATATGCGTCTCAAATTTCGAGTCCTCATTTAATTCGGGATTGTACAGACTTGGAAAGAGTTTAGCATAAGTTTCTGCGTTTTGCTGCCTATCAGATAGGCCGTCCGTTGAGCGTCACTTGTCATGATTACTCATTGATCATGGCTCTACTTAACTTGCCTTCCTTGGAATCACGTTGTTTGTTCAATGATTTCTCATTTTTGTATAAAATTGTTAATGGGAAAATTCGCTGCTCTCAACTGCTTGGACTTGTACGTTTCAATGTCCCTTCTCGTTTATTAAGGGGCCCTAAATTGTTCAATCCAATTTCTTATAACCCGAGATACGGTTATCCTGATCCGGTGAATCGGATATCTATCCTAGCTAATTCTTACAGTGATGTGCTTGGATTATTTTCACCTCATTCTGATCTTAGAAATTCTCTTTCTCTTATTTGTCAAATTTAATATCTAATTGTCCTTTTCACCTATAATTATACACGTTAACTGTTGTTGTAATATAAGATGCATGTAGTCGAGCTTAACATGATGCTTAATGCTTTGATGCATGATATATATAATCTGGTTCAAATAATGTATATTCTATGTACCAAAGGGTCTTTCATACCCGTATAAACAAAATAAATAAAAAATAAATAAATAAATTATTATAAATTAATCTAAGTATAGATATCTTTGTGAAGCTTCCTCAAACCTTCGATGAACCTTCAGCGAACGTTCCATCTATGTTTCCTGGACGTATTTCGAGGTGGACATTTCAACGTCAGTAGAACCTTTGTCAAATGTTTGTGAATCTGAAAGTTGATCATGATGAAGTAATCAGTCTTATGACTGGTTTGATGAAATCCTCCAACCCTGTCTATTATCCGCTAACCGCTTAATTTCTGCATATCTACGGCAACCCTTGTCTTGTATAATTTGCTTCATATAACTCAATCTAGGTCTACCTCTTCGAGTTTTACCATTCATTTTTCCTTCCAATATTGTTTTCAATAAGCTATCATGCCTCAATGTGTGTCCTATCAGATTACTTCTTCTTTTCACGACCTGTCTCAAGAGACTTCTTTTTTCATTTACCTTCTCCAGTACTTCTTCATTTCTTACTTCCTCTATCCACTTTATTCTAAGCATCTTTCTATAACACCACATTTCAAAAGCTTCAAGTCTTCGTTGGTCCGTTTTTCCAATTGTCCAAGTTTCGCAACCATATAATGCTGTGCTCCAAACGTAACTCTTCAAGGATTTCTTCCTTACTGCTAAGTTAATATTCTTCGAACATAGTAACTGTTTCTTTTGGTGGAAAGCCTGTTTCCCTTGTGCTATTCTTGCTCTTATATCTCTTTCGCTTTTACCGTTTTCTATAATTATGCTCCCTAGATATTTAAATTCTTTGACTTGCTGAATTGTCTCTGCATCTATTTTGATTTTCGTTCTTCTTGATGTGTTCGCTGTTGTACAAATCATGAATTTTGTTTTGTCCTTATTTATATTCATACAATATTTGTCTAGTAATATTTTTTTCATAGTTTTGAGAGTATTTTCTAACTCAGGGCCACTTGTAGCTAATATAGCTATGTCATCCGCAAATCTCAACATGCTTACATTTTCACCTTGAATCTGTAATTACAATTGCACTTGTTCCTTCACTTCGTTCATCGCTTCTTCTATATACAAATTGAAAATCAATGGCGATAGTGAGCATCCTTGTCTCACCCCTCTTCTAATTTGTGCTTCTCCTTTTTGACCCTCTATTTCTATTATTGCGGTTTGATTCCTATATAATTCATATATTATTCTCCTATCCCTCAAATTAATTCCTACCTTTTTCAAAATCGTAAACATCTTCTCCCAATCAACATTATCGAATGCTTTTTGTATATCTACAGAACCTATATACACAGACTTTTTTAACTCTAGACTTTTCTGTACTACTGTTCTCAGTGCTAATATTGCTTCTCGCGTTCCCTTATTTTTCCTAAAACCGAACTGATCTTCTGCTAATCTACTCTCTATTTTATTCTCTATTCTCTTGTATATGATTTTTGTCAGTATTTTCGAGGCATGTGATGTTAAACTAATCGTTCTGTAGTTCTCGCATTTGTCTGCTCCTTGTTTTTTTGGAATGGCGACAATTTTATTCTTCTGCAAATCTTTCGGTACTTCGCCTACTTCGTACATATCTCTGACCAATTCAAACAGTGCGCCACGAGTTCCCTGACTGGAGGCTTTGATAAGGTCCGCACTCATGCCATCTGTTCCTGGCGCTTTATTATTTTTCAATTCTTTCAAAGCCCTGTCGAATTCTGATCTCAAAATTGAATCTCCCAATTCTTCTTCATCGACATCTTCCTCCCTCTTTAAGAATCCCATATTATCGCCTCCTTTATACAGATCTTCTAAATGATTAATCCATTGTTCTATTTTTTCCTCCGTTCTTATCAATTGTCTTCCTAGAGAATTTTTAATCTTACTGCTTCTAGATTTCATTTGTCCAAAAAATCTCTTAACAATCCTATATGCCTCATCAATTTTCCCTAAATGTAATCTCACTTCTATATCTTGACATTTCCCCTCCAACCATTGTTCTTTTGCTTTACTTGATTCTCTGATTATTTTATTCCTCAGTGCCTTGTATGTCTGCTGATCTTGTTCACTATTCTTATTCTTGTATTTCCTCCTTTCATTAATCAAATCGAGAATTTCTTCTGTTATCCATGGTTTCTGAGGCTCTATCCCATCGTTCTTCAAAATTTCATCTGCACATTGCTCTATGTTCCTCTTCATATTTGTCCATCTACTCTCTATTTCCAAGTCTTTCTCTTGTCGATCCTCCAATTTTTCGTCCAACATCGCTTTGAATGCGTCCTGTGTTTTTCCTTGTTTGAGATTCTTCAAATTCCATCTTTTTTGCATTTTCCTTTTCTCCTTCAGAGCTTTGAATTTCAGAGAACATTTCATCAGCAACATATTGTGATCACTATCTATATCCGCGCCTGGATAAGTTTTACAGCTTTTCACTTGGTTTCTAAATCTTTGTTTTACTAATCTAAAAGTTAGCTTTCATGAACCTTCGATCCGATCTATACAGATCTAATCTGAACGTTCGCTGAAGCTTCATGTTCTCTTCGGGTATGAACGATATGAGGGTACTATTCCCCTCAACAACAATGCCCATCTCGCAGCTCTGCTACTCACACAGCACATTATGACAGCAATATTGTGGCAATATCAAAATATCCTAACAATACTGCAGCGATATTACTGCAATATTGGTGCTGAGTGGATAGTTAACACACGACAAGAGTACAAGCTACTGATCTATCGGCTATACACCGGATAGGCGATCGGTCAAAATTCTTGTGATAAATAGAGGACCAGAAGTTGGCATTGTTTGAGAGGCTGAATGACACATTCTTCCTCACAGATCTGAACAACATAAGCATATTCTCTACAAATATATTTCATATATTCAGAATAATTTTTGTATAATTGATGATCCACTCCAATCAAGTTGAAATTGCATTTTGAATCATGAAAGATCGTACATCTACTACATAATAGTGCTCGACAACCGAAGAGAACATGAAGCTTCAGCGAACGTTCAGATCAGATGTGTATAGATCGGGCCGGAAGTTCATTAGAGCTAACTTTGAGATTCACAAACGTTTGACAAAGGTTTTACGGACGTTGAAATGTCCGCCTCGAAATACGTTCAGGGAACATAGATGGAACGTTCGCTGAAGGTTCATCGAAGGTTTGACGAAGCTTTACAAAAATATCTATACTTATATTAATTTTGATCAATTTATATGGAAAATAAATCAATTACAAACATAAATTATTATAAATTAATCTAAGGATAGATATTTTTGTGAAGCTTCCTCAAACCTTCGATGAACCTTCAATGAACGTTCCATCTATGTTTCCTGAAAGTATTTTGACGCGGACATTTCAACGTTCGTAGTACCTTTGAAAAACGTTTGTGAATCTAAAAGTTAGCTTTTATGAACCTTCGATCCGATCTATACAGATCTAATCTGAACGTTCGCTGAAGCTTCATGTTCTCTTCGGGCATCAATAGTTTCGTTGGGAAAAGTGATATTTCTTATTGCAGAACAGCTTTTGTTCGTCAAAATAGCAACTGATTATCATTTTGACATGCTTTTCCAACATATAATGTGAAAATAATGACGGGAATTCAATTGTTACTGATAAATTGTATAAAAGTGCATTTATGAATTTGAAATCTCTCCGCAAAAATTATCATCGGGCCTACAACCTGAGGGTGCTCTCCCATGGCACTGAAATTGAATAGGAACGAAACAGAGATTTCAGCAGTCATTCCGTTCCATTCAACCCAACTAGCGCTGCTCTCCCATGGATTGGAATCGTTCCGGCCGTAACAATCTTTGAATCAGGGTACTCAAGGTCCTGTATGAAAAAAAATACAGCACTCACTAGCGCCATCCCAGACAGCACCGAAAGTTCTCGGAACGTTTTAAAAACGTGTTTGTTGACGAATGCTATGATACTTTTTCAGAACGTTCTCGAAACGTTATATGAAAACCAAGTATTTTATCTCTAACCTATACAAATTTATATTTATAGTTTCACTAGGGACAAAAGCGTCGAACAACAACCCAAACAGACACGAAGATATCTTTTAGAATCCTAAAAGATATCTTCCAAAAGTACAAGAAGTCTTGAAGAATTTTCTAAAAGATATCTTTCCGTATTCGAAAAGATGTCTTATGCAACATGAATAGATTTATAAAAGATGTCTCGGATACTTCTCCAAGATATCTTTAAGAAGAAATTAGGAAATCTAAAAGAGTTCTTCGAGATTTCTTGAAGATGTCTTGCAAAATTCATAAAAATATCTTGGAAGAAGCTTGAATTCATTCACGAAAAATAATTCTGACCTCTTCTTTTTCCTTCTCTCCCCTCCCCCCATATTTGTCTTTGTCGCTCTCGCACTCCTATGAAGTTGACTTTATCTCAATCCTTGAGGTTGCGGGAATCGAACCCGCGCATCTTACGATGTACTTACGCTTCAGTGACCTAAGCTATAGAGACAGTTCGGTTTTGATGCTTATGATTGTCAATATAACACAGTGAAATCGTGTCAGTTGTGTACATTTTCAGAGTAGAAGTGATCTTTTGAAAAAACTGTTATCATATAAACAAATGTCAGATAAGTTGGTCGTGGATACCACAGATTCTTCCCAAATTATTTCTATCCCAATGTTATTGAAGAATAACTTATTATTGAGTATGAATGAGAATTTCTGTGAATTTACTTGGAAGCTGTACATAAAATTGAGCGTGAAAAGTTCAGTAATTTGTAAAATATTTGTGTCCTAAAGATCCGCTAATTCCAGTGCGGGTATTAAAAGGTTACGAAATCGTAATTTTCGCACAATTTGAAATCTCTTGGCATGTTTATAGATTTTTCAAGCTTTCGATTTGTGACCGAATTTATCACATGTGTAATTCGATTATAATTAAAGGCACATTCCGAGTGTTATTCATGTCAATTCATATGATTAGGTATTCATAACCTAAACCTGCTGACAATCTATCTTCTCAAACATATTTTGTTAAAGTCTTCCAGGAAAATATCTTTCAAACGCTTCTCAAAGATATTTTCAAGATATCTCGCATGGTCGTCTTGGAGATGTCTTGAATCGAGACATCTTTGAGAAATCTTTCACAAGATGTCTTTGCAACACTTCTGGAAGATATCTTTAAGAACTCTTCAAGAACGTTCTTGAAGATCTCTCAATTGAGTGTTCTTTTAGATATCTTCAAGAACTGCGTGCTGTGTGGGAATAAAAGTGTGTTTTGCATTGAATGTTTGAAAATATTTCATTTCAGCAGTTCGAAACTATTGGCAGAATATAAATGATCAAGAATTAAGTCAATCTTTTGAGATTCACACAACCTTAAAATTGGCGCGGAACAAAATTTCATTATATGCGATGTATTAAAAGCATGCTAATGTAATTTGTCAGATCCATCGATACAGGCTCCACCGCAGTTCATTTGCATCGGCTCCAAATGGAGAATATTGGAAGATTTGACACAAGTTTAAACATTAACAAATTCTCATTTTCAATGTCTCATAAACGTTCCATGGAAACCTAAATAAAACTATACCAGACATTCGTACATCCCTGGTATATACATGCGGTGTCTCTTGAACATTCCGAAACATTTTCAGAACATTCCAATGTTTCAGAAGACGTTCCGACGATGTTGATAGAACCTCCCGGTGCTGTATGGGATGTGAAAGTGAGGCGCTCTGGTCGGTACTAACGGTTATATATATAGGTATACGTATATATGTATGTGAAAGGGAATTGGAAGTTATATATAAAAAAAAACTAAAGCGAATGAGTTTGAACCAAAAGTTTAATAATCTCAAACTCGTTAAATTTCCCTTCAACAAACAATAGCCGATTCCCGACTCGATTCCCAATTAGTTTATAACTAATCTGTTCAGTACCTTTATCTGAACAAGCTTCAATTCATAGATCACAACGATCACTTGAAAACTAAATTTTCGCAAACCAAACAAGCGGCGAGTCGTTACTCCACGTTCGAAACACGAAGCAGTGAGTTGCACGGTAAAACCCACTCCAGTACTCTCGAACAAAGGCTTCACACAAGGAGATTTTCCAAGCCCCTATTATCGAGCACGATTAAAGACAATAGAATATTTCCGCACGCAAAATACAAGAAAACTAGGAAATTTCTCACTGCTTCGATCGAATAGAGATCAAGCACGAGGTACCGAACGCTTCGTAACGACTAATTTGAATTCCAAGCGTACAAGCAGTTCGTATCGAAAATTCACACACACACAAACACACATAAGCGAGTGGTAAGCGTAGGAACGGCTGGCCGTTTACAGGCGCAACCAAGAAAGAGCCAGAATTCCACAACATTCCGCCCGCCTCGTTTCTTCGGAGAAGAAACGAAACTACTCAGATCCAGCCTCTAGGCTGACCGGCAACAGACATACCTTTGTAATGGGGCGTTTAAATAAACCAGAAGCCGTTTTAACGGTTACCACCCGCACCAAATTATCCGCACCCGGATGGCATCCAACTACGCGGCCGAGCTCCCATCTAGCGGGAGGCAAGTTAACATTTTTCAGCAGTACAAGATCTCCCGACTTAATATTCGACCTGCGCCAATACCAGTTAGAACGCTGTTGGAGCGAGTGCAAATAGTCACGATTCCATGATTTCTAAAATTGTTCTGTTAACCGCTGGACCGCTTGCCAGCGAGATAAGCGGTTCTCTTGCACATCCAGTACAGAGGGGGTCGGTCTTGCCTTGAGACTGGTACCGATCAAGAAGTGACCAGGCGTTAGCGCTTCCAACGACTCAACATCATCGAACAACGGCGCAATGGGACGAGAATTGAGACAAGCCTCGACGCTACACAGAACAGTTTGAAATTCGTCCCTCGCTGGAGTGACGGAGCCCAATAAACGGCGTAAGTGAAATTTCACTCGTTTCACCCCCGCCTCCCAGATTCCACCAAAGTGGGGTGCCCCAGGAGGAATAAAATGCCATCTTATGCTATCGGTAACACATCTATCTCTCAATGTAGCGTCTCGCACGATACTTCTGAAACAAGCGGCAAGTCCTTTCGTGGCACCAACGAAATTTGTACCGTTATCCGAGTACATATCGGAGGGCATGCCACGTCGCACCATAAACCGATCGAGAGCCGCGATAAAGTCCGAAGCGGAGCAACTGTCTACGAGTTCCAAATGGATGGCCTTGACAGAGAGACAAACAAACAAGCTAACGAAAACCTTCACCGTTCGATTCCCACGGCCTTTTGACAAGCGCACAAGAAATGGGCCGGCATAGTCCACCCCCACATGCGAAAATGGTCTTGTCGGAGTTACTCTGCAAGCGGGCAGAGCACCCATAAGTTGTTGTGGTGATGCCGCCCGATGTCGCGTGCAAACAACGCAGTTTGAAATACAGCGTTTCACCAACGTTCTGATCCCAAGAATCCAGTAATCTTGCCTTAAATGATGAATCATCAAATGAGCGCCACCGTGTAATGTTTGATCGTGAGCTCGCCTTACTAGCAATATGGAAAGCTCACAGCTAGGCAGAATTATAGGGAACTTCTGATTATATGGAAGAGAGCTTTTGGCAAGTCGACCTCCTACACGCAAAACTACAGAATCATCCAGGAATGGATTCAACCTCAAAATGCTACTTCTCTTAGATAACGGCTTACGCGCAGCTAAGCAATTCAACTCAGGAAGGAAAAACAGCTTTTGTAATTTCTTGCACCAGAACATTTCCGCCTCCTGAAACTCGTCGACAGCTATGCTTCGATCTTGGAAAACTGCAGATTTCAGACGCGCACGAGTAACAAAGCGAAAACAATAGCAAGTTATTCGAATTAGTCGCAACCAGGATGAAACCGGCCGGAAAGGACTCCAAATAACCTCAACGGTAACTGTCATCACAGTCTTCTCCACTTTCAATTCGGATAAAGCAACAGAAGAAGGCTCTACGACCACCGCAGGCCAATTATTCTGAGATTCCCTCAACCAGTGAGGCCCTCGCCACCACAGCTCACATTCTGGCAGCTTTTCTGCAGAAATGCCCCTAGACGCAATGTCTGCCGGGTTTTCCTTGCAAGCTACATGCTTCCAAACTGCATCCGGAACTTGAGATTGGATACCGGATACCCGGTTCGCAACAAAAGTTGTCCACCGGCTAGGAGCGCTGCATATCCACGACAAAGCGACTGTAGAATCAGTCCAACAAAACACCGGAACTTCAGTTAATTCCATCGACGACTGCACAAAGCAAACTAGTTTGGAAAGCAAATGAGCAGCACACAGTTCTAACCTTGGAATGGAAATGGACTTGAGAGGTGCAACCTTAGTTTTAGCAGCAAGTAATGAAATCCTCGGGGCGAAGCGATTATTGCATACCCTAAGGTAAATTAAAGCAGCGTAAGCCACGTTCGAGGCATCCGCGAAACCATGTATAGAAATTTGATCGCCACAATAAAGCTGCCCAGTCCAGCGAGGGATAACCACATTTTGTAAATGCACAAGCTCATTATAATACCGTATGCATTGCGTGTTTAAATCAAGAGGGAGCGGATCATCCCAACCTAATTTTCTTGTCCACATAACCTGCAGTAGAATCTTTGCCTGAACGGTTACAGCAGCGACCCATCCTAAAGGATCAAAATTGCGTAGGATACACGATAAGAAGGTACGCTTGGTTAAAGAGCTAACTTCCTCAAGTTCAGCATGATAATAGAAGCAATCAGAACCTGGATTCCATAGAATCCCCAGCAAGCGTAGCTTCTCATCCTGCATTAGAAGTTTATCGCACGCCAAGCCATGATCATGCGTATCGATATCCAGCAACAATTCCGACGCGCTGCCGGCCCATTTTCTCAGGCGGAAACCGCCCGTCATGAGCAGCTCGGATACTTCGTGCTTCAAGCATTGAGCAGAATCAAGGTCTTCGGCTCCAAACAACACATCATCGACATAAACGCGATGCTGAAGAATTTTAGCGGCATTCGGAAATTTCTCCGCTTCATCGAGAGCAAGCTGCTTGATCACACGATTCGCAAGGAATGGTGCGCAAGCGGTGCCGTATGTGACAGTCAACAACCGATACGAATCTAGAGTTGAGCCAGTATCAGCTCTCCAAAAAATCTTTTGAAAATCTACATCCCGGGGATCGATCCAGATTTGCCGAAACATTTTCTCAATGTCGGCACACAGAACATACTGAAAACTTCTCCAGCTGCAAATCAATGAAAACAGATCAGCCTGCAATTTGGGACCTACTAATAAGAAATCGTCCAAGGACTTCCGATTGGCGGTATGCATAGAAGCATTGAACACAACGCGTAACTTTGAGGTAGAGCTACTGTCCCTCCAAACTGGATGATGGGAGATGTAACACCCATTCTGCAACGAATCAATTTCTTTGACCAATTCCATATGGCCCTTGGATAAATATTCGGCCATGAAATACCTATAAGCCTGAAACTTATCCGAATCAGCTGAGAGTCGCTGCTCATTTTTGAGAAAAAACTGCCGAGCGATATCAGCTGAACGCGGCAAATCTATTCCATTTTCAGATTTGAACGGTAGTCTCACTACGTATTTGCCATCTGCAGAACGTGAATGGGTATTCACAAAAAGCTGCTCGCATTCCATTTCTTCTAGGGTGAGTTTAGAAGCGACAGGAATGTCTTCCAACTCCCAAAATCTAGAAAGCGACTGATCTAGTTCCTGACATAGGCAGATATGATTCACGGAAACGGTCGCACAACTTGCAGGATATGTTCCGTAAACCACCCAACCAAATATACTGTTCTGTGCAACAGGAGCGTTGCTCGGTCCCTTACGCATTTCTGGTAATAATATATCCCCTAAATAATCAGCGCCTATGATTAACTCGATGGATCCTGGCCGTTGAGGGGCAGGATCCGCCAACGTAAGTTGTTCCAGATGAGTCCAACGCTCATTGACATTCATCAATTTAGTAGTATACGAGGTTAAGCGCGGCAGCACCAACGCCCTGACCTCAACAACAGGCCCACGACGGTGAACCGGTTCGATTGAAAAGCTAGCAGCAGCTCTAACTGTTATCGTCGAACTGTCTCCAACAGCGCTCACCTTAGCTTCTATGCGCTCTTCCTTCACGTTCAAGAGCCGGGAGATATTCTCCGAAAGAAAGGTAACTTGAGAACCTAAATCAAGCAACGCTCTGGCCTCAACAAATCTACCATTTTTCGTGCGCAGTAATACAATAGCAGTAGGCAATAGAATAGCACAAGGCAAGCTTCTGTGCACAACTTGCGAACAAGTCGATGAGTGAACGTTACTTCTATCACTCTGAGATTCGTAAGGAATATCAGAATCAAGTTCGGCCGAATGACTCGAATTTGACGCACCAGCAGGGTTAGGTTGTACAGATTTATGCAATAATGAATGATGCCTTTGATTGCACTGAAAACATACGTTACTGCTTTTGCAATTTGACAGGAAATGCCCTTTGCTCAAACAATTGAGGCAACATTTGTTTTGCTTCACAAATTCCAAGCGCTGCGCTACTGACTTTTGTTTAAAACGGTCGCAATGAAACAAGCGATGATCATTTTTACATAAAATACATTCATCAGAAAAAACATTAGTTTGGCATGAACGAAAAGTATTGTTGTTTCTGCTATTATATTTGCTTGGTTTAGCATTTGCAGAAAAAGATGTTCCTACAGCAGAAGATTCTAACGCTCGAATTGTTGCGGACAAAAAACTTTCGATTTTAGCAAAAGTTGGACTTGTTGTCGTGTCCTTTAAATCTAACTCCCATTCTGTTCGTGTTTGTAAATCTAATTTGCTAACAAGTAAGTAAACCAGAATAGGGTCCCATGTCTCGTTATATACCGAAAGATTAGCAAGGGCAGTAACAGCATTACTCGTAGAATCTAAAATATATCTTAAATCATGTACGTTACGTGATTTTAAGCAAGGAATGCTAATAAAACTGTGCAAATACGCTTCAATAATCAGCCTTTGATTCTCGTATCTCTCCTGTAAAGCGGTCCAAGCAGCGTTATAGTTTGCAGCGGTAGTTGGCAGACTCTCAATGAGCAGCAAAGCCTCCCCAGACAAGCATGACTTCAAAAATTGAAGCTTCTGCTCGTTCGAAGTTTGCGGATAAGCCTCAAAAATAGCCTGAAATTGGTCCTTGAAGGAATTCCACTTCAAATAAGACCCCGAGAACTTCGGTAAATCCAGTCGGGGTAGTTGAAAAGGTCTTACTTGCACCTGTGAAGTATCGAGTGAATTAGAGGTTGAAACAGCAGCAGGAGGATTCGAGGGCAAAAGAGCCAAAAATCCAGACAAAGCTTTCTCGTACGCTTCTTCAACTGAAGCAAATTTATCCGCTTTGAAATATTCAATTTGAAGTTTTTCCTGCTCAGTTAGAATCATACTTAGTTGCAAATGCTTTGTTTTAGCATCCTCCCAATAAGCATTTAATCGCTCTATACGTTTATTTATATTCACCGTATTGATATTTTGTGCACCTACTTTCTTGAAATTAGTTACACTCCTTTCGATAAAACCCTGAGTCTGAAGCAATGATGCTACGAGTTCATCAATTTCAGGCATGATTTTAAATTCGTTCTCTTAAAGTCCAACGAACGAATTTATAAGAATGACAGCTGATGTGTCACACAGACAGATACAAGAAGTCGAATGAATAGATGAAGTACTTATCTTTGTGTTGACGCTGCGTATACTCAACACATGTAGGTGATACCTGGTATAGACCTCCCCGTCCACACGTCCCGACGTCTCGTCTACAAGCAAGCGTGCGATGATATGACGACCAAGCTCACAAAGAGAGGAACGAAGATAGTCGAAAACGGCCGATGACGTAGCAAGCGTTTGTCGGGAAGCGTAGCACACGTGTATATGGACGAATATCCGTGTCCCTTAGCGACAGTGGAATACGTTCAACGAGAATCAAACTCGATTATTTTCAGCGCACCGAATTTTGCACCAAGGTCAAAACAAGTAAACATCGACAAGAGTTCAATAGAAAAGCGGTTAAACGTATATATATCAAGAATCGAGCCGGCGAATCCGGCTCGAAGGACCACTAATGAAAGGGAATTGGAAGTTATATATAAAAAAAAACTAAAGCGAATGAGTTTGAACCAAAAGTTTAATAATCTCAAACTCGTTAAATTTCCCTTCAACAAACAATAGCCGATTCCCGACTCGATTCCCAATTAGTTTATAACTAATCTGTTCAGTACCTTTATCTGAACAAGCTTCAATTCATAGATCACAACGATCACTTGAAAACTAAATTTTCGCAAACCAAACAAGCGGCGAGTCGTTACTCCACGTTCGAAACACGAAGCAGTGAGTTGCACGGTAAAACCCACTCCAGCACTCTCGAACAAAGGCTTCACACAAGGAGATTTTCCAAGCCCCTATTATCGAGCACGATTAAAGACAATAGAATATTTCCGCACGCAAAATACAAGAAAACTAGGAAATTTCTCACTGCTTCGATCGAATAGAGAACAAGCACGAGGTACCGAACGCTTCGTAACGACTAATTTGAATTCCAAGCGTACAAGTAGTTCGTATCGAAAATTCACACACACACAAACACACATAAGCGAGTGGTAAGCGTAGGAACGGCTGGCCGTTTACAGGCGCAACCAAGAAAGAGCCAGAATTCCACAACAGTATGTTTAGTATGAATATGTATATCTCTCCTACTAACACAAACACGCGATCATATCCGTGTATTATTTATGCCGCCATATTGGCCACGTGCCTTAAAGGTCTGTCTACACAAATTCCGTAGTGTCAAACGGATGACCGTGAACGTAACCGTGGCGAACGTATGAACGTATCCGTAGCGAATGGAAGAACGTATCCGTAGAAACAATTACGTTTTTCTGTCTAAATCATGGTTTAAACACCATGGTCTAAATTAGGGATCCTTTAATGAGAGATCGGACAATCAACTGCTGATTACGGATTGGTCGGCCGCCATTAGTGGGATAGGTACTGATATTTATGAAAATATTCGAGATACATATTTAAAGTCAGCTTATTCATGTATAATACTTACAATTAAGTGAATCTGAAACATTCTTCGAACAAAGCATGTAAATACATTTGAGAAAAATGATTTTAATAAAATAACATACACTATGCATGCTTAACTAAACTATAGAAAAAACCGGAAGTATCCCACTGATGGTGACTGATTGTCCGATCCCTCATTAAAGGATCCCTAGTCTAAATAGATTTCAGCAGTAAACGTAAAAAGAGTCTTGTAAGTACACGTGTGGTTTCACTTCAGGGTCTCACCGGAATTATAAAAGATTGTCAATAATGAATGTAAGTAGCCTGTTTTTATAATAAAAATCAACAAAATATGTTGTGCTTTTTTTTTTAACGTAAAATCTCAAGGCAGAATTATTCAAGTCATAACCTTGAAATTTGACTTCCGGTTGAACTACCATAGCGGTGTGACGCTTTCAAAAGCTCTGCGATAAAATCTGATTTACTTATGTAGTGGACAATTCTTATAAAGGAGAAAAGTTGTTTATGTTTAAATGAATCCTTAATGTGACGTAACAAACATCCGATATCGGTGCGATTTCAATATCTAGCCAGATATTGGAGAAGATAAAAAGGTTGACGCGAAACCTTACTTCGAGAGAGAGAGAGAGAGAGAGGAAGATAGACGCCGAGCAAGGATCTTGGTTTGATTTAAAATATTTGTACTGCTCTTGTAACTTTCGGAATGGGAAGGAGAGGATTAAATCCTAATACTAAGGAAGATCAAATTCCAAGCAAGCCAAAGGTTCCGGATTTGAGGAAGGTAGAGATTTCCCTGTCAATGAAAACAAACAGATATTTCGAATACGATAATGCTCTATACATTGTGCATTTTGAAAGATCATCAGAAAAGGTAAGCCAGTCTTCTCTCAGTGAACTGGGTTTAGGAATAAAATTAAATAAATTCCTTCCGAATTTTGCGGACGAAGCAAGAGATATAGTGAGAATTGGAGATGATCGTTTCGAAATTTCTTTTGACAACTATAAAATTGCAAATAGCTTTGTTGAAAACGATTTACGAAATAAAGCGATTCACTCACAAGAATCGTGGATTTCTTACATACCAAATTATAAAATTTGCAAGTCTCTTGTTGTTGATAAAATTGATATGAATGTTGACGTTAATAAACTCAAAGAGGGTATAAGAAATCAACCGTTCTGGGCTCACCACTTCCAAGTTCTGGAAGTGGAAAGAATTACCAAGAGGGACTCAACCTTGAATGAAGTCGTTGACTCTTCAGTTTCCACCACATATACGCCAACAGAAATGGTAAGGATAAAGTATAGAGACCTTTATAGACCTCCTAAATTAATCATATATGGAAAGCTATACATTTACAAAGTCAGACGCTGTAATACCTGCCAAAGATTTGGACATGTAGACCAATGGTGTAAATCTAAGAATAGGCCTAGATGTTACATTTGCGGAGAAAATCATCCTTCGAAGGAGTGTAAGTCAGAAACGGTAAAATGCATTAACTGCAAATACGTGGAAGGAAGAAATTCTAACCACCAAGCGAATGATAACACTTGCCCCGAGTTCTTGAAACAAAAGGTATTAAAAAAGGTTATGGCGTATAGGGAGATTCCTTATAAGGAAGCAGCTTCTATTTATAAGACGTATAATGGTAACCCCCCTCTCACAGATATATCTTACTCTCAATCAGCAAACCCTACTTTGGGAAATTATATTCCGTCTAGAACCGAACTTGATGTAAGTTCAACGCCAATTCAAAATGCTGACGAACTAACGGAACCTATGAATGAATCTTTACCCATTGACTTGCACACTATTAATATTATATTAAAAACTGTCTTACCTAATGCTATAAAGTCTTCTTTTAAAGATCTTCCTGAGGGATACCAAAATGAACTTTGGGTAAACGAGAGGTCAAGTTCGATTCTTGATCACATTATATCTAACTTAAAACTAACTTACGTCTGACAATTTTTAGTCTCAATTATCTTCTCTCTTGAGTACTCTTCTAAGTTTCATTTTATTCGTTTGGACCTGCATTCGTTTTCGTTTTTTCACCAAGTGATCTTATCTCTTAATATTACGTATTTGTTAGGGATAGTCCAGATTATATCTCCACGGACATATTACCTTCTGAAACTCATTAATAGGATAAATGAAATCATAACAACTACACTTGCATGCTCTTTATCAAAGGGATGCTTAAATTTGCTGATTTCATATAAATCAAAGATTTATGTTGAAACACAAAGAAATTTCTCATTAAAAGATCAATACACTTCAAAATATGAAATATTTTGGATTTTCAAATTTAGAACGAGAAAACTGTTTATTTGTCCGATCATGTTGAATTTATGCACTAATCTCTTTTGCGTGTTTAATGCGCTTTATAAAGTCACGGCAATTTTCATGTTCTATAATTTAAATATCACTCTTCATATTATCCAATCATTCCTTGATTTAAAAAATTTTTTTTTTCTTCTTCTCTATTCAAAAATGGCTAAGCAACTAAAAATATTGCAATGGAACTGCCACGGTCTTTTCTGTAGGACGCACGAACTCCCTGGCCTGTTGGGTAATGGAGAAGTAGATATTTTGTGTGTCTCTGAAACATGGCTTAATGAGTCCTCAAACTACAGATACCCTGGTTATATAATATATCGCACAGATTCAGTCACCCATCTAAATTCTAGAGGTACTGCAATTTGCATCAAACAAACTATTCCTCACGATTCAATAGAAAATGAATCAATCCCGATTTTTGATGACTGTAAAAAAAATCAAATAGATAATACAGGTATAAAAATCTTGATTAATAAAAAAACAACACATATATTTTTAATCTATAATCCACCTCATAGTCAATCAAATCCATATAAGGAGAATAACTTCTGGAACAAATTTTTCAATTACTTCAATTCTTTAGAATCCTGTATTATTACAGGCGATTTTAACGCCAGATCTTCAATGTGGAATCCTGTTGAGAAAGGAGTTTGATAATCATGAAGGTAGGGAAATCAAGAATGAGATACAAGATACATTACTCATTTATTTAAATAATGAGGAACCCACAAGACCTTTTGATAATACTAACGCTGGAACGGCAATAGACTTGACCTTCGCGTCACCGGATATTGCTTGTAAATCTTCCTGGCAAGTTATTAAAGACACAAAAGGTTGTGATCATTATCCAATTCTTATCAAAATCAATTCAAGTTCCCAGTCTAAAATTCCTACGAGACCTTTGATAACTAGTACAAAAGTTGATTGGCCCATGTTTACTAAGGTACTTCAGGAAAGCTTACAGAACTTCTCCTTCACTGAATCAGTTGAGACGGATTATAAAATATTTATCTACATGATTAAAAATTCTATTATCCAATCTGGTGGAAAAATTAAAAATCATAAAGAAAGTTACAAATCCCAACCTCCCCCATGGTGGACTGATGAATGTTATAATATCATAAAAAACAGATCTTTACTATATAAAAAGTTCATTCAAAACCCGAGTGGAGAAAATTTGCTAAATTACAACAAAGAGGTAAAATCCTCTAGTAAACTTCTAAAAAAATACAAAAAGGAAAAATTTGTGGAATTTATCAACTCTATTAATCCCAATATGGAACCGAAGCTATATTGGAATTACTTCAAAAAATTTAACAGTAAAAAAATTTCGATCAACCATCCTACCTCAGATCTTCAAAATAATATCAAGATTGCTTCAGCGATTGAAAAACTAAAGGGTTTTGATTCTGACGCTGATTACAGTGATGAGATTTCCGAAGAAATAAATGATAATCTGGGCATTCAGGACAATCTTGAATACCTTACTAGGCCTTTTGTTATGAAAAAAAATTAAAGCAATTATTGATATACTTGAAACAAATTCCGCCTCAGGTCCAGATCTCATCTCGAATGAGATAATTGTTAGACTCCCTCATATTGCATTGGAAATCTTACTCAAAATTTTTAACCAAATCTTAACCCAGGGTAAAATACCTCAAGACTGGAAGGTGTACGATGTCATTCTCATTGAAAAGCCAAATAACAAGGGATATAGACCAATCGCACTTACATCATGTATTATGAAAATTTTTGGAAGATTGATTCATACGAGACTTGAATACTGGGCTGAATCCAACTATGTAATTCTGAACTATCAGTTCGGCTTCAGAAAGCAAAAAAGTTGCACAGACAATATAAATATTCTCACCTCTTACATCAACTATGCATTCTTAAAAAAACAGAGCACGGGGGCCGTGTTCCTAGATCTCCAGGGTGCTTTCGATCAGGTCAACCCGACTAAACTGTTTAGTCTTCTCACAAGGAAAGGATTACCATATAGGATGGCACATTTAATATACTCCTTGATAAAAGAAAGGAACATAAAAGTGTACGTCAGCGGTCAATTCATTAAGGAGGTAGTGATTAAGAAAGGTTTGCCACAAGGTGTTATTCTCAGCCCAATATTATTCAATATTTACATCTCTAACATCCATCAATCTATACCTAGGGACATTCATATTTTATGCTATGCAGATGATATCATCATATTTTTTTCCAACGCTAATATTAAAAAGATTTATGAAATTTTAAACTCTGGTTCAAGAACCTTGAATGAATACCTTAATAGATTAGATATGAAGATTTCATCTTCCAAATCTAAATTCTGCTTATTCTCACAAAAGACCTCACTGAAAGATATAATTGACTCAAATGATCTAATGATCAAAATCAATGATTCTCCAGTACAGTCTAAATCCGAGATCAAGTTCTTAGGAGTTTATTTGAATCACAAATTAAATTGGAATACGCACATCAAGTATATTAGAAGTAAATCATTGTCTTGCTTGAAAGTTCTTAAAATATTTGTTAAAAATAAAAGTGGAGGACATCCTGAAGTCCTTCTCAATATTTACAAGGGCCTTATCAGAGCCAATCTTGATTGGGGATCTCTAGCATCTGGGAATTTGAACAAGGGACAATCCACTGCCCTTGATAGAATTCAATTTGCTCCAATTCGTTTAGCATTGGGATTGATGGAAACTACCCCAACAAATGTTTTGCTTGACCTTGCAGGAGAATATCCTCTATTTGTGAGAAGACAAAACCTCATAAATAAATATTGTGTGAAAATTCTATCGCAACCAGCATATTCTGAATAACAATCTAGAAAAATACTCTAAGCTTCTACTAGACACCAGATATGTTAATATAAAGAAAAAAGATAACTTATGCAATTCCTGGATAAAAATGAAAGAATTGTTTTCTGATATAAAAAGATACAACATTCCAATTCAATTCCAGTATAAAGAGGACATCAGGCAAATGGAAATTGCAGTTGATTTAATCACAGGGGTAACTATTGAAACTCAAAAGGACCCAAATAAATTCTTTAGTAATTTAGCGAAAGAAAAATACCCAAATGACAATCTGATATGCACAAATGGCTCTAAGGAATTTGCTTTAGCAACAGGATGTGCGATGCACCATGTAAACAGAAACCACTCTCTAATGTCCAAACTAAATAGACTTTGCTCTATCTTTGAGGCGGAAGCACAGGCAATCATAAATGCAATTTGTTACATAAAGAAGAACAAACTGTCAAAAACTCTGATTGCTTCTGACTCCAAAAGTGTACTGATTTCTCTAAACTCCTCAGATCTCAAAGGGAAACATAATCCTATTAAATATACTTTAAAATATCATTTATATAACTGCCTAAGTAATGAACTAAATGTCAAATTCATTTGGATACCTGCTCATATAGGTATAATTGGCAATGAAAAGGCAGATAAATTTGCTAAAAAGGCTTTAAGTCTGCCTGAGCCCAGAACGGTCAAGTATTTTTATAAAAATACCTATGAATACATCAATAAAAACACAAAAGACGAAGCTAGAACCTCAGTACTTAGTATCTGGGAAACAGAAGGAAAAAAATATTTTGAATTAATTGAAACTGCCTTCAAATATAACAAAACCTGGTTTCACAGGGCAAAAATTAACAGACAGATAATCAGTAATATCTCGCGAATTAGATCCGGTCACGTTAAATTAAATGAACATTTATTCCGGAAAAACATTGTCTCTTCACTCAATTGTCATTGTGGTGCTGAGACCCAGAGTATAGATCACGTTTTCTTCGACTGCCCTTCGTATGAGAAAGGCAGAGGTAAACTCATTAACGACCTACTTAAACTGAAACCCTTTGGTGGTGGTCAACAGTTGAATATAGTGAACTTCTCCTTTCCTGATGACCGAAATGTTTGGTTTGCTATTAATAAATTTCTATTGTTGAATAATTTGAATTTATAATCTTCTCCTTTTCTTAATATTTTGTCACGAATATATTAATTCCGTATAATCATGATGTTCTTTATAGTCAAGCAATTGTAGCTTTTAAATGTGACCTACCAGGGTCCTTGCGAAGCCTAAACCAGGAATCTCCTGGATAAACACCTACAAGAATTATTCCTCAAGTTCATGAAATAACTCCTGAATATAATTTGGGAGTCAAGAGAACATATCCTGATTCAAATATTGGAGCCAAAAGAATATAGATGGCAGCCTTGAATAGATAGCTATTCAATTTTCTACATCGCATCTTCAATATGAGTTGTCGCACGAATGCACGAATGTCAGCAAGCAAGAGGCTCCTGTGACTGAAGTCAGATAGGAGTATAAAAGACAAAAGCATAGAAGAAAATAAAAAAATAGAAAATAAAAGTAAATAATAAAAAGGCAATAAAAGAAGAAAGAAACATATAAATCCGACGAAAAATTGGCGTATAGGCTTTCATTGGCCTCAGCCACTTATAATCATAATCCTTGAAATTCAAATATACGTTGCAGAATATTGAAAAGAAATTTCATAATTTCTGTTCGCAAAAATATTTATTGTGGTTTGTAATGAAGAGAGAGGAATTAATGATTGTTCACTTGATGTTTTTCATATGTGTCTAAATCATATAAAAAATCAGTTTCAAAAATGTTTGTTTCAGATTGAAAGGATATGGTACGTAGCTGCACCTTGATGGAAAACCAGATGTAATCCACCTATGAAATTGCATGGATCACTTTTATGAATTTTAGTGTTATGGTAACTGGTAAGTTGCCTACATCTCGAAATTCCAGCGTTCGTCTTGAATTATTTTTGAAATCATTTTTACTATCTACGCTCCTGTTGAATCTTATTAAAGTAGATAACATTCAAAAGTTTTTATGCAACTCGATATGTTTATTTGAAACAGGACCGATGAGCTTTTACTTGGATTGATCAGGATTTCAAAACAAAGCAGCAATAAAAACCTAGACCAAATATATACCAGAAATGGATGAATCCGCCTTACTGTTGATATTTCTACTCCTTGGAATGGGCATCAGAAAACGTAGGAATAAAATAATCAGGAGAAGAAGATTTTGGGTTCGACCTATCAACTTGAGGAGGTGGACCGAAGGAGATTTTGACACTCTCTTCCAACAGTTGGAAGCAGACAGTGCATTATTTCAAAAATATACTCGAATGTCTGTCCAACAATTTGAAACTATATTGAAACTGGTGGGCCCAAATTTACAAAATAACAGTCCTCGGGTTATAGAACCTGAACAGAGGTTGGCAATAACATTGAGGTAACTTGAACATTCAAATACGAATCTTTCTCACTATCAAAGTATAGTTTTACACAAGAGTGTTGAAATATTCAAAATCCTAATAAAAATATGTTACATATAACAATTTTGTGTAGTCTTACAGAGTAAGAGGCAACTGTAATTATTTCTGGGGAGCGAAAAATTTTTCGTGTCCAAAATGAAAATTTCTGGAACCGAAACGTTTTTTGGAATTCAGAGAAAAATTTTAGTTTCGTTTCCGTCTGAAGTTTGTATGTACATATATATGTGTGTGTGTATGTATGTATGTATATATGTATGTATGTATGTATGTGTATGCGTATGCGTATGTATGTCGGATAACATACAAGAATGACACAGTAATGAATTCTGAAAAAAGAACTTTTTTTCAACTTTTTTCGAATATCATGTTGTGTTACCATATAATATACAAGGTGTCTATCGCCTGGAAATTCTATGCGTCTCATTGGTCATTCCATTCAACGAGAATTTGTGATTGATCAATTCCGTTAGAATTTCCAGGCAGTGGACACCCTCATATAATTTCTCAGAAATTGTAACTCTGCAAAAAAAGGCAGACAAATTTAGACGAATAAGTGACGAAAACCGTTCCAAGTCGTATGTGCTAATTTTATTTGATTCATGATGTATGTTCAATGTGATATATAAATTAAAGTACAAATCATTAGGATAGACTATTAGGAATATAATGAGCATGTTAAAGAAAATATTCTAATACTATTTTTGAAAAATTCTTACTCTTCAAACGTGATATGAAAATACGAATATATCTAAGTGTATATGCTGCACTCAATGTATTAACGTTATTCGGTCGAAGTACTATTCAAATTGTTTCATATTCCAATTATATACCTTTTTTATGTGAATAGGAGTGATGGTTCATTATTATCTTGAATTTTGCAAATTATAAAATATTTGATTCACCTAATCGAATTTGATTGAGTTGTATTCGAAAGCTCATATGTTTTAAAATAAAATAAACGTTCTAATTTACATGTATATGATTTTTTAAGACCTTACAATTTTTATATTCAAGCGAGGATTTATTTTGGTCTAATTTGAGAACAATACATCCATTCTACAGGAACTTGTTCAATCACAAAATGAATACTTGACAAGAAAAATAACATTGGAGTAAATAATGTTCTTCATTCTACAGTTGTGAAGTAGATTCCTGTAACATAACACAAACTTATTGATACTGTCGTTTGAAAGGGGACACGATCTTTTCATTTGATTAATGTTATCAATATTGATTGATCTTGATGCCGCAAAATTCAGCCAAAAATTAACGAATATCCCAGAATATTCGGTTACAAATTTCAGAATCTGAATTGCTACTTCAAACTTGAAGAGAATTTTTCGATTAATTTGTCAAAAAATTTCCAAACTTATGTTTTTATGTTATGATTGAGATGAATTATTTATAATAAACAATGAAAGCAAATGTGTTCCATTTTTTCCACAGAGTATTCGCTTGAAAACAAACAAAAATGTTTCTTAGTCCACAACTAATAATTAAAATAAAAAAATTCTAAACAAAATCCAATAAATTCGTTAACCTTCAATCAGATCTTGCGGAACGACCATCGATTAATGTGAGCTAAAAATATTTTGCCTGATGTTGAATGGGATGAAAAAATATACATTCGGGTAAATTGTCTTCGAAAATTCACTACATTTTATAATCTTATTTCATGTACTACCGAATACAGTTACGTGTCTATCATAATATTGAAAAGTAATATCATAAATACAAAATAAATTGCGCCCAACTCTCATATAATTTTCTCTCTTAACACATTTTGAACCTATTCCAGTCTTTTCTTATGAGTGAAATATTAGAAACAACAACAAAAATATAAAACATTAGAATCAACAGAAAATTATTTTACAAGGTATGAAAAGTGACCTGTTGAAAGTGAAACAATATGTTCCTGTAATTCAAAGATTCGTTTTCCAGATGAAAAATGAAAATGTGATCAGGGGTTTTTGGGGTCGCTGATTACGAATCTGCTGTTTGAGTTCCAAAATTCAAAATGTCGAATCCAATATGGCGGACGAAAATTTTAAAAATCATCGGATTCTCCTCAAATTGGGTACCCAACGGTTTTTGGGGTCGCTGATTACGGATCCGTTGTTCTCATTTCGAAATTCAAAATGGCGGATCCAATATGGTGAACGAAAATTGGAAGAAATCATCGGATTTTTTTCAAATTTGGTGATCAGAGATTTTCGGGGTCGCTGATTACGAATCCGCTGTCTGAGTACCCAAATTCAGAATGGCAAATCCAATATGGCGGACGAAAATTGAAAAAATTATCGGATTCTTTTCAAATTGGGTACCCAGGGATTTTTGGGGTCGCTGATTACAAATCCGTTGTCTGCATTCCGAAATTCAAAATGGCGGATCCAATATGGTGGAATAAAATCGAGAAGATCACCGGATTTTCTTCAAACTCGGCATCCAGGAGTTTTTGGGGTCACCAATTACGAATCCGTTGTCAAAATTTTGGAATTCAGAATGGCGGGTCCAATATGATGGACAAAAATTAAGAAAATCATCGGATTCCCTCCAAACTCGGTACCCAGGGGTTTTCGGGATCGCTGATCACGAATCCGTTGTCAGAATTCCGAAATTCAGGATGGCGGATGCCAAAAATCAAAACTTCATTCATAGCTTAATATTAAACAAGAACTAAACGGCCCATTTTGTTGTTCTTATTATGATCATTATTATTATTATTTCCAACATTGAATCATTATTAATATAATTATCGAATGATATTTACACACCAAATGTGTTAAATCGAAAGATATATACATTCACAATATATACAATAATATAAAAAACTGAAATCGTAATGGTTTTTACTTCTGCCACACTTTTTTTACTCAGATCAGTCTTCTTCTTCACTCTCAGAGGAAGATAATGGGAAAGTTACGTTGTCTTTCTCAAGTATATCCGGAGTTTTTATCAGGCTTAACACGTCTCTAGGGAGAAACTTTAGTTTTTTCTTGGGCAACTGTCTTTTACTCGATAACATCGGATCAGAACTCAAAAGGAACCATTTAAAAATGTCTTCATTCGTTTTTTCTCTACTGCATTCCCTGGAGTGATGCTCTCGGTACCTTTGGAAATGAATGTTGTTAAGATATTTGGATATAATTATGTATTCATCGACACCGTTGAAGCTTTTGATCTCAACATGACAAGCAAAATCAAGGAAAAACAAAAAGCAGCTGCACTTTGGGGTCATCAGTATAAAGTTTTGAATAAATCCTCTAATTTATAAGTTTACTTGATTCTCAAAATTGTTTTCTAGTCTATGAATTTATGTTTCCAGAGGATGAACAATGTGGCTTATTAATAAAAAAAAGTATATGAATATTCATAATTCCCCGAATTCCTTACCAGAACAAAACAATCTTCGCGAACATATATTCTCGTGGTTACCATAAATATATAGTTTGCCTAGTAGTCAAAAACGTATTGTGCAATGTATCAAACTGAATGCAGTACTTGAGAAGTCAAATTTTTCCCTTCAAAGTGTCGAGTCCACTGTGACAAATATAGACTATTATTAAGTGATATACATCATTTTCACCTTTTAAAATCTTTGTTACGAGCCTCTTGTGCTTCCTCAGTCAATTGGCCTATAGGTAGAAGAGCAGATGCAATGATTTCAGGTCCGTGGATCAAAAACTTGTGCATCGTAGGTGACATTGGGTACCACGGATATTTTGTCGCGTAGTAGCGTGCCGTGTCTAAAGCGTAACTCCGAAACTTTTCAACGTCTATTTCATGGCCACTTGAAACGGTAGCTGATACTACATGAAGTCGTTGTATTAGGTTGACATCGACCCCTGTGATTTCGGCAGAAACTTCGGGTTGTGCAAAAAATCGCCTAGCGGTATTCCCATCATTTGAGTTCCCAAACCCTGGTTTAGGAACATCGACAATGAGGCCACATTTTTCTTTGAAACTTTTCTGTACAACCTTTTTTCGTTCTTCCACCAAAGCTTCATCTTGTTTTCGTGCTTGCCACTTCTGAATAGGTAGCTTATAAGACAAATGCAGGAGGCCCTCAAAAAATCGTATCCAGCCGTGTAGACAAGACAAACCAACCTGGAGGTTTTCGGTTTTGACCGGCCTGGATACTATATCATCAATTTTGTTGAATTCCTTAGATGTGGCACTACATATATAGCACTTCTGGGTATAGGTTGTCTCAGTTATGGCATTGCATACCTTCCCGTCCACCATAGAAAAAATCATCTCATGTTTCACTGAAACATGTTTTTCATCAGTTCTGAAAAAAGTAGCCCTCAGATTTTCTATTTCATTATCAACCCGTAGCTTCTCTGCAACCAAAACTTCAGTTGATTCTTTCAAATCCAATTATTTTCGAATTGCAGTGTAGGCGGAGAGGCACAAGTGAAGTAATGAACACAGCGGAATCACTAGCTTCCGAACTTTGATATGCTTGTTTGTATGAGGAGTGGCCAGAGCTCCCATCAAACCCCCATTTGGAAGTAAGTACCAGGTTTTGTAACTCTTCATCAGATAAAGTTGACAAAACCGAATTCTGTAGCTTTAAAATACGTGTAGCTGTGTGATCAAGAAGTGCTTGTAGTTGCACAACAGCGCAGGTTTCTGTTATTTGAATAAATTCCTTGTCAGGGAAACACATGCGTTTGGCCAGTTGAATTTTTGTATAAGGTGGAAATTTCTGCGGATCAGCTTCACGCAATGAGCAGTACTGATGTCTTGAGAGCTCGGCATCTACTAGGAGAGCTAGAGCATCTTCATCATTCAACATCTTTGGCTCATTTCGCTTGAAAGTTTGATAACCTTTCATATACATTTTGGCAAGCTCAGGATCAGAAGATGTAACATCCTTTACAATTTTTGCGGCTCCGATCTGTCCAGACGCTCTCAAACACATTTGTGTGGAGTAAGACAGCTCTGAGATAGGAGTATTTACTCTGATATTCTCCGTTTCCCTACGTTTCGTTCTTTCTGAACATTCGTTGAATTCAACAAGAGGTCTTCCCACTTGCGTGTAAACAGTTACAGAATGGGGATTCCTGAAAGTACAAAACACTACCTCTTGTTCTAACGATTCTTCATTATGTTTAAGAAATCGTTCTTCGGTCCTTTGAGAAGATTCCCATCTCTTTTTAAATACACATTTGAAAGTAGATAAAAGGTTAGAGATCTCTGTGGTTTTGTTATCTGGACAACACGTTATCTCGATCGTTTTTCCTTGAAGGAAAGTGAACTTTTCATCCAACGTAGGTAGAGGACTGCTCCTTAAAATATTGTACATCTCTCTCCGAGTCATAAATATTGAATCATCTTTGAAATCTACAAACGTTGTAGAATTCGATAAAATTCGCTACAGAAACCCATGTGTTTCTAAAAATTTTCCTAATTTTCTTGGGTTGGATTCAACCCTCTTGAGCTAATTTTTTTTGCAGTCAACTGTTCAAATTAAACTACTAAGAAAATATAGGTTGTTGAAACACCCACCTATGGCAGCGGAATCCATCTCATTTGGAATTGTATGTTAACATTGAATGATTTCAAAAAACGAAAAATATTCACCAAGCTCCAAACTTGCACGCGGAAAAAAGTTTACGGTAACGATTACTAGCAAGAGTAAGAATTCGGTGACAGCTATTGCACAATTGTGATAAGCACCATTTTAAATCAGACCGATTACAACCAACTATTTACGTTGCCATGGAAACGATAGGTTAACATAAGAACGATCACCAAATCGCGAGTCATGATTCAGTTCAAGAAAAGAAAAGAGATATCAATACTTGAATAACATTTATAAACATTTAGGAAAATGACGGGTACTTTAGGGAAAAAGAGCATCGCTGAAGAATGTTAGCAGTGAAGTTACCAAAAATTCGTAGTAATAATACTGAATGTTGGTTGTTTTATTGTCATTTCCCATAGTGAATTCATCAACTCATAGTAAATTCACTACGAATATTCTCCAGCAATACTGTTTTCCTCTCAATGGTCCATCATCTTCCTAAATATCAATGATTTCTGGCTTCTGTGTACCCTAAGCCCGCGATGAGAAGAAAAACGAATGGTAACCAATCTCATACAGTTTTCCTCGTGCAGCAAATGTACACTGAAAATAAAACACATACTAACGTTGAGATAAAATTCAAAGCGAATCTACTGAATTCTGAGTTTTGTGTCCACCATATGAGATACGCTTTCTTTGATTCTTGGAATTTGACAACTGATTCGTAATCAATGACCCCACAAAACCCTGGATACCGAGTTTGAAGGAAATCTGATGATTTTTTCAATTTTTTTCTGCCGAACTGGATCCGCCATTCTGAATTCCGGAATTCAGACACCGGATTAGGAATCAGCGACCTTAAAAACCTCAGGGTACCGAGTTTGAAGACAATCCGATGATTTTTTCAATTTTCATCCGCCATATTGGATCCGCCATTTCGAATTTTGAAATTCAAACAACGGATTCGTAATCAGCGACCTCAGAAACCCCTGGGTAACGAATTTGAAGAAAATCCGATGATTTCTTTCAATTGTCGTCCGCCATATTGGATCCGCCATTTTGAATTCCGAAATGAAGACAACGGATTCATAATCAGCGACCCCACAAACTTCTGCATATCAAGTTTCAGACGGATCTAAGGACTCCTCATCACTCCGTCTAATTTTTTGTGATTTCCTGCACAAAAACATGGCGGAATTGCTTAGGGGCAGACATGGGCAGCCGTTTTTTTTCTGATGTTTAGGTGAGAGTCCCATCTACCACCTCCAATAAGTTAAACGACGTAATTTTGCGTAATTCTCTACTATTCCTTCAAAAACCAAACACATTTTCTCATTTATAGATATAGAAATTACATCCAATCATTGCTCTGTCAGTATTTTCCACTCATCAAATTCATATTCTCTCAATTTTTAGTGTATTCTACATAGTTTCAGTAAGAGACTTCAATTTGAAAAAGTTAAATCGGTTCATTTTTCGAGACACAGCGTCTTTTTGAACATGCTCGTTATTTTACTGTCTTTCAATCACGCGGATTATACTTCAAGGAGGGTACTTTGCAACTGGTACACAAGGGCAAGGGGAGGGGATCAGATCTTCTTATATCAGAATTCCAATACTTGGGACATCACCTTACTTATCCCAAGGGTCAAATATCCCCAACTACAAACTTCATCTTTGGGGTTTTGGCCAGCTTTTTGGCATTTGGCCCCACTGTGCGTCGATTGGAGAGGGATAGAGAATTTTTTCTGCACGTCTATGCTTATCTGTGTCAGTTATGTTCGGATATATCCCAGATAGCACAAGAGTTCTAAAACAGTTTTCTATGAACACATTGTATTCATCATGAGCTCTTTGAGAACTCCGGTGCTATCTGGGATCACCCGAATAGTACAGACGGCATTCTTGTCGTATGCGTGCTACAGAGGACCTTTGATTGTTGTATGCGGTCTACCGGGGTAGATCGCATGCTGCAGCCCGTAGCATTGTTGTGTACACTGTAAAAAATATTCCCTGTATTTTCACCACCCTGAGGCGTGGCATTAAAATTACCCATTCTGAATGTTGCAGTTTTAATAACCGCAGTGACCGACTTTTGAAAGTATGTGTGTACTTTTCAGCAGCGTTATCAATATAACTGGAACTTCACAGAAACGTAACTACTAATTCTTGAGAATAATGATATTTCAATTATATTATTAAAATTGCATTTAATTTCTCAAATTGATAGAACTACTCCGAATATAAATTTGAGAGAAATCAAGTTTCCATTTCATTTGAAGTCAAATGACACAAAAATCGCGAATGATTTGGGAAAAAGAATTCTGAAAAGAATTTGATCAAACATTTGCACGGTCTTTCAAAATGATTTGAGAAGTCTCAAGAAATTGAGAAAGAATTCATGAATTTGTGATAAAACGAATGATTATTCTCGGAATTCTTGAAGAATTTTTTGTATTCTAAGGGGTCAGGAAAATTTCTTTTTTTTTTATAATTCATTCGTGATTCTTGTATGTTATCTGGGAAATCATATTGGCAGTGACTCCAGTGTATAGGATCAAAAGTTCTCACATTTTTGGAGTAGGACTTCAATTATTCTCATGTCTCACATTGAAAATTTGCATTCCACCTGGAAAATTTTTTATTTTGTTCCTTTCTGATTCAATACAAATCGAAACTGAACACGAAATGTTGGTTTCGCAATGATTCGATGAGTATCAAATGGTATGAGGTTTAAAAGTTCATTAATTAATAAATTATTATACCTTATTACGCAACATCAATAATTTGTTCTTTTTTTTTCGATCAATTCGAACAACGAATTTTGTTATCGATCTCCGAGTACTGTGCATTATGAAGAAAAATATATTAATATCATCAATACTTGTAATATCTTACAACCTTATTTTATGCTATATATCTTATTGGTACTCATTAATATTTTATCACATGTAATACCATATGTATTACTTTTTCATCAGATGGAGACAATTTTTGTACGACTTTTTGTACGTTTTCTTACATGGAGGTTCATGTTGATGCAAATTAGCTCTTTCAAGATACGGCTTTACAAAAATCAGCGGAAAATAAATATGAATATAACCATTCAAAACAGAAACATCAAGTACGCAACTTCAATTAGGAAATTATGTGATACTTATATAGCATACAAACAATTCTATTTTAACAATAAGAACAGAATTCTTCAAAAACTGTTCGTGTGTTATATGGATCTGAATGCATCCTTATCTACATAAACATGAAGGCATTTGATATGGAAATTTTATCAGATTGTTTGTACATCATTTCTCTAAACGAATAATTAACTGAATATCGATAATTTCTTTTAATACGCATGTACAGAAACTAAAAAAGGATACACATATTGGAGTACCCATAAAAAAACAATATATATGGGGCATTCTTTGTGGAACCAGCCACCCATGCCCCCCAAAATTGAGGTTGACTAAAAAATATGTATGGGGGGTCAAATTGAAGCTTGAAGTGTCTACTTTCGAATGCTGAGTGGCAAAATCCGAAATTCAAAATGGCCGCGGCATGGCAAATGTCAAAGGATAGCCCAGAAAAAAAAATAAAAAAGGCAATCGGATCTCAGGGAAATTATTCAATCGAGTTACGGGACATTTCCAATGGGTTTTTCGGGTCGCTGAACACGAATCTGAATTCAGATTTCCGAAATTCCGGAGCCGATCGATCCGAAATAGCGAGCGGAAGAATAAAACATGAGGGATCCGAATGGCATTCGGTACCCGAGAGTTTTGTGGTCCGCTGAACACGAATCTGAATCCAGATTTCCGGGATTCCGGAGCTGATCGATCCGGAATAGCGGGCGAAGGAGCCAAAGGTCATGGATCCGGAGGGGAATCAGTATCCAGAGGTTTTGCGGTCCACTAAGCACGAATCTGGATTCAGATCCCCGAAATTCAGGAGCCGATCGATCCAAAATGACTTGCATTCCAACACACTCACCCCACTCGCATACTCCATCATCACATATAAGATATCTTTTTCCCAAAATTGTCTTATTCCCCATACACCAACTGAATCCCCTCATCATCAGTCGAACATAGTTTATTTAATAAAACTTTGGGGCTGATTGGAATGAAACAATGGTTTCGCATAATCTTTGGCACCCCAAGAGCGGCATCAAACCTCTTTTTGAGATTCTCCTTCACCTGATCATGCTCTTTTGCACTATAAAATGATATACCCATCGTATGGAAGTGGTTCTTCCCCCAATTAAAAAGTTTCTGCGGAGACAAAATGGCATCCTTTGGCTTCATCAGAAGACTGGCACGTGCAGCTTCCCTCTTGAATGGGGCACCAACACCATTGGAAGCACCTTTGCCATGGGCGGTTGCATGGAAATGCCATTCGGCTTTGATTCCGAAATCTTCATGGTGCATGAGATTCATCATCTGAAACCTATTTTTAAAGTGCTGCTTTGCACCATCGCTGAAGTAAATCATTTTTTTCACGGGAAGAGTTCTCTCAATTTCTTTCACCAGCATCTTTTGCACTGTATAAACAGCAGCTGTGTCATGTTGGATACTATCCGATGAGAATACAATACTTTTGTGCTTGATTTCTGAAAGCTCTTTATAGTAACATACAACAGAGAATACGGTGCATTGGTCATTATTGAAATGAAACGCTTGAGATGCATCTTGTACAACATACTTGTAATTTTCCAAGAAATCGAGAACGACGAGTACTTCACCTTCTTCTCAATTGTCTTTCTTGGTTTTGAAAGACTGCAATATCACCAACCGATTGCATAATTGGTCCACAAATTCTGTTGTTGAAGCAATCTGAGTTTGTAATGTCGATCGGTCGGTTGCAGTCCATGAACTGAATTCGACACAATCAATTTCTCTATCCTCCAGCAATCGCCGTGAACGCTGTGAAAGGCTAGCGATATTCGGGCATTTTTCACATTCACCCGTGTGGCACATGGTCCCAGGATCTTTACACGTCAAAGCCTGTAAGCAGTCTTCATAATCGCGTATTGGATTCTCTGATTCTTTGGTCAATTGGCCTATGTCGATAGCATCCAACATCTGTTTGCAATTTTGGTGTATCGTGCAAACACATACAGAATGGGTTCCACTGCCACCCGCCAGAATGCAATTTTTGGGACGCAGTTGCGCGAATTTGCTGAAACTAACTGGAAGCTCTGGATACTGTTCTTTATATGTGATATGAAAGCCCGTCGAATCCGAAAGGAGCAGTCTTTTCTGTATCACATCGCAACCTGCATCAGTTTTGATGGAAATGACATCGTTCTGGCCGGGCATGATTCGACTATTACTATCATCGGTGTAAAAGTTCTTGACTTCATCAACAATAATCTTCGGTAGCGGTTCACCTGTTTTTTTCTGGTTTCTGCCAGACTTCGACCCTGTGCCTTGCGATCCTTAGACCTCTGTGCCAACCGTCTGGAGCAGCCGAATTCTTCTGCAATTTTCCTTACAGATCATACTTCTGGAGCAACTGTGAGAATGCTCAATCGTTTTGGATCATTATGATCAAAACTTGAAAGAGTACATTTCAATCCATCCAACATTGCTTCCAATTCGATTTCTCTCTGAGATCGGACGTCCAAAGTGTCCGCAGTTGATGACGATTCACAATCACCCACAACCATCGCAGTTTCGTTGTCAGAAATGTTAACATCATCGATTTCACCCAAAGTATTCTCCAAGTTATGACAGGATGATGATGGCAGATCTATGCGTCGAGTCTTACAATGAATATCTTGGCGCCTGCATCCCCAACAAATTCTTGCATATTCGGGTAGATGGGGGAAATTTCGTTTTAGCCCCTTAGATAACAATCTCAAATCCTTCTCCTTGTGACCAGGAAGTCCATAAGGATTGCAACGACGATCTCTACGATGATGCATCCCTGAATCATTGAGCGCATGTTCCGAATCAAGCCCTTTAGCCATCGTGGGGGCACAGCTCACGAGAATGATCTTGAGAAGGACTGACTAATCGTCTCCGGAAAGAAGATCGAAGAGAAGAGCGATCGAGAGGAGTAGCCTTGAAAAATACTGATCAAATGTCTTCGGAAAAAGAATCCAAGGAAAGCGCGATCGAGAAGAGTAGTCTTGAAAAAACTGATTAATTGTCTTCGGAGAGAAAATCGAAGGAAAGAGCAATCGAGAGGAGTAGCCTTGAAAAAGACTGATCAAATGTCTTCGGGAAAAGAATCCAAGGAAAGCGCGATCGAGAACAGTAGTCTTGAAAAAGACTGATTGTCTTCGGAAAGAAAGTCGGATAGGTAAGCAATCCAGAACAGTAGCCTTGAAACAGACTGATCAATTGTCTTCGGAAAACAAAATTCAAGGAAAGATTCGTGTTCAGCGGACCACGGAACCCTTGGGTACCGAATCCCGTTGGGATCCCTCATGTTTTATTCTTTCGCTCGCCATCCCGGATCGATCGGCTCATGAATTTTGAAAATCCGAGTTCAGATTCGTGTTCAGCGACCCGAAAAACCCATTAGAAATGTCCCAAAACTCGATTGAATAATTTCCCTGAGATCCAATCGCCTCTTTTATTTTTTTTTTCTGGGCTATCCTTCGACATTTCCCGTTGTTATGCCACGGCCATTTTGGATTTCGGATTTTGCCATTCACAAAGAATGCCCCATATATTTTATCACGTATGAAGCTTCAGATAAAAACCATATGATAATAATCTATTTTCATGTATGTATATATGAACATCTTCAAGATCAAAGTTTTGTACTTTACGAAATAGTAATGAACGCCGGTTCATTCATATACAGGGCGTCCCATTCGAAACAGGACAGCTGAATAACTCTTCAGGGAATGGAGGGGGAAAAAAATTGTTCAGATAAAAGTTGTAGGGTTCGAAGGGGGCCATAAGATGGTGACCTTGAATTTGACCTTGAGGTCAATTTTGAGCACAATCGATGGTCAAAGTATGTTTTCTCAAATGGAAAACCCTACGTTCGACCTCAGAAATGAAAAGAGCGGAAAATTTTACGTCCGAATATGTTAACATATCAGGTCATTTAGAGGTCATTTGAAGGTCAAAAAACCATTTTCTATGGATTTTCACGGAAAAGCCTCAAACGAGTTGTTTCTCTGACCAAAGTTATCAAAGTTGAAGTGAAACCCCACGTTTCGACCTTGAATTCGACCTTGAGAACGATGATGAATGCCAAATTTGGAACAATAATTAAAAAATTATTTATTTTTCCAGTTCGTCGTTTTATAATTACAGATGGCACAAATCCGTTGACGGGTAAGACACACTTATTGCAGGAGATGTTCGAATTGACCGCCATTTACTTCAATACACAACTCCAGCCGGCGTCAAAAGTTTCCAAGAACAGACTGAAAAACTTCTGCACGAATATTCGCAATTGCGTATCTGATGCGTTGTTGTAGATCCACAGGTGTTTTTGGTCGGTTGGTATAAACGACATTTTTTACGTAACCCCACGGATAAAAATCTAGAGGGGTGAGATCAGGAGATCTTGCCGGCCACAGTACAAATCCACCTCGACCAATCCAACGATTGGGGAAAAGGATATTTAGATAATCCCTCACACATCGAGCAAAGTGTGGTGGTGCACCGTCTTGCTGATACCACATCCTCTGCCTAGTTGCTAATGTCACATCTTCCATGAGAACTGGCAATTCATTCTGTAAAAACTGTAGATAATTAGGACCGTTAACAGTTCCATCAAAAAAATACGGCCCAATAACTTGATTGTCTAGAATTCCACATCAAACATTCATACTCCACCGATGCTGATGATCAACTTGTTGAGTCCAGTGCGGGTTTTGCGCTGACCAATAGTGGCTATTGTGACGATTTAACAAGCCAGTACTTTGAAACGTTGATTCATCACTGGAAAGAACATATCGAAAGAAATCGGGCGCTTCGTTCTACCTCTGTAAAGCCCAATGGCAAAAGTTAACCCGATTCTGCATATCTTGTTGAGATAATTCTTGGGTCAGTGTGATGTAGTACGGATGATATTGAGCAGCTTGTAGAATTCTGTGTACCGTACTGCGTGGAATACCCAAATCGCGTTCAATATCACGTAAACTAACATGAGGATCCATGTGTATTATTGCTAAAACAGCAACGCATCGAGGGTCGTTCAAGTTGAAACCTTGATTGTTTCGGCGTTGACCAATCCTTCCTTGTCGACAATTTCTTTCAACTTGGCGAATGACTTCTGGAGAAGGATGATGCTGCCGATCTCCAAACCGCTCTCTGTACAATCGTGACGCTCTTTGATACACTCCGCGACACTCACCCAAGATCATTAAAATATCAACACATTCGTTAGGTGAATGAACCATTTTGAACCCGCAATTACACCGTAAACGATGAAAACTTCTTAATGATCATTTTCGTACTGATATGAAGAATAAACTCTGAAGGTTAGTTCTGTTTACTTTCAATTCAAGGTCGAAACGTGGGGTTTCACTTTAACTTTAATAACTTTGGTCAGAGAAACAACTCGTTTGAGGCTTTTCCGTGAAAATCCATAGAAAATGGTTTTTTGACCTTCAAATGACCTCTAAATGACCTGATATGTTAACATATTCGGACGTAAAATTTTCCGCTCTTTCCATTTCTGAGGTCGAACGTAGGGTTTTCCATTTGAAAAAACATACTTTGACCATCAATTATGCTCAAAATTGACCTCAAGGTCAAATTCAAGGTCACCATCTTATGGCCCCCTTCGAACCCTACAACTTTTATCTGAACAATTTTTTTCCCCCTCCATTCCCTGAAGAGTTATTCAGCTGTCCTGTTTCAAATGGGACGCCCTGTATATACATATAAATGATTTTCATATCAAACCTCTACACATTCTGCTATTCTTATCCCGTTCAGTTTTTTACAAAAATTCACAGCTTTCGTTTTGATTGTTTTAACTTCACACCTTGATCCTCCGTCCTTCGAATAGATATTCATTAAATAAATTCCAAAAAACATTAAGGTGCACGCATAAACTTGGGGGTAGGTCCGATTGAAAATGAAGTACGACACCAATAACATTTGGAGTACTTCAAGGAATTCGTAAGTCTTCTCGATCATTATTCCATCTAAAACTAACCGGTACTCGTGCCGTTCATCCTTCTCTGGATCCCCTTCTGAAATAAGAAAATGCACATGAATATAGTAGGGGAGAGTCGCCGGGTGTGGAACACGTTTTGTTTCACAGCCATAACTTTTTTGTGAGTCGATATAATCTGCCCAATGATATCCCATTTTGAAGGCGGATTCATACCCAAATTTTCCGCAAAAGACTTGCCTTGATCTCGCTGATGAGGAAAATTTCACAAGCGTTCTTGTAAGATGTTGAATTTTCGCCAAAATAAAAACGTCGCCGGTTATAGCACACCCACGAAAATCAACGTATATCGGTACAAAACAGCTGCTAATGGGGGAATATGAAGCAAAACCATCGAGAATTCAATAATTATCAATATTCACTTGGTCCGTGATCATTTTACAATGGGCCAAAATTCACAAACCGTGGCCAAAATTCTCAAGCGTTGTGAGGCGTTTGCTGATTCATATGAAACCCTGTATCTGGGGGTTTTTTGGGTCACTGATTACGAATCCAGGGTCAGATTTTGCAACTTCAGAATGGTGGATCCAGTATGGCGGATTCGAATCTCAAAATTCATCAAATACCTTTTCAAATGTGCACTCAAACTTTCTTGAAGTTGAGAAAGTAGCGAAGACAGCCAATTAACTGTGAAAAATTTCCTTCTCAGCCAGGCGGAATGAATCATGCCCCACTGTGCGTTTTATGGAGAAAAATGGGACGAATATTCAAATTTTTTATGTTTTCTGCCCAAAAATATCATCATCCATTTGAACACGTTAGCACCAGAGGAAAAATGATGCTCACAATCGATTGAGTTCAAGAACACAAGAAATTCCATGAAAAATGTTATCAATGATCTGAAAAATTCACACAAACCTGGATCAAGACTTTTTTTTTCAAAGAAAAGTCGATTTACGATCATAATTTCGTCATACATACGCTTTAAACATAAAAAATTGGCTGTTCCATAACCGGGAACGTTTTTGTCCCACAACCGGGAATCACACTCAATCGCCAATGACGCATAAAAAACGTACGAATAAAAAATTCTCGTGCCATTGCCTATGGTACTTGAAAGTGTGATAAAAACACTACATATATGCATATTGAACTTTCCGTCATTGCTCCATCCACTTGAAATAAAATCCCTCTTTTGAATATTTGAACTTGTTTTCTTCTCCTTGATTTTGACGCGCTATATATACGAAGGTGTACGCGTGCGTTGATAGACTCCAGTTTCATATCAAAACCCTATTTATGATGTAAAAAAAATTTCACGCTTCAAACATCCTGAGTTTTGTTACGACATGTCGAAAAAAATTGACTGTCCCACAACCGGAGGTGTTCCACACCCGGCGACTCTCCCCTAATTGTAATAGTTCTTCACAATCTCCTTCTACATTGTTTTGTCTCAATTTCACTACATAATCATTGAAAAACTCAATGTGACCTGTAGCCCAAATGCACATTAGGCACACTTGATGATGCACTTCTTTATGGTACGCATTATCGAAAGTAAAACAAGTGATACACGAAGACAAAAAAATCACAAGACAGTAACAATAATAATGATAATAATAAAAGACACTAGAACAATCACTTACAGTTTATAAAAAAATGTCACTTGTCCACTTTCCACGAGATAAAACTTGGAAAATCACCAATGTAATTCGTAATTATCCCGAGAAATTCATACTTGTAAAAAAATCGCGAAATGAATATACTATGGTGTAACAATAAGTGGAGGACGAAGATACACTACTACGAGATATACACGAAATGTTGACGATGCAATAGATCAAATGTATCTGTTGAAAATTTGACAAGGAATTTATTTTCACCCTATTGAATCTATGGGATTCGAAACCCCACCACCGCCAACATTTGTGAAAATTGTTCCTCATTAGGAAATGTAGATAAGATCGTGGACAAGAATGGTAATCCTCAATACCAATGTAGTGGACATTCCATGGCGTTCAATAAAATTTATCCGATCCAGGTAAATTTTTTCACTGTGGAATCTCAAGATCCCACATCCTGTCGACCATTTTAGTTTTTCCAGGATGGGGTCTTGTGTAATGTATTTATCTTTACAAGATAACCAATTCTCTATTCAATCTGAAGTGGTTCAAACAGGATGAAATTTTACAGATTATCATGGCCTATGTCTAGACAAGGATTCGGTATTTTTGAGTTTTTCTCATCGGTATTCACATGTGTTTGATTATCGTAGATAATCCATCCTATTTATTCGGATGAAGGAATAGTTATCGTGTGTATACACTTAGCCTCCATGAATTTGGAGGATTCAGTGTTTATTATTGATATGATAGAAATATATGTCTTGTAAGACACCGTACATTATCTCAAATCTTTCCATCTAATTCGGAAAATAGATAAAAAGTGTATATCCTGTGAGACATTATACATGATCTCAAATATCCTTATCTACTTCGGAAAACATAAAAAGCGAGACATGGTTCTAAAAAATATCAGTAGACGAAAAAACTCTAGTGAGATACTTTCAAAGTCAGTTGAATTGTATTAAAAGTTGTTTCCAAGTGTGAAGTACAGTAGCCTCTCGTTATAAGAGTACCCGTTATAAGCGTCGAAAAGATTAGTTCCGCATGACTGAGTTCGGTGCTACCCCCACTCTTATGCTGTCTCGAGATTAAGAACTCACCTCTCGTTATAAACGTCGGAGATTCATCATTTCGAAGTTGGACAAATGAAAATCTATGAAGGATGCAGTGAAGCAGACTGGATTAGCATAAGGTTTACGGGTTTAGAAATCAGTTCGAATATAATTCAACACCATTTTCACATATTATGTCCGTACGGACTGCTTTTGACTCATTTCTAGTTGTATGAATTCCTTATGATGGAAATCTTACAATCTCTGAAAAAAATTCAATGAATTGATGAATTTTTGATAATCTTGATAATCTTGATAATCACATCAATTGAATCCACAAAGAACGATATCGGTTCTCTCTAAATTACTTCCTAACAGTTTTTTTTCTTTTTCTAAACGATGCTACTCAGTTGTACAGAAAGCACACGGAGAGAAATGGATTATACAAATCGTATTATAGAAATGTGGATACTGTTAATATCTGTATGCTTACAGGTATTAACTATTTCTTTAGTCCTAAAATACAAGATTCTTACAGTCAAAATATATTTATTATACAAGTAATATACTTACCGTTGAAATCTGTATTTTAATCGTAAGAATCTCTGTTATTTACAGTAATGAAATGCAGATTTTAAGAATAGTATTATATTCACCAACAAAATATATAGTTATCATTAGAATCCATATTTTATCCATAAGAATCTCGGTTACTCGCAGTGATCAAATAGATATTTCATCAATAGTATCATAAGGACCAACAAAATATATAGTTACGATGAATAACCATCTTTCATTCATCATTATAATCTCCCTTTTCAACGAAAATCAAGTGCGAACCATGAGTTTCTTGAAATTTACATCGTTTGAAGATCTGATGTACTTCAAGTACAGCTACAATTCTTATGTACTCAAGCGAGCGTCGGTAGCTGAGCGGTCAAGGTGACCGACTGTGACGTTATGAGCCCGAGTTCACATCCGGCGAAATGATTTTTTTTTTCATAATATTGTTCCCTTACTGTAAGCATCCGGAGATAGTAGTTGTAAGAATCCTTTATCATAATAGGAACTAACCTCTTTCCTTGCCTCCAATGAAATAGTATATTACTAGGTAAAAAATACATTTACTATCTCCAAGTAAACATTTTTATAATGAATGTATACTCGTGGTTAGAATCTAGATCCTTGTCCTCATGCTTAGTATAAAATATTCTTGTCTTTATAATATTTCTTATACCCCTAAGAATCCATTTCTCTCCGTGCATGTGAATAGTCACATCCTACTTGTGATCTCAAAATTGACTCCGTACTTTAGAACAATTTTTTCTATAAATTTATATTTCTGCCACGAGGAATGTATCGTCGGTACTCTGATGAAACCTTGTATCTCGATTTTTGACCGTATCGAGTTTCCATCGGAAATATTATCAGTACACGCTGAATACACATATAATCAAGTTATATATGATCAAGTATGTTCAATTAACAATAATCGAAGAACACTTCGTTTATAAGAGTCTTGTTCATATGTGCATTAGCATGTACTGATCATTTTTCCGATGGAACCACCTATAACTATTGAAAATCGAGATACGAGGTTCTTTCAGAATACCGACGATATCTTTGGATTCCTTTCACTCATTAAGGGGTTATATGCGTTTTAGAATTTTCTCGATTTTTTTTAGCGTACTACAAAAGAAATTCCTATTCAGGTTTTTATTGCATGTTATTAGGTGACTTTCGAACAACATATTCAAAAATGTTGATTGAAAAATATAATAAATTGGATTGATGGCAGCCGATTTTCGGAAGTGCCTCGAAAAAAAGTGGTTTGCGGTAGTCAGCATTACTTGCGATTGCTTCATCTGGAAAATGAAGAAAAAAATATTTTCTTCTAGTATTAGAGTAAAACTAGGAAGGATTCGAGACAAAAAATGAAAATTGAATTTTTGGCAGTGGTTTGAACAAAGATTTCACTTTTTCACCAGTCGTTATCTTCTGTCACGTACATACATACTAAATAAAATGAACTGACGCTCATAACGAGTGATGCGGAGTGATCCTCGTTACGTAGAGGAGTGGGGACGTGGACTTTCTCCTACTTTCTCCCCCTACACCCCCTAGGCGACTCTTATAATGAGAGGCTACTGTAATAGTTTCAACATGGAAAATACCAACATTACCGTCAACGCATCACCGACTCCATCGAATCCAGTTTCAAACATTGTTTCAAATTCCTTGGGTGCAAGGAAAAGGATGCATGAGAATCATCATCATCATAACTACATGATTTCCTCATCAGTCTACAATCCTAATAAATCTGGCACGACAATGTTCACTTCAATAAAGTATCAATTTTCAATTTATTAGTACATGTTTGAATTATTCTATGTTCCAGATGGATGTATTCGAAGTTTGGTCTGCTTTGCGGGACAAAAAACTGCCATTCTCATTCCGGATTCAGAAGATGTGATAAATAACATAATCAAAGCAGCGAGCAGGAAATTCAACATCAATGGTGTTAGCTTAGTGTTGGGACGTGATGGAACAGAGATCAATAACGGTGAAATTGCTCTTCACTATTCAACTGAAATCCTCATTCTTTGACAACAAGGTGAAAAATGGGAACCTGTTTGCACATCAATAACTGGAACAGTCGATGCTAATCATAATAGTCCTGTATCTTTAAACGGATCTGAGAATTCCACGTGAAAATATGCTGTTGGTCGAACGCGAACCTCTTAGAAATGTGAAGGAACTTTGAATAAAAAGCAATCGATTGATGATGTAGAAGCTAATATTGAACCACAACAGTCTAACAACTCGCCGGAAGAGAATAAAGAAGATAGTGCCGAAGTACAAGTTCCTAGATATTTAGGAAAGGAAGCAAAAAATTATGATGATTTGGAGAATTACGTGGTTCCATGGACCAAGGTTGGAGCAGCCCCAGACAGCACTGTAGGTGCTCGGAATGTTTTAGAAACGTGCCCGTGGTTTCGCGACCTCTGATTTCAACAATTACGTTTCTAAAAAATTTTTTAAACTTACAGTGTTCAAACATTTATATGATTCATGAAAATTTCCCATTTCGTCGCTAACCTACGTCAAACTACGAATCATTCATATTCAAAGTTTAATACAGGACTGATACATCAAAAAATATTTAAATCATATTGTTTTTCACATAATCAACCAATTCTCACTGCACAACATAAGAGATAATGAAAATACACATATTGTAGAGAGTAAAACGAAGATATTAAAAAGCGCTTCAGAGTCGAACTATTTTCCATCAAATCCAGCACTTCATAAGCTTGTACGTGTAATTTATTATACACAAGATCATTTTAGTTGAATATAATTGATTTAGGATTTGTTTTAAATGAAAATATCAGCAGATATGTTATTAATTTGAGAATTTATAAAGAAAAATTCAACATGTGCTAATCACGTTTTGTGAAAATGTAAATAAAAGAAACCAGGATATTTTCATGTTTTAAAAACATACATGCGACCTTTTCAAAACGTCACAAAACGTTTCTGAAACATTTCGTTTGTAACGAGGTACGTTTTGTGAATGTTTACAAAACGTCTCAGTGCTGTCTGGGAGGCCTCCTCAAACAGATGAAAGAAGGATCTCGAGATACCACTTTTCTAAACAACGTAGTTAAAGCTATCGTTGACGATATGCGCCTTTACGAAACACAACTTTCTGTCCGTGTGTTCACTAAAGCTGCCATTCAGTTAGTAACGGCCCTTGCAAATTTATTTGAGGACAGAACGGATGATGGGGAAGAATTTGATTGTGGTTATCTTAGTATTCTGCAAAAATTGCAGGAACGCCATAATTATCTGAATAGGCCACACAAAAAAAAATCCCTGTCACAGCAATTGAACATTCCTTTGAAAAGTCGACGTTATGCAAACTGTGTGAAAGCAGGATGTCCAAATTGGCAACCAAAAAATAACCCTGTAAATACTACATCTCAGATTATAGAAGAGTCAAAAAAATCAGTCAATAGCATAGATTACAGCACACTGGATACTTATAATGCAGAAACGGTACAAATGATCCATGAACATCTTGAAATCACCTATCCTCAACAACGACTGTTTTTGAACACAATTCACCTTCTGCGAAAAGCTCTTGAAATAACACAAACGTGGCCATGTTTGATAAATGAATTTTGCTTATTTTGGGATTTCCAGGAGCTTACAGAACACTTCATAGAAGAAATTGCCCCTAGATTTAAGGATAAAAGCCAAGTAATTGAGGTGTATGGTTAGTGTTGCCGCGATATTATCGTCGATAATTGAGGAATAATCGATTATCTCAATTCTTACACGTTCCTATGGGATATATAATCCACGGATCTTCGATTATGCTCATAATGAAACGGAATAATGAATGATCCCAGACTTGTACACAAAATAAACCAAGATATGCTTCCATTTATCGTTACGATATATCGATAATTATCGTTACGATAATGTGAGAATATTTTGATTCATTCTGTTTAAAAGACCAAGATGATCCATTATCCCGTTTCATTTCGTGCACAGTCGAAGATCTACGCGTTGAAAGTTCCATGAAAACCTGTCAAAATTAAGATAATCGATTATTTCTGAATTTCGACGATAATATCGCGGGAACACTATGTATGGTCACCTTAAAAAAATTTGTGATCCACCTGTAACGCCTGAAATACAAATTGAAGATGTAATTAGAGTTATCCAACAACATTCCAAAGAAGCGAAACCCTTGCTTAAAATTTACCCAGTGAGTATCTTAAATTATATATATATATATATATATATATCTGTAGATGCATTTTCAGGAATATTAGGTACATGAAATCAATCGAAACGTTTTTTACAGCCTGGAACCGATCAACAACATATTTTTGCCTCAATAGCATATCCAAACATCGTTTGTCCACGTTAGTATCTTTTCTTTTGACAATTGATTGACGAGAACCTTGGAATACTGTAGGGGAGAATCGCCAGGTGTGGGACACCTCCGGTTGTGGGACAGTCAATTTTTTCTGACATGTCGTAACCACACTCAGGATGTTTGAAGCGTGAAATTTTTTTTACATCATAAATAAGTTTTTGACATGAAACTAGAGTCCATCAACGCACGCGTACACCTTCGTATATATAGCGCGTCAAAATCAAGGAGAAGAAAACAAGTTCAAATATTCAAAAGAGGGATTTTATTTCAAGTGGATGGAGCAATGACGGAAAGTTCAATATGCATATATGTAGTGTTTTTATCACACTTTCAAGTACCATAGGCAATGGCACGAGAATTTTTTATTCGTACGTTTTTTATGCGTCATTGGCGATTGAGTGTGATTCCCGGTTGTGGGACAAAAACGTTCCCGGTTATGGAACAGCCAATTTTTTATGTTTAAAGCGTATGTATGACGAAATTATGATCGTAAATCGACTTTTCTTTGAAAAAAAAAGTCTTGATCCAGGTTTGTGTGAATTTTTCAGATCATTGATAACATTTTTCATGGAATTTCTTGTGTTTTTGAACTCAATCGATTGTGAGCATCATTTTTCCTCTGGTGCTAACGTGTTCAAATGGATGATGATATTTTTAGGCAGAAAACATAAAAAATTTGAATATTCGTCCCATTTTTCTCCATAAAACGCACAGTGGGGCATGATTCATTCCGCCTGGCTGAGAAGGAAATTTTTCACAGTTAATTGGCTGTCTTCGCTACTTTCTCAACTTCAAGAAAGTTTGAGTGCACATTTGAAAAGGTATTTGATGAATTTTGAGATTCGCATCCGCCATACTGGATCCACCATTCTGAAGTTGCAAAATCTGACCCTGGATTCGTAATCAGTGACCCAAAAAACCCCCAGATACAGGGTTTCATATGAATCAGCAAACGCCTCACAACGCTTGAGAATTTTGGCCACGGTTTGTGAATTTTGGCCCATTGTAAAATGATCACGGACCAAGTAAATATTGATAATTATTGAATTCTCGATGGTTTTGCTAATATTTCCCCATTAGCAGCTGGTTTTGTACCGATATACGTTGATTTTCGTGGGTGTCCCATAACTGGCGACGTTTTTGCGAGCCAGATACGCTGGAATTCTGTGATTGATCATAATTGAGTGTAGCCGTCGAGGAACCTACTAATAATACCGGAAATGCAATAATCAACTATGTTTGCCCCTGGAGTTTCGTGAGGGATTCGTAGTGGGTAAATTCAGGAGTTATAAGATCTCAGGTAGCACAGAGGCTCCGAAAGAGTTCTGCAAGAATATATCGTATTCCTTATGAACTCTTCCAGAACTCTTGTGCCATCCGAGATGTGAGGACATCATTTGGAATCGGTTTTATGAAAGGGCATCGATATTCGGATTTGTGTGAAACCCACCAAGGAAGATAGAAGGAGACCAAGCTCTTAAGGGATTCTATCAAAAAATTGGCACATTTTTCTGTAAATAATTACTAGTTCAAATATCGTCACTCGTTGCACTGTTGTTCCAAGTGACCTGTTTCTCAATGAGGCCGTCAGTGTTGCCTCACATGAATGACGTCAAATATACTGGATCGCTTATGGACCCACATAACATGGAATATTCCGTATATCTATAAAATATGAATGGGTGATTCCATAAGAAATTCACATCAATTTTTTAAATTGCTGTGGCATATTTTTTCATCATTCTACACAGGAAAATATTCCACGCGTGTCTCCCAATTTTTTCCATGGAGCCTACATTTCCGAGTTACGAATCTTTGAATTGTTTGAATTTGAGGATTTCACTGATTTCGCAATGCAAATATCTCGAACAGTGCTGATCGCAGGAAATATCTTCCAAGAGATAAGATGTAGCATTCTGTTCATATTTTCCGAAAAATGGCATAAAATTATTGGATTCATAACCACGAATCCTGGATGATTGCATTGCTGGTGTTAGGTTCTGGGATGACTGCATTACATTATGATCTATCACGTAATAAGTGCCGGATTCACCAGAAGTGGGGTCCTAGGCAAACTTTGGTGGGGGCCTATGTAAGGGCAGCTTCAACACGATAAGTTAAAAAAATAAAACTCTGAGCTATGAAACAGATTCAACAAAAGCGTAGTATTTTTAAATACAATTAATTCATTGAATGTTCTCAGCATAAATTCCTTAACCTGATCGCTCCGTCCATTTTTCCATTCCTACTGACCTTATTCAATTCCTCTTTCATGCTATCTCTCTTTCCTATGGCGTGGAAACGTTCCTTCATTACACCTATACCTAAAACAAGATCTCCACAAACTCCACGTGATTTTCGCCCTATCTCCATTCTCTGTGAGTCATCTAAAATACTTGAAGAGACCGTCCATCACTTCTCGTGTGATTTTTTGACCAACAATTTTCTACTTGACCAATATCAGTGTGGATTCATCAAACACCGCTCCACTCAAACTGCTCTTTTAAAATTGACTGATGATGTTCGTGAAGCGATTGATAAGCGCATGATCACTCTTTTGGTGGGGTTTGATTTCTCAAGAGCTTTTGATACCGTTAACCACTCTTTGCTTATACAAAAACTCGCTTCTTCCAATATATCTACCCCCGTGCTGAAGTGGTTTTGGTCCTATCTATCTGGTCGCATGCAAGCAGTGAGAAGCTCTAAAGGTTGCTCCGAATGGACTCCAGTTACCTCAGGTGTTCCCCAAGGCTCTCGCCTGGGCCCTCTCTTATTCGCATTGTATGTTACCGACATAAATTCGATTATTCACCATTGTGAACTCTTTAAATTCGCTGATGACTTTTATATTTATCTGCATACTTCACCTTTTCTCATAGACGAATGTATCTCGAAATTGAATGACGATATACAGAGAATTGCCAGTTGGTGCTCCACCAACTACCTAATTCTGAACCCCTCAAAAACCAATTGCATGATCTTCGGTTCTCCACGTTACGTCAACGATATTTCTCTTCGCTCCTTACCGGACATCATACTTCAGGGCACCCCTATAAATCTTGTCTCTCCGCTTAAATCGCTTGGGATTATTCTGACACCTTCTCTTAATTGGAATGAGCAAGTAACTCGTGCGCACTCTACCAATTGCGACTTAATGGCAACGAACTCTCTATCCAGATGAGAACTAAACTGATTTCAACGCTAGTTATACCCTATTTTGATTATTGTTGCTTAGTTCTCACTGATCTCTCCGAAGGAGACAGTATACGTCTGCAGCGTAAACTGAATGCCTGCGTGCGGTTCATTTTCAATCTCAGGAAAGATGTCCACATCTCTCCTTTCTTCACGCGCCTCGGCTAGCTCAAACTTTCTGAACGACGGAGATTTTTCCTGGGGTCGTACTCGCATCAACTATTTGCTTTCAAGGATCCTCCTTTTCTTTATGATCGTTTTAATTTTGGTACTTCTGATGCAATTCGTTGCACTAGATCGAATAGGGGGCTCCTTAAAATACCACTGCATCGTACTACCACATATCAAAAATCTTTTTTGATAACAGGTAGTAAACTCTGGAACACGATCCCAGATAACATCAAGTGTAGCTCTTCCCCTAACGTCTTCAAGAAGAGGTATTATGACTTCTTGCTCACCTCCACCCTTTCTCACTCATAGACATGTACTCCTTTTCAAGTAGGTTCATCGTGGTTCATCTTACGCTTTTCTTGCCTTCATCTTCATTCTGTGCATTTATAACTATTGTATCTCTATCTTATATCTGTATTTTCATTTGCCTTTATCTTCATTCTGCGCATTTATAACTATTGTATCTCTATCTTATATCTGTATTTTCATTTCTCACACCTTTGTAATTTCATCCTCACTCTCATTCTCATTTCATCTTTATTTTTAAGTTGATTCATTCTGCCTTCTTTTTGCTTTTCGGGCTGTGGGTTTAATGCTGTATATATATAGGTATTTTTGTATATAATATCTTTGTTATTGTTTATACCTCTTTCTCAATTGTCCCACAGGATTTCCATCCTAGAACATAAATAAACATATCTATTTATCTATCTATCTATATCTAAATATTCTGACAAGAAAAATATGAAGAAAATTTTTTTTCATTGGTGAGGGCCCATAGGCCTGTGCCTAGTAGGCCTATGCCTCAATCTGGCACTGCACGTAATTTCAGCGTATCTGGCTCGCAAATGCATGAGGGTGCTTGTTGCGAATAGATGAGTCTCCGGAGAATTCCTCGGAGGGGATTGATCAATATGAGGACTTGATATGAACGCACAAACACGACGGAACGATCATTTCGGTGACCTTCTAAGCGACGAATTGATCAGTTCGAGGACCCGTGTATAATCATAAGAGGAATTGATCTGTTTGGGGACCTTGAACACTCCCGTACAGAAATCTTCCACTGAAATAACTATGAAAAAACTCTGAGAATCTCTGAAAAAATTCTGAGAAATCTAATATTTTTGGAACATTCTGAACAGACTTTTTTCAGAGCTTTTCCACAGTTTTTTCAGAGAGTAAGGACGAAATACCGCTCTGAAAAAATTCTGGCAAAACTCTGAACAATTTTTTAGATTTTTCTGACTACTAAAAAATATAAAACCCTATGAATAGATTCACACGGTATATTCAAATATCCTATGTGAAAAAAGTGTTTGAGAATTGAGAGAATTTCGTCAATAGTCAGAATAATCTCAGGAATTTTTCAGTTTCGTGGGAATTTTTTCAGAGCGCAGTTTCGTCCTCACTCTCTGGAAAACTCTGAAAATACTCTGATGAAGTCTGAAAACAGTCTCTACAGGATGTTCCAAAAATATTTGATTTTTCAGAGTTTTTCCAGAGATTTGTCATAGTTATTTCAGTGAAATATTTCCATATGAGCCGTCTCAAGTTCTAGTCACTATGGTAGGTGAATTTTCACTTGGAAGTGAGAAAACGTGAAAGTTCACCAAACACTCGAACAGATAACGTATCAAGAATTATGTCCGAGGTTTGCAACTCCTGAGGATTTCAAGAGTCTTAATACGAATCCGGATATCGATGCACTTCCATGTAACCGATTTCACATGATGTCTCCACACCCTGGATGGCACAAGAGTTCTAAACGGTTCATAAGAAGTACGATATATTCTTGAAGAACTATTCCAGAGCTTTTGTGCTACCTGGGATTTTATAACTTCTGAATTCACCTACTAGGAATCCCTCACGAAAACCCCGTGCCCAACATCCTTGATTATTGCATTTTCGGTAATACTACCAGGTTCTTCGATGGCTACTTTCGAGTATAATCAATCATATAATTTCAGCTTATCTGGCTCACGAATACATGAAAGTCCGTTTTGCGAATAGGTAAGTCTCCAGAGCATTCCTTGAAGGGGATTGATCAATACGAGGACTTGGTATGAACTCACAAATACGACGAAACGATCATTTCGAAGACCCTCTAAGCAACGAATTGATCAGTTCGAGGACCTGTGCATAATCATAACAGTAATTCATGTGTTTGGAGACCTTGAACAATGTCTTAGGTTTTAGTACGGATTCAATTTTCACGTAGAAGTTAGAGACGTGGGAGTGTATCATCACACCAATAAATGACGGATTAGGAATTCAGTCTAAGGTTTGCAACTCCTGAGGATATCAAGAGTCTTCATGTGACAGGGTTGCATCTTCATTAGGAATAGCATATTAAAACACGATTCTCAGTTCGATAGAAAATGTTCCTAGTGAGAGGGCGCAATGATCGTACCGACTCGGCAATAAAAATGATCATTGACAATGATGAATTTTGATTGGGTGGTTAATAGATTGCGTCACGAAAAAATGTTTCTTTTTTCCTCGAGTGAATGCATCTTAGAAGTTTGATTGTCAAAAAAGAATCTCCCAATATATACTCTGTCTATATGCTGAACAATTATTTTCTGATGCTGCAGAGTGAAATATACACATGTACGAGGAGATATATGTTATTCATCGAAAATTGTCAAAGTTGAGAAATTTCAAAGTAGATGCGCCAAGGCACATCTGGACCGATCTGAATTTTTCTTCTTGGGTTCGATTTGTATTTCTCCAAGGCAACTTTTCCACGCCATTAGATTCCGGAATTCGAAGATTCGGGTTTTTCGGTCCACCCTAGTTACTAAGAGTCCTCATAAGAATCCGGATATCAATGCAATTCCATAGAACCGATTCCAAATAATGTCCCCACATCCCGGATAGCACAAGAGTTAAAAAAAAATACAATATGTTCTTGAAGAACTCTTTCAGAGCTTTTGTGCTATCTGGGATATTATAACTCCTAAGCTTACCTACTAGGAATCCCTCACGAGAATCCCGTGCCGAACATCGTCAATTATCGAATTTCCGGTATTCAATTTAGGTTCTGCGATGGCTACATTCGATCTTGATCAATCATATAATTTCAGCGTATTCAGCTCGCAAAAGCGTAAAAGTGCTTGTTGCAAATTGATAAGTCTCGATAGCCTTCCTCGAAGGGGTTTGATCAATATGGGGACTCGGTATAAACGCACAAACACGACGATACGATGATTTCGAAGACCTCCTAGGCAACCAATTGATCAGTTCGAGGACCCGTGTGAGATCATAACAGGAATTGATCTGTTTGGGGACCTTGAACACCGTCTCAAGTTTCAGTCACTGTGGAAATTGAATTTTCACGTGGAAGTGAGGAAACGTAGAAGTTCATCAAATCCTTGAATAGATAACGTATCAAGAATTATGTCTAAGGTTTGCAACCCCTGAGGATATCAAGAGTCCTCATACGAATCTGGATATCGATGCACTTGCACAGGACCAATTCCAAATGATGTCCTCACATCCCGGTTGGCACACAATTTCTCAAACAGTTCATGAGGAATGCGTTTCGTTCACGAAGAACTCTTTCAGACCTCTTGTGCTACTGACTCTCTAAATCTGAATCAGTGGAATTCGACTGATTCCGCAGTTATAAGTATACCACTAATTTCAATCAGTTGAATTCCACTGCATGACCAGTGAATAGTCGCTGATTCTGCAATCGGATGTTTTTTTTACTGATTACAATTAGTCGTATTTCACTGTGAAAATCAGTGAATACTCACTGATTCGCAGTGTATATGCACTAGTTCGCAGTGGTATACTTATCACTGCAATCCAGTGAAATTCCACTGATTCAGATTTAGAGAGTAGCCACAAGAAAATGAGGTCTGTTCTTCTAAGCAGTGGAAATGATATTTTGTACAAAGAACGTCCCTGGAACTCAAAGTATTTGCTAGATGGTGATCCATTCTATATACCAACCCTTGTGGGAATATTTCTACGCCAAACCATGCCAAACACTACGATAAATCACGGCAAGTTACGCCATGCTACTTGGCATAGAATTACGTAATTGGACGTGGATAAAATTACGTACTCCTGTTCCAAAACTTCGCGAAATCACTCCGGAGGGGTAGAAATACGTAGTTCGGCGTAGGAACCAAAATAATAATGACTAAATTACAGATAATTACATGAAAGCCAGAAATTTATGAGGATTTTGACATTTCAACCCTTCGTTTCAGCGTTTCTACGTTCTTGTACGCATTGCTGCGTCTTTTTGAGTCATAATCACCGAATTGTATTCTCCTCTGTAGAATTGCGTACTTTGGCGTAGAAATATGTGGAATACTATGAACTTGTACGGAACCCTACGACCCTTCGTAGGTTGCGTCAACCCGCTCATGGTGACTGAACATAGTGAGCCATACTCCAGCGTACAAACTCTAAGGTCTGTGCCATTTTGAATATTTCTACGTACCCTGATTAGAAGAATCCATTGATTTCGACAAATGAGATTTCATGAGATTTGCTCATACCATTGTCCGAGATTCAATAAAATTTGGTGAGAAAAAGTGAGATTTGGCGAAAATCAATGGATTCAAAAGTATTCTTAAGCCACCCTATTCCAGTCCTGCTAGTGGATGCAGATTGGCGTATTTCAGCGTAGAAACACGTAGAATACTATGAATTTCTATGCTCTTTCACGAGAATATTGTACATTGCGTACTTGGGAGTAATTTGAATTCAACTCTGCCGAACTTGTTTAGCGTACATATATTTGACATGGTTCAAGAATACACTGTACAAATTCCTATGGGGAAATTCCCATAAATGATGTGAAGTAATTAACATGTAAAGTGGATTAGGAATTTTCCGAACTTATTGAGAAATTTAATGAGGAATGATGATGAAAATCCCACCACATGTGGTTTTTATCATCACTTCTTATTAAACTTCCCAATGAATTCGGAAAATTCCTAACCCATTTTATATGTTAATTACTTCAAATCATTTATAAGACTTTTCCTATAGGAATTCTTTTACGGTATATGTAATTTTCAGTCAACAGAATAGCCATGAATTTCTACGCCCTTCTGCGAAAATATCTAAAACTATGGGCTTAGAAGTACACGGAGAGAAGAGACTGGTAATATTTACCATGCCAACATAGTATTTGGTCATATTTTACATGAAATCGTGAATGTTACTATGTGAGAATAGAATTCTTTACCGTTCTTCTGGTAATAATTACTATACTGCATAGGAATTATTACCCGAAAAATGGTAAAGACTCCTATTATTACATAGTAATATACACGATTTTGGATGAAATAACACAGAGTACTACGCTGCACGGCAAATATTACCATTCTCTTCTCTCCGTGTAGTTTGGGAGTAATTCGGCCTATTTTTCAACATTATTTGGCGTGAGTATATTTGATTCGGCTGGAAAATACGTAATTTCTAGTCAACATGCATAAATTACCGTAGTCTTTCACGCCTTTCAACAGAAGTGTTCGGAACCGCGTGCTTACGCGTAGTTTTAGGGATAGTTTTTCTGTACTTTTTGTGCACAATTTTGCCGTATTTTTTGGCGTAATTGGGCGTAGATATATCTCCACAAGGGAAATTATGAATCCCGGGGGAAGAAATTTTAATATGATTAGACCCCATCAGATCTGACTAGATCTGAATTGTGGCCGACAATGATCTGATTCAGATATCTTCAGATCTCAATAGATCTGATTAGATCTGGACAGATCTGGTTATATTTGAATTGAAAATCACATTCAATTTCGATGAGCATTTATTGCTGAATTACCAGAAGTTTTCTGATATTTTCACATCTATGAATCCAAATTTAAACATGTAAGTAGACAAATATCAGCTCAAATTGCAGTTTTTCAGATATAATTAGATCTGATCAGATCTGATCAAAATTCGGATCTAGCCAAATCTCAACTTTTTCCCCGGGAATTTCACAAGAACAGTTCGAATAAGAGACAAAAATTGATACGGAATCAAGTGAGACTCATAACGATCCTTCAGGGAAAATAGAAAATTTGGTGTTCTAATATTCTTGTTGATTCCATGCGTTGACATATTTTTCGAGGACGACTTGGGAGAATGAAAAAGTTGAATGCCCTCAAATCTCGTCTCAGTCGACTCCAGGATTCTTGAAATGGGAACAAAGATCAGACTCGCTTATCGATTCTTCAAAATCACATTAAGTCAAAATGAAGTCACGATGATGTCAAGATACAATCATGGAATCAGGCTTGAGTACGCTCTGACAAAAACCTGTCAAAAATGACATCATTTTGAGGTCATCTTGACCAATCTGTTCTCATTGGGTAGCATCTTATAATAGTTCTAGGTCCCCAAAGTGATCATTTCCTGAAGAATGAGACTTATAAATTATCCTATGTATTGCGTATGTACGTAGTTCTGATAATTCATGAGATGCTTATTATCATATCAATTGAAATGCTAATGTGGAATTAAAATCGAATTTTGGACGTGCCTCTACTCTTCATTACATCCTCTTCGTTCACTCATTACCGTGAACAGAATATGCATATGAAGAAAGTAGATTCCAGTTCCTGAAACAATCATTTCCTCTCCAATAAGTCCTCAAAATAGTCGAATTGTTTGGAATGCACTGTTTCCCATGGACCGATCAAGATTTCTCATTGCTGATGACAGCACGCAATTTAGAGGAGATTTGTAAATCTTCCGTTTTTGGTTATTGATGGGTTCACATGCGTAATTTGTTGAAATAGAACGGATGTTTGAGGGAAGTCCTCAAAATGATCAATTACTAGCGCAGTAGTCTCCAAAATGATCTACTACTGGCGCTGAAGTCCCCGAAATAATCATTTCATACGAAAATCGATATATCTCAGGAATTTGTCATGATATTCGGCTGGAAGTTATAATGTACACCATGAAAACGGTTTGTAAAGCAAATTCAATAATAAAAAATATACCTCATGTGAAGTCCCCAAACTGATCGATTGACGAATATATATATATATATATATATACAGGGTGATTCAAAATTCCCGCACTCTTTTTTGGGAGTAGATTCCTGATGAAATTCTAAAACGATTTGTCCTTTTGCACAATGCTCTCCGACGCATAATTTCCGAGATATAATTGATTAAAGTTGACTAATTATGAGGTGGATCCATCGGTCATTCAGGAGCGTCATAACAGAACAAGAGAGGAAGGTGCTTGCAGAGGGCGCTCATACGATCAGCTGATTGGTATAATCGATACGATTTACCAACATACGAATTAGTAAATTTTCTATGTAGAACGATTGAATTCGTCGACACTGTGGAAAAATTGATTATTTTCATGAATTCTTATCACGATATGCTGTAGGTGAAAGTTTTAATCTCAGTAATGATTTTAATTACGCAGACAAATGTAAAATAGTGTTCTTTCGTAGGGATAGGGATTCAAGTGGGAGAAAGAAGCATAACCACTCGTTTTCAATCAGAATTTTTATGTACGAGGTGTGTTCAAAAAGTAAGGTGACTTTGTATTTTTAAGAAAAAATATTTATTTATTTATCAATATTTATGTTGTCCCCTTCAAAGTAAACCCCCTCAGATACAATACACTTATGCCAACGGTTTTTCCAATCCTCAAAGCACTTCTCATAAGCACTTTTCGGTATAGCCTTGAGCTCTTCCAGCGATGCAGTCTTTATCTCTTCAATCGTTGCAAATCTCCGTCCTTTCATAGGTCTCTTTAGTTTTGGGAACAAGAAAAAGTCACATGGGGCCAAATCCGGTGAATATGGTGGCTGAGGCATGATTGTGGTGTTGTTTTTGGCCAAAAAATCTCTCACAAGCAAAGATGAGTGAGCAGGGGCATTATCGTGATGCAAAAGCCATGAATTATTTTTCCACAATTCTGGACGTTTTCTTCGTATTGCTTCTCGCAAAGGGCGCATAACTTCAAGATAATACTGTTTATTGACGGTACGACCATATGGTAAGAACTCCTGATGCACCACGCCATGGTAATCGAAGAAAACAGTGAGCAAAACTTTGACATTTGATCGAACTTGGCGTGCTTCTTTCGGTCTTGGCTCATCTGGGGTCTTCCATTGGGACGATTGGACTTTGGTTTCGACATCATAACCATATACCCATGATTCGTCACCAGTTATGACCCTTTTGAGTAAATCTGGGTCCTCGTTGACGTCATTCAACAGTTCTTGAGCGATGCTCATGCGACGGTTCTTTTGGTCAAAATTTAGCAATTTCGGAACAAACTTCGCTGACACACGTCTCATGCCCAAAACGTTAGAAAAAATTTCATGGCACGAGCCAAGCAATAAACCAACATCCTCAGCAACTTCTCTGATAGTGATTCGACGATTTTCCAAAACAATTTTCTTCACTGCTTGAACGTCTCATCAGTTGTTGACGTGCTTGGGCGTCCAGAGCGAGGCTCGTCATTGGCATCTTCCCGGCCATCTTGGAAGAGTTTGTACCACTTGTAAACATTTTTCTTACTCAGAACAGTTTCACCGTATGCTACTGTCAACATTTTAAGTGTTTCGGGGCACTTTATTTTATTTTTTACACAAAACTTGATGCAAATCCTTTGATCCATATTTTCCGATAGCAAGAAATCGCCGAGCACGCAAAACACTTATAACCTTTACGCCTCTCACAACCAAACAAGAAATGCTATACACTTGAAACTTGGTACAGATGTTCGGAGAGAGTGTGCGAACATAACAAAACAAAAAAATCGATAATCGAAAGTACGTTGCCCGCGAAATTTGAAAAGTCACCTTACTTTTTGAACACACCTCGTAAAGAAGAGAACATGAGAATTTTCATTCATCCGATACCCAATTTGAACGGTTTGATTAGTAAGTTTAACACAAGAGATTGGATTCCGAATTCTGTATTCTGATTGGTCGAGAATCAATGTATGTTAGATCAATCCTCGGCAGTTTCAAATGATTCTTCTGGAGAATGTGTTTTCGACTTATCTCAACCACAACATCGAACAATGATGAATTTATTCGAATTCACCCTTTTTACATCATTCGATGATTATAAAGGGTTTATCGAACGTTAATAACTTACTTGAGATCACTCAAGATCATTCATGTTTAAATCAAAATCTAATTCAAATCGTGTGCAAGTTCGAGCGCGTTTCTACGTTTAGAAAATGTATCCGTCCTGAAAAGGACGGATTTGGTTAATCTTCAAAGACGATTATTTTGCCATTTGAAATAACAATATGCCCTTTGAAGTCATATGTGCTTCAAATGAAACTGTTTCGAGCCGTCACCTGATTGGTTGATTCGTATCACGAATGGTTGATTGAGGCTAAACAAACCGTATGTGATTACAATGTCAATCAAGTGCAATGATTGGGTCGTATACGATGTGACACCTTGTATTTTCGTCAAAATTGATGGATTCTGCAAGTTGAAGTAAGTTATTACCGTTCGATAAACCCTTTATAATCATCGAATGATGTAAAAAGGGTGAATTCGAATGAATTCATCATTGTTCAATGTTGTGGTTGGCATAAGTCGAAAACACATTCTCCAGAAGAATCATTTGAAACGGCCGAGGATTGATCTAACATACATTGATTCTCGACCAATCAGAATACAGGATTCGGAATCCAATCTCTTGTGTTAAACTTACTAATCAAACCGTTCAAATTGGGTATCGGATGAATGAAAATTCTCATGTTCTCTCCTCTACATAAAAATTCTGATTGAAAACGAGTAGTTATACTTTTTTCTCCCACTTGAATCCCTATCCCTACGAAAGAACACTATTTTACATTTGTCTGCGGAATAAAAATGATTACTGGAATTACAACTTTCACCTACAGCATATCGTGATAAGAATTCATAACAATAATCAATTTTCCCACAGTGTCGACGAATTCAATCGTTCTACATAGAAAATTTACTAATTCGTATGTTGGTAAATCGTATCGATTATACCGATCAGCTGATCGTATGAGCGCCCTCTGCAAGCACCTTCCTCTCTTGTTCTGTTATGACGCTCCTGGATGACCGATGGATCCACCTCATAATTAGTCAACTATAATTAATTATATCTCGGAAATTATGCGTCGGAGAGCATTGTGCAACAGGATAAATCGTTTCAGAATTTCATCAGGAATCTACTCCCAAAAAAGAGTGCGGGAATTTTGAATCACCCTTTATATATATACAGGGTGGGGCATTTAAAGTGTCGCGGGCGTTTTTTCCAAAAATAAAGTGAGATACGAGAAAATTTTTCGGACAAAAGTTGTAGGGTACCGAGGGGGACACCCGATGGTGGCCTTGGCTTTGACCTCAAATCTCATCTTCAAGGGCATTCTGAGATCAACTTTTGTTTTTTAAATAGCATCTCATATTTTTCACTGCAGATTTGGATTCTAGGTCAAAAACCAAGAAACTTTTGTTTGAACCATTTTCCTGAAATCCGCAAAAATGGCGCTCTAATCGATATTGTTCCATTTTAAATCTGACATTCGAATAACTCGAAAACGAAGGGTCTTGCAAAAGAATGTTTCGTACGAAAGTTGTCAATACACAACACATTTCAATCGTCTACATTACCACCATTCAGAGCTCACGCGATCTGAACAAACGACGGGGTTCAGTGAAAATTCACGATTTTGAAAGTCAGTTTGTCCGTTACATTTGATTATTACTTGGTTTATGACAAATTGAAAATCATGGATATCCGATACACGGTTTCTGGAAAGATCGATATGATCTACATTTACGGTGAAGTGCATAAGAACCCCAGACAAGCATATGACTTGTATGCAGAACGATTTCCTGAAAGAACAACGCCATCCATTAGGTATTTTCAACGCATTACAAAATTATTCTCAGAAACGGGAAGTGTTACAAGGGAAAAACGACATCGAATGAGAACTGTTAGCGGAGAAAATGCGGAAGTTAATGTACTAGCTGCAGTAGCCAATAATCCACACGTGAGCTCTCGTGAAATTGAACTCCATTCGGGAATTTCTCGAAGAAGTGTTCTTCGAATACTGAAACGTCACAAATTCCATCCGTATCACATTTGTTTGCATCAAGACCTTCACGGTGATGATTTCGAGAATCGTGTACAGTTTTGTCGATGGGGTCTAGCGCAAATGCACAATAACAACTTCATCAACATATTCTTTTCTGATGAGTCGACGTTCACCAATCATGGTCAAGTAAATCGACATAATATGCATTACTGGGCGACAGAAAATCCAAGATGGTTACGTCAAGTAGAGCATCAAAGACAATGGGCTGTGAATGTTTGGTGTGGTATTTTTCGATCTCGAGTAATTGGACCGTACTTCATTGCAGATACGCTAAATGGAGAGAAGTACAGACATTGCTTAGATCAAGTACTTCCAACATTACTTGAAGACATACCTATTCAGGAACGATTGAATATGTGGTGATCAACACGATGGTTGTTCATCCCATTATGCAGTCACAGCTCGAGAAATATTGGACAGAGATTATCCTGGACGATGGATAGGACGTCGTGGATCAGTTCATTGGCCTGCCCGTTCTCCGGATCTTACTTCTCCAGATTTTTTTTTATGGAGATACATGAAAGATACAGTTTATCAACAAGCACCGACTACACCTGAGAATATGCGTCAACGAATCATCAATGCATGCGCGAGCATCAATGAAGATATTTTAGCACGAGTTCAGCAATCTTTTGTAAAACGTTTTGAAATGTGTATTGAAGTCGAAGGTCATCATTTTGAGCATCTACTGCATTAAAATTATCCAAGTGATGTAGACGATTGAAATGTGTTGTGTTTTGTCTGTTATACCCCATCACCTCCGTTTCAGTTCAAGGGGTCCCCCTTGGAATCAGACAACTTTTGCCCGAAACATTCTCCTCCAAGACCCTTCGTTTTCGAGTTATTCTAATGTCAGATTCAGTATGGAACAATATCGATTAGAGCGCCATCTTTGCGGATTTCAGGAAAATGGTTCAGACAAGAGTTTCTTGGTTTTTGACCTAGAATCCAAATCTGCAGTAAAAAATATGAGATGCTATTTAAAAAACAAGAGTCGACCTCAGAATGCCCTTGAAGATGAGATTTGAGGTCAAAGCCAAGGCCACCATCGGATGTTCCCCTCGATACCCTACAATTTTTGTCCGAAAAATTTTCTCGTATCTCATTTTATTTTTGGAAAAAACGCCCGCGACACTTTAAATGCCCCACCCTGTATATATATATATTGTACAATATTCCAGCAACTGATTAGTGTCTAATTCTCCAACAAAAATATGTCAATTCCATTCTTTCGAAATCCAGAATCCTCTGGACCATTCGATGGGGAGGTAGGAGGAAGAGGAAAAAATTCTCATCATCATGACTCGTCCTCCTCTTTCCCCATCGAACCTCCAAAAAAAATATGGATGAGACAACAACAACAACAACAACAACAACAACAACAACAACATCAACATCATCATCAACAACAACAACAACAACAACAACAACAACAACAACAACAACGACAACAACAACAACAATAACAACAACAAGGCGAACAGGGACAAGTTCAGCCTAACGCTGAGCCACAGTCATCTACAAGCCGAGATATTTCTAATGTGAGTTCAAATAATATAAATAAATACTTTACTGTGAAAAATCATGATAAGAAATATTTCAAACGCTCCCGCACCACCGGTCAAAGTTTGAACCTCATTCTCAATCAGCCTGATATACACAGTGATATCGTTGTATGGTTAGAATGTCGCTTTCGCGAAATTTTCAAATTGATAACGGAAAATTCCAATCTTCGCGATTATATAGGGATTAAATTTGATAATAATGAATTTACCAATGGTGCAGCAGGGTTATTGTGTCGACGTTCAGAAGATTTGAAATATGAAGACTTGTGGCACATTGTGAATTCCGTCACACAAAGTGCCACAACATTTGATATTTCAGATGGATTCGACGTCGAAGTGATGACCGTCAGTGAGACCACTGGTGGTGTTGGGGAAGCGTTGGAATTGATCCGCGACAAACATACGAAAAAATCAATTCTAAAAATTCGTGGGGACAATGGGTCATGTCTTCCCCGATGAATTGTCACCGGAATAATTTTTATGGAAAAAGAAGAATCCAAATCAGGAATCCTTTTTGATCGGTGGCAATCGGTTAGGAAGATGAACAGTACCGTTCAAACTCAACTGACCCACGAATTGAAAGACAACGTTGGAATCGAAATACCACTTGAGGGATGTGGAATCACCGAAGTCGAGCAATTTCAGCGATATTTATGCAAAATGGGGATTGCATTAGTGGTGCGTTTATCCTCATCTTCCGGGGGAAACGGATCACTTTTCGATGGTACCGCCTTCGTACAAACAGCTGGAGTAGCCTCCAAATTTCGAGTACATATGATATTGTACGATCGTGAAAGACGTGGTCACTTTGTACCAATTTTGAATTCGAAAGCTGCTTGTGCCTCACGACAATTTTGTGAGCCTTGTGGTGGTAAGTTTGGACGGTATCGAAGTCACTATTGTACAAAATCGTGTCCTCGTCGTCTTTCTTCGTCTATGTGTGAAAGCGAAGAACAAATCAGGTGTGACAGTTGTCGTAGACAATTTTTCGGTTCACGTTGTTCCAATCGTCATATCCAACCTAGTTCATTTAATAATGACTATAGTGTTTGTGAGGATTTCAGAATTTGCCCAATATGTGATCGTCACATATGGATAAATTCTAGTAGGCCTCACGAATGCGGTAAGGTTTACTGCAGAACTTGTAAAGAAGTTGAAGATTGGAATCATTTATGCTACATCAAACCAATGAATAACATGAAGAAAGATCAAGCCGTGAAGCATACCGCATTCGTTTTTTACGATTTTGAAACTAGGCAGGATGAAACGATCGATGGGGATGATCGAACAAATGTCTATATCCCAACCCTTTGCGTTGCACAACAAGTTTGCACGTTTTGCTCGCAAGATGATGACATCTCGGGAGATTGTCTTCACCGCGGGCGGAGGCAATATACAGGGTGGGGCATTTAAAGTGTCGCTGGCGTTTTTTCCAAAAATAAAATGAGATACGAGAAAATTTTTCGGACAAAAATTGTAGGGTATCGAGGGGGACATCCGATGGTGGCCTTGGCTTTGATCTCAAATCTCATCTTCAAGGGCGTTCTGAGGTCAACTCTTGTTCTTTAAATAGCATCTCATATTTTTTACTGCAGATTTGGATTCTAGGTCGAAAACCAAGAAACTCTTGTCTGAACCATTTTCCTGAAATCCGCAAAGATGGCGCTCTAATCGATATTGTTCCATACTGAATCTGACATTAGAATAACTCGAAAACGAAGGGTCTTGGAGGAGAATGTTTCGGACAAAAGTTCTCTGATTCCAAGGGGGACCCCTTGGAATGAAACGGAGGTGATGGGGTATAACAGACAAAACACAACACATTTCAATCGTCTACATCACTTGGATAATTTTGATGCAGTAGATGCTCGAAATGATGGCCTTCGACTTCAATACACATTTCAAAACGTTTTACAAAAGATTGCTGAACTCGTGCTAAAATATCTTCATTGATGCGCGCGCATGCATTGATGATTCGTTGACGCATATTCTCAGGTGTAGTCGGTGCTTGTTGATAAACTGTATCTTTTATGTATCCCCATAAAAACAAATCTGGAGAAGTAAGATCCGGAGAACGGGCAGGCCAATGAACTGATCCACGACGTCCTATCCATCGTCCAGGATAATCTCTGTCCAATATTTCTCGAGCTGTGACTGCATAATGGGATGGACAACCATCGTGTTGATACCACATATTCAATCGTTCCTGAATAGGTATGTCTTCAAGTAAGTTGGAAGTACTCGATCTAAGAAATGTCTGTACTCCTCTCCATTTAGCGTATCTGCAATGAAGTACGGTCCAATTACTCGAGATCGAAAAATACCACACCAAACATTCACAGCCCATTGTCTTTGATGCTCTACTTGACGTAACCATCTTGGATTTTCTGTCGCCCAGTAATGCATATTATGTCGATTCACTTGACCATGATTGGTGAACGTCGACTCATCAGAAAATAATATGTTGATGAAGTTGTTATTGTGCATTTGCGCTAGACCCCATCGACAAAACTGTACACGATTTTCGAAATCATCACCGTGGAGGTCTTGATGCAAACAAATGTGATACGGATGGAATTTGTGACGTTTCAGTATTCGAAGAACACTTCTTCGAGAAATTCCCGAATGGAGTTCAATTTCACGAGAGCTCACGTGTGGATTATTGGCTACTGCAGCTAGTACATTAACTTCCGCATTTTCTCCGCTAACAGTTCTCATTCGATGTCGTTTTTCCCTTGTAACACTTCCCGTTTCTGAGAATAATTTTGTAATGCGTTGAAAATACCTAATGGATGGCGTTGTTCTTTCAGGAAATCGTTCTGCATACAAGTCATATGCTTGTCTGGGGTTCTTATGCACTTCACCGTAAATGTAGATCATATCGATCTTTCCAGAAACCGTGTATCGGATATCCATGATTTTCAATTTGTCATAAACCAAGTAATAATCAAATGTAACTGACAAACTGACTTTCAAAATCGTGAATTTTCACTGAACCCCGTCGTTTGTTCAGATCGCGTGAGCTCTGAATGGTGGTAATGTAGACGATTGAAATGTGTTGTGTATTGACAACTTTTGTAAGAAACATTCTTTTGCAAGACCCTTCGTTTTCGAGTTATTCGAATGTCAGATTCAAAATGGAACAATATCGATTAGAGCGCCATTTTTGCGGATTTCAGGAAAATGGTTCAGACAAAAGTTTCTTGGTTTTTGACCTAGAATCCAAATCTGCAGTGAAAAATATGAGATGCTATTTAAAAAACAAGAGTTGATCTCAGAATGCCCTTGAAGATGAGATTTGAGGTCAAAGCCAAGGCCATCATCGGATGTCCCCCTCGGTACCCTACAACTTTTGTCCGAAAAATTTTCTCGTATCTCACTTCATTTTTGGAAAAAACGCCCGTGACACTTTAAATGCCCCACCCTGTATATTAGGGTGGAGTGAAAAACAAAAAAGTCTCTGAATCGAATCGTAATAGTGCGGAAAAGTTGCTACTCTCCGAGACAAACTCAAGAAAAAAAAAATTTTGAAATCGGATGAGATCTTCAACTCACGCATTTCGTTTGAAGTTTTTGAATTTCATCGAAAATTCAAGTATACTTCAAAATATTCCAGGTTGCTTAATTATTGTCCGATCGAGCTAATTTTTGGTTTGTCGCATTATGTTGAGATTTTTAATGGAAAAAAAAACATATCCCCCTCGTCCCTTCATGGGGAGGGGGTAACACAGAAAGCCTGCACGGGGTCATGAAGCACGTTTTCCTCTCAAATCACCCTAAATAGGTGTCGACGCCTTACAGTTACATCGAAACAATTTCCGATGTATCATAGAATATCCTTATCGCTTCAATTATTATATGAACTGAAATTGCTCATGGGGCATAAACTCAATGGCTGGCATTCCTTACTTGTCTTTGCTAATTATCCAGTAGCACAGTAGAGTTGTATCGTCGCAGCGTTATTGCAGACTGAGTGTCTTATAGAACATCCACACGCACTTGTGTGCATTGCATGTATTTCTACATACACATCCTTGATTATCGGTTGTATCGTCGCAGCGTTATTGCAGACTGAGTGTCTTATAGAAAATCCACACGCACTTGTGTGCATCGCATATATTCCCACCTACACATTCTTGATTATCTGTTGTATCGTCACAGCGTTATTACAGACTGAGTGTCTTATAAAAAATCCACACGCACTGGTGTGCATCGCATATATTTCCACATACACATTCTTTATTATCGGTTATCAATGCCCCTGACACGTAAAGACACGGCGTGTCCTTTCTTTGGGGCCCCAAGACCATTGCCGCTTTCCTTCCTCCCAACATCTGCGGATGTCGTGAGAGCTTTTCACCGGGAAAGATATAGACTGTGCTCCGGGAAGGAAGTCAAGTTTTCTTTAGTGGCTAGCAGTGTAGCCTCACAATTGGAAGCATTGTATTGCAAAGCTTTCATTCCTGCCGTTTCTCATGCCAGAATTATTCCAAAAGCTGAGAGTCCTGCATGACAAATATTATGTTCTCAGAAAATCTTATAACAGGGAAAAAACACATGAAAAGTACAAGAACTTTATCCAAGAGTCATGTGAAACTTTATTCGATATTTCTACATGTAAATGCCCTACGACATTTGAGTGCATTTGCAACAAATCTTTTAGTGCATGCATTTGCTCCAATCCTGTTGTCATTCAATGCAGGTGCCCTAAAGACAGAAAAATACTTGTAATAGAACTCAAGTTTCTGTATGCACAAAGGTATTTGAGGAAGGGGAAAATTGGAGCCAAAGATTTGACAGAAACCAAAAGATTGACAAAACAAATGCAGAGGAAAGAACGTAGTAATCTTCTGCAGCACTCCTCTATAGAAATTGCTACAGGTCCGTCTTCTTTTAGCACTATTCCTGAAACAGAAAATAAACATTTTGAAGAAAGTGACAATGAACAGTACGATGCAACCTCCTAGTTCCCACGCTCAACGTCTTTTGTTTCTGAAAAAAAACAAATGCGTTTATCATTGCCAGCAACTGGGGGGATATGTGATCGGTATGGGGTTTCTGACAGAGCAGCAGCAGCCATAGCTTCGAACGTGCTGAAAGATGTGGGATTAGTCACTAATGAAAATTCATCTATGATTATTGATCGAAGCAAGATTAGACGTGAGAAAGAAAAATGCAGAGCTAGTTTAGTTGAAGCGCAGCTTATTGAGCGACAAGCAGAGGTTCCTGAGTGTTTGTAATTTGACGGCAGATCGGATAACACACTGTACTTAGAAGAAAGAAACGGTAAACGCTACCAAGCAGAGAAAAAAGAAGAACATATTTCTGTTATTGAGGAACCTGGCTCAAAATATGTTTGCCATATAGTACCAGATTCAAAGACCGGAAAGGATACAGCCCTCAGCATTGTGAGGTACTTCGAAGACAATGCTATAGATACATCTGGTATTGCAGTTATCGGTTGCGATGGTACAGCAACAAATACTGGCTGGAAAAATGGAGCCATTAAACATATTGAGATGAAATTACAAAAACCCTTACATTGGGTTATCTGCCTCATGCACTTGAACGAATTGCCTTTGCGGCATCTCATCGAAGATCTTGATGGGGGAACAAGTGGTCCTCATCCGTTCACAGGTGCTATCTGCAAACAACTTGCAGAATGTGAGTCGTTGCCTGTGGTTGATTTTCAGCCGATCAGCTGCGTTCTGCCAGAGATTGATTCCAAAATCCTCAGTAAAGATCAAAGATATTCACACGAGATTGCTCTCAGCATTGATTCAGGATCCTGTTCAACAGATCTAGCCAACCGTGACCCGGGACCAATAGCACATGCTCGTTGGTTGACCACAGCTAACAGAATTCTTAGGCTATATATTTCCACTGCAAACCCGTCAGAAACCCTGCAGCTTATAGTGACATACATATTACACATATAAGCACCACTGTGGTTCCAAATTAAGACAAAATCTTCTATTCTTGAAGGACCAAAACACATTCTTGATTGTATCAAAAGATGTCGAAAGTTATCTCCTAAAGTAAGGAATATTGTACATAAAGTCATTCAGACAAACGGCTTCTTCGCCCATCCAGAAAATGTTCTGCTGTCTATGGTAATGGATAACGATGAGCGCATTAGAGAACTAGGTCTGAGGCGAGTCCTCGAAACAAAAGAAAAACCTGTGACAAAAAAAGCTTTTGTAAGGACTTTTAAAGTACCTGAATTTAATTTTGAAGCGCAAGAGTACTTTGACATCATCAATTGGTCTAAGGTTACACTTACCTGTCCCCCACTCTTGTCTTCTCTTTCCGCACAGAAAATTTCGATGCTAATTAAGGAGAAACAGAAACCAACACTAGAAATAGACCTGAAAAAAGTCCCTTGTCACACTCAGGCAGTAGAACGGTGTGTAAAACTGGTAACAAGAGCCAGTAAAGAAGTATATGGACACGACAGGAGAGATGGCTACATTCGAGCAACTCTTAACTCTCAAGCAGAAATGCCACAATTCGAAACAAAATCTGACTTCAAATAGAGCCATGCCCACATTTGGTTGGTTGGTTGGGTAGGGCGTGGGTGGAACTCGCGGTGCAGCCACCTTCTCGTGGTGAGTTCTGAGTCGTGACAAGTGTGACGGGCGAAGAGCTGCATATATTGCATACTGTAATAAAACATGGATATAACCCCTCCCCCAGGCGCGAATTCAAAGGAGGGGCGGTAGGGGCAATTACCCCTCCCAAGCCAACCGAATATGTTCCGGCAATGGGGAGTTTTTGTATTCCTACGATCTTTATTTTTTTTAAAGTTCAAATAAGTACTTTTCGCCCCCCCCCAAGACAGATCTCTGGATCCGCCCCTGCCCTCCCCTCCTTCCTACCCCCTTTGCCGTTATCTGGAAGGGGGATTCAATTGAAGTTATGATATTATTCTATACAGTGGAAATTATTGCGATATAACGGGACGGTGTCGACAAAGTTATTTAGGGCGATTCGAGGGAAAAGTGGACTTTCTGATTCGCTTCAAGCTTTATCAAGGAGGGGAGGGGGTATATTTTTCTCCAATAAAAACCTCAATATAATACCACAAACCAAAAATCAGCTTGATCGGACAATAATCGAGCGAACTCGGATATTTTGAAATATCCTTGAATTTTCGATGAAATTCAAAAACTTTAAACGAAATGCGCGAGTTGAAGATCTTATCCGATTTCAAAATTTCTTTTTTTCCTGAGTCCGTCTTGAAGAGTAGCAACTTTTCCGCACTATTACGATTCGATTCAGAGACTTTTTTGTTTTTCACTCCACCCTAATATATATTCAATCTTGATCCAGTCCATCAACTTGTACAATTTGTTACTCGTAAGCTGGACTCTATCATAGAAATGATATGTATTGCCCACAACGCAAAGGGATATGATGCACAATTTATTCTTCGCTATCTGGTGCCTAATAATACAGCTTCGGAAATTGTAAAAAATGGGACCAACATAATTTGAATGACAATAGGTAAAACGAAATTTATTGATTCCTTCAATTATTCACCTATGAGTCTTTCTCCATTACCTAAAGCTTTCGGTTTAGTTAATGAAGAGAAAGGTGTTTTCCCTCATTCTTTTAACAAACTGGAAAATCAGAATCATGTTGGTCCAATCCCGGACATTGTATTTTATGCTACAGATACCATGCGATACGAAGAAAGACAGAAATTGTTGACCTGGTATGATACTTGTGAGAATACCGATCATGTTTTCGATTTCTGAAAAGAAATTCTCAAATATTGTATCAGTGACGTGAATATTTCACGGGAAGCTTGCCTAGCTTTTCGTAAAATATTTTCAGACTGTGGAAACGTATGCCCGTTCACGGAAAGCGTTACCATAGCTTCAAGTTGTATGCGTTTATATGGAAAAAACTTTTTAGAGGAAAATATGATCGGTATTGTACCCTCAAGTGGTTATAGACTCCGTAATAATTCTTCGAGAGTAGCTTAAGAGTGGTTGTTTTGGTATGAAAACCAATACGGATGTGAAATTGTACACGCCGGACGCGGTTCTGAGTATCGATTACCCGAAGGACCGATCGTTAACGGTTACTTCGTGGACAATGATGGTACTCGTACCGTGTTACAATTTCACGGTTGTTATTGGCATGGTTGTCCGGAGTGTTATTACTACAATCGAAATGTACCTCTTCATACAGGATATGATGAGGAAACTCATGATATCAGGTATGAACGTACAGTAAATATGACAAAACGTATTAGGCCCTATGGGTACAGGGTGATAGAACAATGGGAATGTGATTTTTATCAAGAAGAGACAAATAATCCAGACCTTGAAGAATTCTTAGAAAATAACGAATCTCTAAAAATTCCACCACTAGACCCTCGTGATGGATTTTACGGTGGTCGTACAGGAAATACTCATAAAATATACCATGTGAAAAATAATGAAAGAATCAAATGAATTGGTATTCGTTCATTATATCCATATATATTGAAATGTGGTGATTTTCCTATCGATCACCCTGAAATCTATGTGGGGGAGGAGTGTAATCGTCTTTTTGGTGGAGATGATTTCAAGAAAGTGGAAGATATGGTATAATGTCTAGTATTACTTCCTCAGAATCTCCATCACCCCGTATTGCCTTTACGAATGCATGGGAAATTAATGTTCCCTTTGTGTCGTAGTTGTTGTGAAGTTTTAGAGAGCCAAGAATGTACTCACTCGACCGATGAGGGGGCGTTGGAGGGGACATGGGTATCTTGTGAACTCCACAAAGCTATGCAAAAAGGCTACGAAATATCGACCATTCATGAGGTGTGGCAATATGAAACCACTCGCTTCAATTCTGATATGAAACAAGGTGGCCTCTTCGCCACATACATCAAACTCTCCTTAAAATCAAACAGGAAGCGAGTGGTTGGCCCAACGAATGTGTAGACGACACTTCGGAGGAACGTTACCTTGAACACTACGAACGTAACGGAGGGATCATTCTGGAGAGGGAAAAGATCTCCAAAAATCCTGGACTACGTTCGGTAGCCAAACTTTGTTCGAATTCATTTTGGGGTAAATTCGGTCGAAGATCAAATCTCCCACGAACTGAATTAATGAAGTCACGTGAAAGCTTATTATTTCTATTGAATAGTGGTGAACACGAAGTTACAAACATTTCGCCTATCACCGAAGATAAAATGTATGTAACATGGTGATATTGTAAGGAAGCGGTAACCACGATAACTCAATGTGGTGGAGGTTTATTACCGTTATTGATTACTCCGTTATTAGGTAATTCACTGACTCATTTGATAACAAATTTCTCGAATAATGGAGCACATTGAAAAAATGGTATTATTACCTCAAGAGAGTGTAGAAAAATTTCAACAATTCCACACGAGAAGCAATATTGAAAAATCTTCGTTACCTGGAATAGACTCGGTATGTAAAATTGAGGAAATAAATACTGTCCAGACTCCAGGCGATATTTTAACACGTCTCGATGAAGAAATGAGTGATATCCTAAATTCACAGGAAGATAAACGTGAGAAATGGAATTCATATCAGCAAGTCTTACAAAGATATTTATTTTCCTTCAAAAATTCTCATCCGATGCATTCTGAACAGTATGAAGATGAAGAACCAATAAACAAAGAAGATATCACTAACCCCACACTCAAAAACGGATCTCAACAGAGCATAAAAAACAATTTGATACTCAAAAGTATTCCAAAACTTTATCGTAAGAAAGCTGAACTTTCATTAGAACATTTGCAATCATCATTGAGAGTGAGTTGTAACGATAAAGGCAATATTGTTATGGATAATCATTCGATCACACGTTTCAACATGATTGATTTAATCAATGATGCTATGCGTTCTAGAAAAACTGTAAAATCTATTGGTCGAAATCAATTTGCTCAGTTACTTTGTAATATCAATACACCTCTTGAGTATATTGGTAACGCTGATATGTGGAATCTGACAACACCTTCCGGAAAGTCTACTCCTTTACCAAATAGAGAGTTGAATAATACCTCAGAACACTCAGAGAGTGGTGGGAGTTTCAACAAAACAGTTGGTAAAATCACTCAGTATTTATCTATAAATGACAGCAGTGAGTTGACTGACAATAAACGCAGTCGAAATAAAACGAGACGATCTATGAATAAGTCACGTACGACGAAAACACCTAAAAGATGATATACACAGATGGGACTCTGTGAAATTGAAATAATGGACGAACTAAAGAAAATATATTATAATCCATCGCATTCCATGCAGGATATTCTTCACGAAACAATCTTATAAATACTTCATGAGCTCATGTACAGACCAAACAAAAGAAATTGAATGGTTGGAATCTCAAGATGCTTACACCTCACACAAACCTATCCGTAAAAAATTCCCTTTGTATACATTCTAATGTTACAAATATTGATGATGTATGGGAGATCGACTTGGTGGATTTACGTAGTCTGAAAACTTATAACGATGGTTATTGTTACATCCTCGTTGTCATTGACATTCTGAGTAAATATCCATGGGTGGAACCGTTAATGGATAAAACAACCACAGAAGTAACGGGGGCTATGAAGCGTATTCTTTCAAGGGGTGATTCTCGTAAACCACTGTACATATAATGTGACAAGGGTAAAGAATTCGTTTCTAAAATCTTCGGTGATTTTTTAACTGAAAACGATGTAGGGATACGTTTCATACGGAATCCAGATGTGAAAGCTGCTGTAGTTGAACTATTTAATCGTACATTGAAAGAACGAATGTGGCGTTACTTTACGCATATGAATACGAAACGTTATATAAACGTATTACAAAAGATTGTACACGCGTATAATCAAATTTTTATAACGGAAACGATCAAATGGGTTATGGTTTACACCCTAGGAATACCGATCGTCGATTTAGTCGCGTTTTCGTGGGTTCACCTCATCAACGAGGACATGGTGTTGGTAGTTTCTTGGGTGGATTGTTCCGTCAAGTTTTGCCATATCTCACACGTGGAGCCAGTATTATGGGTAAAGAAGCCATGCGTTCAGGTATGAATCTGATAGATGATATCAGTAACCATCATATACCGCTGAAACAAGCTCCAAAATCACGGTTCAAAGAGTCTAGGAATACACTGAGAAGGAAAGTTGAAGAAGAAATCAGTAAACTTATGAAAGGATCCGGTTATAAAAAGATGAAAATGATAAAAAACACTCAGTCCCCTTTTGCTCTCCCATCAACATACCCATGGTGTCGTAGGAAACGGGAGAGTGAGGAAAAAATAGATAAAAAGAAAATTGTGAAGAAAACGAAGAGACGTAATACAAAACGTGCGGGAAGTTCTACACTGAAAATGAAATTCATCAAATGCTAACGTTTTGACATCAACCTTCGATGTCCATGGAACCATAAGAGCGAAAAAATCACTAGTCATTCTCACTCACATCAACTGTTAATGTACATCGTATTAGCAGGTGATGTAATGGAGATGAATAGCAATAGTGCACTCATCCGTGTACAAGACTCCATTTAGTGGAGTACTCACACTTTTTAATCCCGTTGATCGCATCTTTCCGTGACCAACTTGGCACGAGCGCTCAATGTCCCTAGACATCGATCAACGATGTACTGGACATCAATCAGTGATGTCCTGGGAATTGAGGAAAGATGCATATGGCGCGATCTTCTGGGTTCAATAAGATTAAAGTCTTATGATTGAAATTGTGGTTTTGAAAATTCGAGGATCATGATTTAATCCCATATTTAAACGATTTTCACATCAAATCAATGGTGATAAGCATCCATTTTATGTGAAAATAGTTACATACAATAAATAATGAAAAATATCTCTGATTAAAAATTTTTCACATTTGCAAACTGATGCACTGAAAAAAGAGTGTAATCCTTAAGTACGTGTGTGAAATTGGAAATTGAAAAAATCAATTGTTTCGGATTGCTCAGGCATTTTGCGCGAGTATTTACTGGTTAATTATATTTACTAAATGTTTTTTTGAATGCCAGGAATTCAATATGTCTTCAGTATAATTGAATTCTACCTCGATCAAGGATATTCAAGCGTTGATAATTTCTTTTTTTCCTAATATATCGCGTTATCTTTTCTCAATGCATGAATTTGGAAAGACGTGAAAGATACAGCGTCCGAATACCCATAAGGATACTCAAGCGCTGATATTCTGTATTTTCCAACATATTTTTTGTCTTTGAGAATGAATGGAAGATACAACGCTCGAGCGTCCTCAAGCCATATTTATTTTTCGTGAATGAGTAAAAATTACATTCATATTAATTGAATATTGTTTGTTAATTGAAATCAAACCTCAGTTTGAGGGGACAGCGTATATTTATATCAAAGAAATATCTAATGGGCTATATTCAAAAAATATTTCTTAAATACAATCAAATTGTTCTTTCAGTGTGATATGAATATAATACTGAGAATAATATTGAATAAATTATAACATTATATAACCCATACAGCATAACAATCGACGAAAGATTCTTCATGAATGTATTTTGAATCCTTTTAGTACTTGAATTCATAGGAACTGTTTTCGACCCGTTTTGCTGTGTGAGAAATAATCATGATTCCTTCTGTATAGGTAATTGCAAACACGTATCAAACACGTTCCAATTAGATATCTGCAATTCGAATACTTAACTGAAACGTATCTGATATATGTATATTCAAAAGTGGTGTGCTTACAAGGTTATATTAGAAAGGAAAAGCAACAATGTAGAAGCAATTCCATCATGAATGGAATCAAATTCCGAATTTCATTTTTATAAAACAACTCAGGAAAAGTACATATACTTTGCATATATTTTAATAATGTCATATACATTGTACATTGATACGTAAAGATATATTACATTATTATTTATGATCTACATACACTTATTAATATATTTTCACTACACAAGCCAAAGAATCATATCAAAAAATTCATACCCATCTTTTCGGGATATAAAAATCATTTTTTTTTGTTTTCCGTTACATACGAAACGTAACAAACACTCAGTTCTGCATTTCTCAGACACCTCCAAGTGTTTCGGTCAGACAATCCAATATCAAGAATCCTATACGCTTGAAAATGTTGATCATAAAACACATAATCAGTTAAATCTTGGGTGACAATATTGATACTATGTGGTTCATCTTCTATTAGTCCATGAATTACGCATATATTGATTTCATCATCATGAGGTATCATCAATACAGAATTTTTTTCAATGTGTGGCTTTGAAAATCAATAGATTATATTCTTTTGACCACAGATTTTGATTGAAGAACAGGCAATAATGGATAGTACAAATGAATATTTGGTAGATCCTGTACTTGTACAGTTGTAAAACTTTCGCATTTCTACAAATCTTCATTTATTGGTTTTTTGCACATAAAGCGATCACACAACTGTAATTGGGATTTTATTGCAAGAGTTTTACAAATATTTTTTCGACTGAGTGATAAATGTGCTACAATTTTTGAATCTTTATTTTTACTCTCGCACCTAATAGTTGAAATATGCCACAATGGTCCAAAACGTCACGCAACCGGAGCATAATGGAGTAGAAAATGATGCTTTGGTTTTAAGCATCCAAGGAACAATGCATTGAATTTTCTTAAATATTCGGTAATCAAACTTCCAAGGAAATCAATTATAGTTTCACTGATCGCGGGAGATGCAAGGATGTCAATTATTTCTGTTCATGAAATAATTACTTGCCAATGCTCATTTCCTTCAGGAAATTAATCACCAATCAATAATCCGTTGTTTCGAATGAAAGAAAAAGCTTCACTCGCAGACATTTCGATATGTTTGCTTTTTATTTGATTAGGTTCCATAGGTCGAGGTTTATTTTTCACATCATTGTCATCGTATTCATGATTCGTTATTCGAGAATTCAATTCTATTAAAGTGAAAAACTTGTCAACTTCTATGAAATGAGAAATACACAAACCGGCAGTGTGCTCGAAAGCTCCTTCGAAAACATCATGCATAATATCGATGGCCATCAGATTTAATGTTGAATGAGATTTCAAATCACTTAGTGCGGAAGGCCCAACAACACCTGTGCTTTTTGGATTATCAGTTATGAGATGATTTTGATACTCCTCTTCATTTCGAAGTACACATGAACTTTCATGGAAAGTGGAGCTAAGATGATGGCTATTTATGGTGCAAAATCGACAAGGGAATTTCGCAGTAAAACCCGGAGTGAAGCCCAAGATGGAATGGATAGCTAAATTATCCCCTGTTAATGCTGTTAATGAAAAAAATATTCGCGTTTGGCCAGATTCCGTGGAGACAGATATACCGGTTGTTTCAAGAAATTTAATTCCTTCGATTGCTTTTGGAAAAATCCTATAGAACGGGATATACTGTAAGTCGGCTTGTGTAATGTGAATTCGAATATGTTCTTCGTTTTAGATTGTATTTGGGGAGGTAAACAGGGAATCACTGCATAGACTGCAACAACTTTACCTGAACCTTTATGGCTTCCTGAAGGGTTATTCGTTTCGTAGTCGTCTTGGTAAATGAACATTGGCAATACTAGACGATCTCCAAATGAAGCTTTTCTCGATTCCCATGCCTCACCTTGCACAACATTCTGTAAGAATTCTTGTTTTATTTCCTTGTCATTCACATAAAATATGTGAATTAAGGAAATAAAAAGGGGGATATTGTAAGGGTACACTATGTAGAATATTATAAGGGAAGAGAGAAGTCGTTATCAAACAGGTAACGATATCGATACCACATTTCGTGGTATACGGAACAAGGGAGGGGAACAAGAGAGAATAGTAGTAGGAGAACCAATGTAGCCCTCTTGGTCTTCAACCTTCGGAGTATACGGACGTCCGAAACACGAGCAGACAGCTAAAAGAGAAGGAATTAACATAAAACGTGGCCACGTCAGGGGGAAAAAGGAGTTTGCATTCGTGATACCGAGGACTAAGACCAATGGACCAACAATCAAGAGCTCACTAAAAAAGAGAAAAGAAAAGATAAGTTTTTCAACATGTATACATACGTCTCTGTTCACGTGCACGTTTAATTTGTCATATCTCTCGTTTTTCTCCCTTTTCCTGTGTTCAATTTGAATGACAACAAGTTGTAGTTCAATGTAAATGACGGACAACGGAACCTTTCCGATATATATTGAACAATCAATACAAATTAACGACTATGAAATATCATCTATTACTTCATGAATAATGTTGGAAAGTTGATAAGAAGCTACCAACTCGGCTTGTGAGTTTGAAAACTAAAAGAATGTATCAACTATCCAACCGATTATTGTAAAGCGAAACCATAATTTGAATATATTATATTGATTTGACCCATAATCATGTAAAATCATTTCATTCCTTCGTCTTTACTTCTACTTTCTAAATTTACAGTATTATTGTGATATCATTTCGTATGAGTAGCAATTCGTAAATAAACGAATTGTTACAATTCTGGAGAAGAGTACTATTGTTCTCAAGATCAGCCGGATAATCTATTGTGCAACGCAATAATCCTGGCATTTCAAAAAATTTAGTCAATACATGCCTCAACGGAATAAATTGGAATGAAACCACCTCATCATTTTTTGTATCGTGTTTTCCTGTTATAAAATCTTTCGATTCAACAATTATTCCCTCCAGTGGTATATACGATTTCAAATCTTTGACGAAATATTGAAGGCATTGATACTCGTTGTCCAGTTTTACAAATGGATTCTGTAATGTATCAAGCATTCGTTGGTATCCCTGGATGTTCCCTGGTGTCTCTTCAAGTTTTGATAATCTACCAATAATCTGTTTGAACAATGTCGATATACATGGTTGTTTCAAATATGTTGTGATATCTTGTAAACATGCGAATGTTCGTGATCTCGTCAAATCCGGTTTATTTAGCCATTTAGAGATAAGAGATGCTGACCCAGATTTAAGCGGAGCTGAGAATGTGTTCGGATCCATATTTTTTCCGAATAAACTATTACTAGTGAATCTTTTCTAAAAATAGCGTTTTATGCAAAATGTAAAAATGAACGATGAGAAATTAGATAAAAAGGTTCTGCTTATCTTGAATTAACTTAATTTTTTATCCGCACATTGAAAATAAAATAAAAAAGAGAACGAATATTGAACTAATAATTCATTAAAGACTTCGAGATTTTTAAACTTCTGTGTTAAAAGTAATAAGGATTTGATTCATAATATTGCAATATGTCTATGCTATTAGCTTATGCTATACTGATTGGTATCACAAAAGTTCTCGTCTGTGTACACCTTGCCTTATGTAATGCATAATCCCAATTCACGTTGGAAAAAGGTCAAAGCTTTACTTGTTAATGTTGCCAATTTATCACTGGGATTGTTGATATTAAAAACAATTTTTTGCAGAAGGAACCAAACTTGTCGCGTTTCTTTTGGATATGGCAAGTTAAATGCCAGAAATAATTTCAATGTAAATTCAACAGCTCCAACAACGGTAGCACAAGAGTAACTCACACTCCCGTAAACGGTAAAATGAGATATAGGCTCTCGAATAACCAAGATGTACGAGTAAATTGGTGCGGTAGTAGATTCAAACGAAATCTTCCTGTCATTCATAAATTTTTTCGCATCCTCATTATTCTGTAAGAAAAAAACATTGATAAATTCCTTCATAGAATCATAAAATGATACGAATGGTTAAAACTTCAATCATATACTATTTGAAATCAGAGATAGTTTAAGGAGAAAAATATGATAAACATTCAATTTACAATAAGAAACTAACACTCAAAAATCAGAAATGTATAACTGTAGAGAGATGAGTTGTAACAACGTAGCAGAATGAATCATATATTTTGGAAAACAAAACATGAGTACCCAGATAGCATTACAAGCTCACATCAAACTTGCAAGTGACTATGCATCAAACTCACGAAATTTGAACACCGAAACTCCGTCACTCTCTTTGCAATCCCAAGTGGTACCAGAATATATTATGAACGTTCTTCGAATATTCGAAGTATCTTTTATGCACATTCCAATGAGGCCATTTCATAGGTGCTATGCATATTCATCGAATGTATGTAATCGAATATACGAAGGTACATCAATCGAATGTCGATTGAATGAATATCGTACATTTCGAATGTGCTATGTACGTTATGAGCATATCCAAAATAGTCTCATTCAAATATTCTATGAACGCCCATTATATGTCCTTCGTATCTCATTCGTACATTCCATGAACGTTTCTATTCCGTATATACGTTGAAGTTTTGTTGCTGCTTGGAATGTGGTAAGTGAATAATGAGACTTCACAAGACCCTGGTAGGATTATTTTAGACGTTGTCTAGTTAGGGATCGTCCATAAATTACGTAACGGTTTTTTTCTATCGTTCTTTGTCGCACCAACTTTAGACCAGATGAGTAAAATAGGAAAGGGAATAGTAAACAGCGTTACGTGATATATGAACGATCCCTTATATCTAGGCTTTCAGAAAATTTTTCCCCAAGTAATATCAGTCTAAGTGAGTTTTCGAGTGAATGGCTATTTCTTTATAAGTTCACGTTGTCTTCTTTAACTTATGAGAATGTGAACAAACTTTATATTCAATTTTTATTGAAAACAACTCAAGATTTACTATTCTACTCAACATCCCGGGAGAAAATAATTTTGCCCAATCATATATGATCATGCATATTCTTTCATGTATGATGAGACCCGAAAATTGGCCCTATATATAATCATGCATGGCCATGCATGATCATAGAAGATCATACATAATCACGCGGTAGATGGAAGAAAAGTCATTTTGACAGCATATGATATTCCTAACGTTCACCCATCCAAGTACTGGGCGCACTCATTGTTGGTTAACTTCGGTGATCAAACAAGAGCCAGTACGTTCATCAGGCTATGGCCCTTGACTCGAAAATCATGAAGAAAATTCATTATTCACGTTGAACGAGTCGAAACTGTTGTCGGGACTGCTCTCTTGAAATTGACAATTCGAATACTCACTTTATAAGTATCATCGCGGTCCAATGCGGTTCAATTTGACTCCTCTTTAGGAAAGAGAAACGGAAATTTAGCACAGAATAAACCAGATTTGACTTTTGCATGACCATACATGATCTGACAATGAATAAACAATGTAAGAAGGAGGAATTGAGATACTGTTCCTATGGATCAATGAATTTCAAACTGTTCCTCAAACTTGCAGCAAACTTGCATGTTATGTATATTTTTTTTCAACTTTTTCTAAATTCATTTTTGTATGGATTAATTCTTACTTCAACATCCACAATAAACATTTCTCTCTCAGTCTTCTTTTGCTCAATTTGTTTATCGTTTTCTTGAGCAGTTTTTCTCTTTTTGGGAGGTTGCTTTCCACATAGATTCTCTGTTTTTGCTTGTAAAGCATAAGGAAAAGCCGTCAATAGGAAAGGATCTTTTTCTTCTTCCATGAAATGAATGATGAGATGTGCATGAGGCGTACCAAAACGTAAGAATACAAAATAACACTTATCAGTTTTCAAGGAAGAATTCTACCATTTGCAAGGTTTTCACATTTTCTCAAACATTCCAATGGTTCCTCATCAAAAATTTGTTTAGAATCAATGAGTTTCTGGAGAGCAGTTCTGAACAACGGCCACGCTTTATCTATATCAGTCAACTCCGGGTACTTTTTCGTAAAATCCAATGGAATCTGCAATGAAATAAGGTACTTTTTGTCACAAACTTGAATAATTACCGTATATAATTTTGGCAAAATTGTTTGTTGTTTACCAGTTCCTTCCCTTGTTCACTGGATAGACAAGGAAAATCAGTAAATTGCCAAATTACTCCGTTCTCTTTTTTTTTGGGTAAATCTCGCCCAGCTAAATATGTGTAACACCATGCTTCCTTATGCTCGTCCCAAGATTCTAATTGAGTTTTCAATAATTGTAGAGCACCATCAATCGTGTCCGCTGCTGAAATAAAATATGCTTCGTATCATGCGAATTAATATGTAAAAATAAGGGATAGATCAATAAATGATTCTATATTGAATACGTTAGCTTTATATGCGACCAATGATAACATAATTCATTCTTTATTTTGGCAATATATTCTTCGATTATGTAATTTTTCACGTGATGCATTAATTTTGTCATAATAATTGTTCAGAAGGAATATGAAATTTTAAAAAATTCAAAACTTATATTATGCGTTGATCCTATCAAAACAATATTCAATTTCTTCTAAACGGTGCATGATAAAATGAATTAAAATAACATAAATTTTAAGACCCCCATTTTACCCTGTAAACGATGAAGTTTCCCCCCCAAAAAATATATTTTTAATTCTTGATCGGTCCTAATTAAAATTTGGAAATTGTAAAAAATGGGACCAACATAATTTGAATGACAATAGGTAAAACGAAATTTATTGATTCCTTCAATTATTCACCTATGAGTCTTTCTCCATTACCTAAAGCTTTCGGTTTAGTTAATGAAGAGAAAGGTGTTTTCCCTCATTCTTTTAACAAACTGGAAAATCAGAATCATGTTGGTCCAATCCCGGACATTGTATTTTATGCTACAGATACCATGCGATACGAAGAAAGACAGAAATTGTTGACCTGGTATGATACTTGTGAGAATACCGATCATGTTTTCGATTTCTGAAAAGAAATTCTCAAATATTGTATCAGTGACGTGAATATTTCACGGGAAGCTTGCCTAGCTTTTCGTAAAATATTTTCAGACTGTGGAAACGTATGCCCGTTCACGGAAAGCGTTACCATAGCTTCAAGTTGTATGCGTTTATATGGAAAAAACTTTTTAGAGGAAAATATGATCGGTATTGTACCCTCAAGTGGTTATAGACTCCGTAATAATTCTTCGAGAGTAGCTTAAGAGTGGTTGTTTTGGTATGAAAACCAATACGGATGTGAAATTGTACACGCCGGACGCGGTTCTGAGTATCGATTACCCGAAGGACCGATCGTTAACGGTTACTTCGTGGACAATGATGGTACTCGTACCGTGTTACAATTTCACGGTTGTTATTGGCATGGTTGTCCGGAGTGTTATTACTACAATCGAAATGTACCTCTTCATACAGGATATGATGAGGAAACTCATGATATCAGGTATGAACGTACAGTAAATATGACAAAACGTATTAGGCCCTATGGGTACAGGGTGATAGAACAATGGGAATGTGATTTTTATCAAGAAGAGACAAATAATCCAGACCTTGAAGAATTCTTAGAAAATAACGAATCTCTAAAAATTCCACCACTAGACCCTCGTGATGGATTTTACGGTGGTCGTACAGGAAATACTCATAAAATATACCATGTGAAAAATAATGAAAGAATCAAATGAATTGGTATTCGTTCATTATATCCATATATATTGAAATGTGGTGATTTTCCTATCGATCACCCTGAAATCTATGTGGGGGAGGAGTGTAATCGTCTTTTTGGTGGAGATGATTTCAAGAAAGTGGAAGATATGGTATAATGTCTAGTATTACTTCCTCAGAATCTCCATCACCCCGTATTGCCTTTACGAATGCATGGGAAATTAATGTTCCCTTTGTGTCGTAGTTGTTGTGAAGTTTTAGAGAGCCAAGAATGTACTCACTCGACCGATGAGGGGCGTTGGAGGACATGGGTATCTTGTGAACTCCACAAAGCTATGCAAAAAGGCTACGAAATATCGACCATTCATGAGGTGTGGCAATATGAAACCACTCGCTTCAATTCTGATATGAAACAAGGTGGCCTCTTCGCCACATACATCAAACTCTCCTTAAAATCAAACAGGAAGCGAGTGGTTGGCCCAACGAATGTGTAGACGACACTTCGGAGGAACGTTACCTTGAACACTACGAACGTAACGGAGGGATCATTCTGGAGAGGGAAAAGATCTCCAAAAATCCTGGACTACGTTCGGTAGCCAAACTTTGTTCGAATTCATTTTGGGGTAAATTCGGTCGAAGATCAAATCTCCCACGAACTGAATTAATGAAGTCACGTGAAAGCTTATTATTTCTATTGAATAGTGGTGAACACGAAGTTACAAACATTTCGCCTATCACCGAAGATAAAATGTATGTAACATGGTGATATTGTAAGGAAGCGGTAACCACGATAACTCAATGTGGTGGAGGTTTATTACCGTTATTGATTACTCCGTTATTAGGTAATTCACTGACTCATTTGATAACAAATTTCTCGAATAATGGAGCACATTGAAAAAATGGTATTATTACCTCAAGAGAGTGTAGAAAAATTTCAACAATTCCACACGAGAAGCAATATTGAAAAATCTTCGTTACCTGGAATAGACTCGGTATGTAAAATTGAGGAAATAAATACTGTCCAGACTCCAGGCGATATTTTAACACGTCTCGATGAAGAAATGAGTGATATCCTAAATTCACAGGAAGATAAACGTGAGAAATGGAATTCATATCAGCAAGTCTTACAAAGATATTTATTTTCCTTCAAAAATTCTCATCCGATGCATTCTGAACAGTATGAAGATGAAGAACCAATAAACAAAGAAGATATCACTAACCCCACACTCAAAAACGGATCTCAACAGAGCATAAAAAACAATTTGATACTCAAAAGTATTCCAAAACTTTATCGTAAGAAAGCTGAACTTTCATTAGAACATTTGCAATCATCATTGAGAGTGAGTTGTAACGATAAAGGCAATATTGTTATGGATAATCATTCGATCACACGTTTCAACATGATTGATTTAATCAATGATGCTATGCGTTCTAGAAAAACTGTAAAATCTATTGGTCGAAATCAATTTGCTCAGTTACTTTGTAATATCAATACACCTCTTGAGTATATTGGTAACGCTGATATGTGGAATCTGACAACACCTTCCGGAAAGTCTACTCCTTTACCAAATAGAGAGTTGAATAATACCTCAGAACACTCAGAGAGTGGTGGGAGTTTCAACAAAACAGTTGGTAAAATCACTCAGTATTTATCTATAAATGACAGCAGTGAGTTGACTGACAATAAACGCAGTCGAAATAAAACGAGACGATCTATGAATAAGTCACGTACGACGAAAACACCTAAAAAAGATGATATACACAGATGGGACTCTGTGAAATTGAAATAATGGACGAACTAAAGAAAATATATTATAATCCATCGCATTCCATGCAGGATATTCTTCACGAAACAATCTTATAAATACTTCGCGAGCTCATGTACAGACCAAACAAAAAGAAATTGAATGGTTGGAATCTCAAGATGCTTACACCTCACACAAACCTATCCGTAAAAAATTCCCTTTGTATACATTCTAATGTTACAAATATTGATGATGTATGGGAGATCGACTTGGTGGATTTACGTAGTCTGAAAACTTATAACGATGGTTATTGTTACATCCTCGTTGTCATTGACATTCTGAGTAAATATCCATGGGTGGAACCGTTAATGGATAAAACAACCACAGAAGTAACGGGGGCTATGAAGCGTATTCTTTCAAGGGGTGATTCTCGTAAACCACTGTACATATAATGTGACAAGGGTAAAGAATTCGTTTCTAAAATCTTCGGTGATTTTTTAACTGAAAACGATGTAGGGATACGTTTCATACGGAATCCAGATGTGAAAGCTGCTGTAGTTGAACTATTTAATCGTACATTGAAAGAACGAATGTGGCGTTACTTTACGCATATGAATACGAAACGTTATATAAACGTATTACAAAAGATTGTACACGCGTATAATCAAATTTTTATAACGGAAACGATCAAATGGGTTATGGTTTACACCCTAGGAATACCGATCGTCGATTTAGTCGCGTTTTCGTGGGTTCACCTCATCAACGAGGACATGGTGTTGGTAGTTTCTTGGGTGGATTGTTCCGTCAAGTTTTGCCATATCTCACACGTGGAGCCAGTATTATGGGTAAAGAAGCCATGCGTTCAGGTATGAATCTGATAGATGATATCAGTAACCATCATATACCGCTGAAACAAGCTCCAAAATCACGGTTCAAAGAGTCTAGGAATACACTGAGAAGGAAAGTTGAAGAAGAAATCAGTAAACTTATGAAAGGATCCGGTTATAAAAGATGAAAATGATAAAAAACACTCAGTCCCCTTTTGCTCTCCCATCAACATACCCATGGTGTCGTAGGAAACGGGAGAGTGAGGAAAAAATAGATAAAAAGAAAATTGTGAAGAAAACGAAGAGACGTAATACAAAACGTGCGGGAAGTTCTACACTGAAAATGAAATTCATCAAATGCTAACGTTTTGACATCAACCTTCGATGTCCATGGAACCATAAGAGCGAAAAAATCACTAGTCATTCTCACTCACATCAACTGTTAATGTACATCGTATTAGCAGGTGATGTAATGGAGATGAATAGCAATAGTGCACTCATCCGTGTACAAGACTCCATTTAGTGGAGTACTCACACTTTTTAATCCCGTTGATCGCATCTTTCCGTGACCAACTTGGCACGAGCGCTCAATGTCCCTAGACATCGATCAACGATGTACTGGACATCAATCAGTGATGTCCTGGGAATTGAGGAAAGATGCATATGGCGCGATCTTCTGGGTTCAATAAGATTAAAGTCTTATGATTGAAATTGTGGTTTTGAAAATTCGAGGATCATGATTTAATCCCATATTTAAACGATTTTCACATCAAATCAATGGTGATAAGCATCCATTTTATGTGAAAATAGTTACATACAATAAATAATGAAAAATATCTCTGATTAAAAATTTTTCACATTTGCAAACTGATGCACTGAAAAAAGAGTGTAATCCTTAAGTACGTGTGTGAAATTGGAAATTGAAAAAATCAATTGTTTCGGATTGCTCAGGCATTTTGCGCGAGTATTTACTGGTTAATTATATTTACTAAATGTTTTTTTGAATGCCAGGAATTCAATATGTCTTCAGTATAATTGAATTCTACCTCGATCAAGGATATTCAAGCGTTGATAATTTCTTTTTTTCCTAATATATCGCGTTATCTTTTCTCAATGCATGAATTTGGAAAGACGTGAAAGATACAGCGTCCGAATACCCATAAGGATACTCAAGCGCTGATATTCTGTATTTTCCAACATATTTTTTGTCTTTGAGAATGAATGGAAGATACAACGCTCGAGCGTCCTCAAGCCATATTTATTTTTCGTGAATGAGTAAAAATTACATTCATATTAATTGAATATTGTTTGTTAATTGAAATCAAACCTCAGTTTGAGGGGACAGCGTATATTTATATCAAAGAAATATCTAATGGGCTATATTCAAAAATATTTCTTAAATACAATCAAATTGTTCTTTCAGTGTGATATGAATATAATACTGAGAATAATATTGAATAAATTATAACATTATATAACCCATACAGCATAACAATCGACGAAAGATTCTTCATGAATGTATTTTGAATCCTTTTAGTACTTGAATTCATAGGAACTGTTTTCGACCCGTTTTGCTGTGTGAGAAATAATCATGATTCCTTCTGTATAGGTAATTGCAAACACGTATCAAACACGTTCCAATTAGATATCTGCAATTCGAATACTTAACTGAAACGTATCTGATATATGTATATTCAAAAGTGGTGTGCTTACAAGGTTATATTAGAAAGGAAAAGCAACAATGTAGAAGCAATTCCATCATGAATGGAATCAAATTCCGAATTTCATTTTTATAAAACAACTCAGGAAAAGTACATATACTTTGCATATATTTTAATAATGTCATATACATTGTACATTGATACGTAAAGATATATTACATTATTATTTATGATCTACATACACTTATTAATATATTTTCACTACACAAGCCAAAGAATCATATCAAAAAATTCATACCCATCTTTTCGGGATATAAAAATCATTTTTTTTTGTTTTCCGTTACATACGAAACGTAACAAACACTCAGTTCTGCATTTCTCAGACACCTCCAAGTGTTTCAGTCAGACAATCCAATATCAAGAATCCTATACGCTTGAAAATGTTGATCATAAAACACATAATCAGTTAAATCTTGGGTGACAATATTGATACTATGTGGTTCATCTTCTATTAGTCCATGAATTACGCATATATTGATTTCATCATCATGAGGTATCATCAATACAGAATTTTTTTCAATGTGTGGCTTTGAAAATCAATAGATTATATTCTTTTGACCACAGATTTTGATTGAAGAACAGGCAATAATGGATAGTACAAATGAATATTTGGTAGATCCTGTACTTGTACAGTTGTAAAACTTTCGCATTTCTACAAATCTTCATTTATTGGTTTTTTGCACATAAAGCGATCACACAACTGTAATTGGGATTTTATTGCAAGAGTTTTACAAATATTTTTCGACTGAGTGATAAATGTGCTACAATTTTTGAATCTTTATTTTTACTCTCGCACCTAATAGTTGAAATATGCCACAATGGTCCAAAACGTCACGCAACCGGAGCATAATGGAGTAGAAAATGATGCTTTGGTTTTAAGCATCCAAGGAACAATGCATTGAATTTTCTTAAATATTCGGTAATCAAACTTCCAAGGAAATCAATTATAGTTTCACTGATCGCGGGAGATGCAAGGATGTCAATTATTTCTGTTCATGAAATAATTACTTGCCAATGCTCATTTCCTTCAGGAAATTAATCACCAATCAATAATCCGTTGTTTCGAATGAAAGAAAAAGCTTCACTCGCAGACATTTCGATATGTTTGCTTTTTATTTGATTAGGTTCCATAGGTCGAGGTTTATTTTTCACATCATTGTCATCGTATTCATGATTCGTTATTCGAGAATTCAATTCTATTAAAGTGAAAAACTTGTCAACTTCTATGAAATGAGAAATACACAAACCGGCAGTGTGCTCGAAAGCTCCTTCGAAAACATCATGCATAATATCGATGGCCATCAGATTTAATGTTGAATGAGATTTCAAATCACTTAGTGCGGAAGGCCCAACAACACCTGTGCTTTTTGGATTATCAGTTATGAGATGATTTTGATACTCCTCTTCATTTCGAAGTACACATGAACTTTCATGGAAAGTGGAGCTAAGATGATGGCTATTTATGGTGCAAAATCGACAAGGGAATTTCGCAGTAAAACCCGGAGTGAAGCCCAAGATGGAATGGATAGCTAAATTATCCCCTGTTAATGCTGTTAATGAAAAAAATATTCGCGTTTGGCCAGATTCCGTGGAGACAGATATACCGGTTGTTTCAAGAAATTTAATTCCTTCGATTGCTTTTGGAAAAATCCTATAGAACGGGATATACTGTAAGTCGGCTTGTGTAATGTGAATTCGAATATGTTCTTCGTTTTAGATTGTATTTGGGGAGGTAAACAGGGAATCACTGCATAGACTGCAACAACTTTACCTGAACCTTTATGGCTTCCTGAAGGGTTATTCGTTTCGTAGTCGTCTTGGTAAATGAACATTGGCAATACTAGACGATCTCCAAATGAAGCTTTTCTCGATTCCCATGCCTCACCTTGCACAACATTCTGTAAGAATTCTTGTTTTATTTCCTTGTCATTCACATAAAATATGTGAATTAAGGAAATAAAAAGGGGGATATTGTAAGGGTACACTATGTAGAATATTATAAGGGAAGAGAGAAGTCGTTATCAAACAGGTAACGATATCGATACCACATTTCGTGGTATACGGAACAAGGAGGGAACAAGAGAGAATAGTAGTAGGAGAACCAATGTAGCCCTCTTGGTCTTCAACCTTCGGAGTATACGGACGTCCGAAACACGAGCAGACAGCTAAAAGAGAAGGAATTAACATAAAACGTGGCCACGTCAGGGGGAAAAAGGAGTTTGCATTCGTGATACCGAGGACTAAGACCAATGGACCAACAATCAAGAGCTCACTAAAAAAGAGAAAAGAAAAGATAAGTTTTTCAACATGTATACATACGTCTCTGTTCACGTGCACGTTTAATTTGTCATATCTCTCGTTTTTCTCCCTTTTCCTGTGTTCAATTTGAATGACAACAAGTTGTAGTTCAATGTAAATGACGGACAACGGAACCTTTCCGATATATATTGAACAATCAATACAAATTAACGACTATGAAATATCATCTATTACTTCATGAATAATGTTGGAAAGTTGATAAGAAGCTACCAACTCGGCTTGTGAGTTTGAAAACTAAAAGAATGTATCAACTATCCAACCGATTATTGTAAAGCGAAACCATAATTTGAATATATTATATTGATTTGACCCATAATCATGTAAAATCATTTCATTCCTTCGTCTTTACTTCTACTTTCTAAATTTACAGTATTATTGTGATATCATTTCGTATGAGTAGCAATTCGTAAATAAACGAATTGTTACAATTCTGGAGAAGAGTACTATTGTTCTCAAGATCAGCCGGATAATCTATTGTGCAACGCAATAATCCTGGCATTTCAAAAAATTTAGTCAATACATGCCTCAACGGAATAAATTGGAATGAAACCACCTCATCATTTTTTGTATCGTGTTTTCCTGTTATAAAATCTTTCGATTCAACAATTATTCCCTCCAGTGGTATATACGATTTCAAATCTTTGACGAAATATTGAAGGCATTGATACTCGTTGTCCAGTTTTACAAATGGATTCTGTAATGTATCAAGCATTCGTTGGTATCCCTGGATGTTCCCTGGTGTCTCTTCAAGTTTTGATAATCTACCAATAATCTGTTTGAACAATGTCGATATACATGGTTGTTTCAAATATGTTGTGATATCTTGTAAACATGCGAATGTTCGTGATCTCGTCAAATCCGGTTTATTTAGCCATTTAGAGATAAGAGATGCTGACCCAGATTTAAGCGGAGCTGAGAATGTGTTCGGATCCATATTTTTTCCGAATAAACTATTACTAGTGAATCTTTTCTAAAAATAGCGTTTTATGCAAAATGTAAAAATGAACGATGAGAAATTAGATAAAAAGGTTCTGCTTATCTTGAATTAACTTAATTTTTTATCCGCACATTGAAAATAAAATAAAAAAGAGAACGAATATTGAACTAATAATTCATTAAAGACTTCGAGATTTTTAAACTTCTGTGTTAAAAGTAATAAGGATTTGATTCATAATATTGCAATATGTCTATGCTATTAGCTTATGCTATACTGATTGGTATCACAAAAGTTCTCGTCTGTGTACACCTTGCCTTATGTAATGCATAATCCCAATTCACGTTGGAAAAGGTCAAAGCTTTACTTGTTAATGTTGCCAATTTATCACTGGGATTGTTGATATTAAAAACAATTTTTTGCAGAAGGAACCAAACTTGTCGCGTTTCTTTTGGATATGGCAAGTTAAATGCCAGAAATAATTTCAATGTAAATTCAACAGCTCCAACAACGGTAGCACAAGAGTAACTCACACTCCCGTAAACGGTAAAATGAGATATAGGCTCTCGAATAACCAAGATGTACGAGTAAATTGGTGCGGTAGTAGATTCAAACGAAATCTTCCTGTCATTCATAAATTTTTTCGCATCCTCATTATTCTGTAAGAAAAAAACATTGATAAATTCCTTCATAGAATCATAAAATGATACGAATGGTTAAAACTTCAATCATATACTATTTGAAATCAGAGATAGTTTAAGGAGAAAAATATGATAAACATTCAATTTACAATAAGAAACTAACACTCAAAAATCAGAAATGTATAACTGTAGAGAGATGAGTTGTAACAACGTAGCAGAATGAATCATATATTTTGGAAAACAAAACATGAGTACCCAGATAGCATTACAAGCTCACATCAAACTTGCAAGTGACTATGCATCAAACTCACGAAATTTGAACACCGAAACTCCGTCACTCTCTTTGCAATCCCAAGTGGTACCAGAATATATTATGAACGTTCTTCGAATATTCGAAGTATCTTTTATGCACATTCCAATGAGGCCATTTCATAGGTGCTATGCATATTCATCGAATGTATGTAATCGAATATACGAAGGTACATCAATCGAATGTCGATTGAATGAATATCGTACATTTCGAATGTGCTATGTACGTTATGAGCATATCCAAAATAGTCTCATTCAAATATTCTATGAACGCCCATTATATGTCCTTCGTATCTCATTCGTACATTCCATGAACGTTTCTATTCCGTATATACGTTGAAGTTTTGTTGCTGCTTGGAATGTGGTAAGTGAATAATGAGACTTCACAAGACCCTGGTAGGATTATTTTAGACGTTGTCTAGTTAGGGATCGTCCATAAATTACGTAACGGTTTTTCTATCGTTCTTTGTCGCACCAACTTTAGACCAGATGAGTAAAATAGGAAAGGGAATAGTAAACAGCGTTACGTGATATATGAACGATCCCTTATATCTAGGCTTTCAGAAAATTTTTCCCCAAGTAATATCAGTCTAAGTGAGTTTTCGAGTGAATGGCTATTTCTTTATAAGTTCACGTTGTCTTCTTTAACTTATGAGAATGTGAACAAACTTTATATTCAATTTTTATTGAAAACAACTCAAGATTTACTATTCTACTCAACATCCCGGGAGAAAATAATTTTGCCCAATCATATATGATCATGCATATTCTTTCATGTATGATGAGACCCGAAAATTGGCCCTATATATAATCATGCATGGCCATGCATGATCATAGAAGATCATACATAATCACGCGGTAGATGGAAGAAAAGTCATTTTGACAGCATATGATATTCCTAACGTTCACCCATCCAAGTACTGGGCGCACTCATTGTTGGTTAACTTCGGTGATCAAACAAGAGCCAGTACGTTCATCAGGCTATGGCCCTTGACTCGAAAATCATGAAGAAAATTCATTATTCACGTTGAACGAGTCGAAACTGTTGTCGGGACTGCTCTCTTGAAATTGACAATTCGAATACTCACTTTATAAGTATCATCGCGGTCCAATGCGGTTCAATTTGACTCCTCTTTAGGAAAGAGAAACGGAAATTTAGCACAGAATAAACCAGATTTGACTTTTGCATGACCATACATGATCTGACAATGAATAAACAATGTAAGAAGGGAGGAATTGAGATACTGTTCCTATGGATCAATGAATTTCAAACCGTTCCTCAAACTTGCAGCAAACTTGCATGTTATGTATATTTTTTTTCAACTTTTTCTAAATTCATTTTTGTATGGATTAATTCTTACTTCAACATCCACAATAAACATTTCTCTCTCAGTCTTCTTTTGCTCAATTTGTTTATCGTTTTCTTGAGCAGTTTTTCTCTTTTTGGGAGGTTGCTTTCCACATAGATTCTCTGTTTTTGCTTGTAAAGCATAAGGAAAAGCCGTCAATAGGAAAGGATCTTTTTCTTCTTCCATGAAATGAATGATGAGATGTGCATGAGGCGTACCAAAACGTAAGAATACAAAATAACACTTATCAGTTTTCAAGGAAGAATTCTACCATTTGCAAGGTTTTCACATTTTCTCAAACATTCCAATGGTTCCTCATCAAAAATTTGTTTAGAATCAATGAGTTTCTGGAGAGCAGTTCTGAACAACGGCCACGCTTTATCTATATCAGTCAACTCCGGGTACTTTTTCGTAAAATCCAATGGAATCTGCAATGAAATAAGGCACTTTTTGTCACAAACTTGAATAATGACCGTATATAATTTTGGCAAAATTGTTTGTTGTTTACCAGTTCCTTGCCTTGTTCACTGGATAGACAAGGAAAATCAGTAAATTGCCAAATTACTCCGTTCTCTTTTTTTTTGTGTAAATCTCGCCCAGCTAAATATGTGTAACACCATGCTTTCTTATGCTCGTCCCAAGATTCTAATTGAGTTTTCAATAATTGTAGAGCACCATCAATCGTGTCCGCTGCTGAAATAAAATATGCTTCGTATCATGCGAATTAATATGTAAAAATAAGGGATAGATCAATAAATGATTCTATATTGAATACGTTAGCTTTATATGCGACCAATGATAACATAATTCATTCTTTATTTTGGCAATATATTCTTCGATTATGTAATTTTTCATGTGATGCATTAATTTTGTCATAATAATTGTTCAGAAGGAATATGAAATTTTAAAAAATTCAAAACTTATATTATGCGTTGATCCTATCAAAACAATATTCAATTTCTTCTAAACGGTGCATGATAAAATGAATTAAAATAACATATAAAGCATTTACCTGGTACCGATGTATCTTCATCACCCACTGTACATTTTGGTACAAAAAGTCCACATTCAAACAATAATTGCCTCATATAGTTGACACGCCACACAAATTCTCCTGAATGCAGAATTCTTTTCTTTCCATCTGTACTGCCTGGTGAGTGAAAAGTTCCTGAACTTTCTTTGAAAAGATTGCGGACTCCTTCGGCTAAATGTTTTAAAATATCGGTTGAAATTCTAAAAACATTCAATCAAATCTTCCATAAGTGAGGCACAATATGAAGTACAATACAAAATATATGGTATTATTAATCAATATTAAAATTCATAATTTCGAAAACTCCTTCAAATCGATGTAAGATAAAGTCACTCGAATAGGCGTATGAGTTCAACAAAGTACAAACAAAAGTTGAATGACAAAAATGGTATCAATTTCGCAATAATAATGAATTCTTACTCTAATTTATGCAATGGATTTTCCAATGAAACGTTTTTAGCCTTAAAAATGATCTTCACTTCTCTATTTATGATTAACTGAGTCAAGTTACACATTGCTTTATCAGACAATTTCCCATGCTTTTGAAATTGAGCAAGAATTGAACGTCCATCGAACGAGCTGTTCAAAAAACTTCCTAATTTGGACCGCTGAGGCAAAAAATTTGTTGATGACAGAATGTCACAATTATTCAAACATTTTGTGCAAACAACATCGAATGAATTGTTACTTGTCCATATGACTTCTGTTTGCAGAATTACTTTTTCGGCGATCTCTTCTACGGTTGCCATAGTTGAAAAGCAATACAAACCAAATTTATAAACGGAATAAAATGGAAAACTAAGATTTTTATAAACATTTAAATTCAAAATTTTTAAAATCTATCATAATAATCATATTCTACACTGAATCATTAGGAGGATACCTGGCAAGCTCACCAACCAAGCAACGTTGGTTAGAAAAGAACAAGCTATTGTAACATATATTATAAATGTTATCTGTTATTTATGAAAAACAAATGATGTACAATATTTCCATGAACAGTGGAAAAGGAAAGTTCTACTAATATTCGAACTACGAACAACTAATGTCTATATATCATCACGTATGAAATACACAAGTACTGTTCTGATTCGAGCACATTCCTTCACTGCCATTTTTCTTCTCCATTAGATCCGTAAGTCGAGTATCTTCGAGTTTGGTAAAAAACACAATAAGTAAATTATAAAATAATCCCGATCTTTCACTTCAGCTTTCCTAACATGAACAATAGAAGAGCGGATGTCGGAATATCACACGCCGCCAGGAGTATTATTTGGTATTACGCACACCAGCAGGTCGGACCACGCGCGCGATTCCTTCATGCCCGGGACATCACTGATTGATGTCCAGTACATCGTTGATCGATGTCTAGGGACATTGAGCGCTCGTGTCGAGTCGGTCACGGAAAGATGCAATCAACGGAATTAAAAAGTGTCAGTACTTCACTAAATGGAGTCTTGTACACGAATGAGTGCACTATTGCCATTATTTCCTATTACATCACCTGCTGATACGATGCACATTAACAGTTGATGTGAATGAGAGTGGCTAGTGATTTTTTCGTTCTTATGGTTCCATGGACATCGAAGATTGATTTCAAGCGGTTAGATTTTGATGAATTTTATTTCCAGTGTACGAAGAAGAAGAGGAAAAGAAGTAAGGTTGGAAAAACAACCGTAAGAAGACGTACTGTGTCAGATATATTCAGCACTATTTGATCAAACGATAATTGGAAAAATGCCTTTCTTACACTCTCATTCTTGTGAATGTCTAAAATCTGAACTTGATTTATTTTCAATACCACCAACGCAAACTAGTGTAGAAAGTTCACAATGGATACATTACAAGCCCGTTTCTTCTCTAACGGATGACTCTCCAAAAGAATTCGTTATACCAGGCCATGAGGAAGGATATTCGGATCTTACACATACCATGTTAAGCGTACGTGTACAAGTGGAATCTACAGCTGCAACTCTCGGTACATTGACTACACCAACAATGGTCGTTGTAGGTGAATAATCTTCTGCATTCAACGTTGAACCAAATTGATGTATCTTCCAATCAAAAACTTGTTTCACCACCCAACAATACCTACGGATATAGAGCCCACATCGAATCATTATTAAATTATGCATCGCCAGCTAAAAAATCCCACCTTACATTGAGCCTTTGGTATCAAGACACTCCTGGGGCAATGGATGCTCAACCAGGTTCATCAACAGCGGCTAGCCTGAATACTGGACTTGCGAAACGACATACATTCGTTAGAGGTGGTAACACGATCGATATGATGGGCCATGTACATTGTGATTGTTTCAATCAAGACAAATTTTTACTCAATGGTGTTGAAGTTCGTTTACGTTTGATCCGTGCGAAAGATTCTTTTTGTCTCATGGAAACGCAAAACTCATCATCGAAATTACATATACTTGAAGCAGCATTACTGATACGTAGAGCAAAAATCAATCCCGGTGTTTTGATTTCAATAATAATATGGCAATAATATTGCCAGATCTGCGAACATCATTTACGTGAGAGGGAGAGAGAAAGTTTCCTATTTACAAAACATTCTAACGAGGGAAGTTGTGAATTTGGAAAAGAAGTCACCAGCTTCCAAAGATTTATTCTATAAAGACGAACGTTGTATACATCACGTCTTGAATACTGCTGAGACATATCGGTGTGCATTTACTAACGCTGTATAATTGGAATATTGGCTTTTGGAAAACGATTCAATTCGTCGAACATATTCTAAGACCATCAATAATTTGAGCAAATCGTCTTCTGAAGATATTGGAACAAATGAACAGCATAGAAATACAGAGAATTTCGAACCGATTCGATGCCAACGACATAGGAGTTTATCCTGTAGACCGTGTCCCGCGGGTGTGGACGAGAACGACGGCTATCGTGGCCAACACCGATGAACACACGAAACCAGGAACCCACTGAGTCGCAATGTATGTCGATAGTAAAAGGAGAGGAACATATTTCGATAGCTATGGATTGCCACCACAAGACTCAAGACTCGTCCAACGTTTGCAACGAAACACATCATCCTTCGTCTGGAACACTCGACGACTCCAAACCATTACCTCCTCATATTGTGGACAATAGTGTAATGTTTTTTTACATCATATGTGTCGTGGCTACAGTCTTCACCAATTTTTGGGACTTTTTACAAACAATACACGAATCAACGGCAAGAGAGTCATGCAACTTCACCGGAGGATGAATAGGTTTCCTACTTGTGTAAACAATCGGAATGGAATTCTACGTGGTCATGGTCAAAGACAACGATGTCGATACTTCGTTTCGCATCATATTCAATCTTGTGTGAGTAGATTAGCGTGTTTAGCTTGAAAATGTATCACTATTATAGTGGACTAAAAACTGTTTTGTTGTTGATGTTATTGTAATCATATACATATTATATTGAATAATAAAAAAAAATTTCATCATCTTACAATTTTCGTTTGTAAAACATCGAATCTGTAGTGGAAATTGGAATGAATATCTTATTGTGTAATCTTACATAATGTGTAGAAGGTTTATTTCCAAAATACTTACCTCTGACTCTTCCGTTTGAATCCTAAGAATACGTTGAGGATTCATCAATACATTTTACATTCTCTTCCATTACATCTTTCCCTCTCCCTCTCTCTCTCTCACCTTCCTTATACATAGACATTACAAAGGTAAAATCTCTTACATTGAAGGACGATAGGAATAGGCATTTATTACGCCTGAGAAATAACCTACCTCTCACCAAGTCATCGCCACCCACCACCACCCATCCCACCTCCACCCCATCACGACCCATCACCACTCACCACGACCTACCACCCCATCACCCATCATCCCATATCCACCCACCACGACCCACCACCCCATCATCACTCATCACTATCCCATCACCACCCACCACCCTCTCAGCCCCCCTTCAAAACTCTCATACACCTGCTCCACCTACCACCTGTTATCTCAGACGACTTATCTTATCTATACAGGTGCAGTTTGTTGTGACGGCCCAGACCCGGCAGCATACTACTACTGACATCATAATACAATATATGAAGAATATTCCCTGTGTTTCAAATCAAGATATTGATCATTGACCCGATGTTAGTAAATCTTCATAGGCGCCTCGGTGAAAAGCCGGTGTAAAGTTTAAATCAAAATCTACTTCGAAGATTTCTACACTGAGAGAAGTGAACTGTAACCGTTACCATGTGAACATGATAGCTGAATGGCAGAATCTCTAAGTTGATGATGGTGACTGCGTTATTTGGCATCCATCTTGATGTGAATGGTAACCATTCCCATGTTCATAAACATTGCTACGATTCTCCATAGTCTCCGAAACCATAATCGCGAAACTGTCGTCCAATTACTATTTGTACATGGTAATCATTTCATTCCACTTCTCTCAGTGTACGATTCTTTTCAAATTTAGTATACTACTTCCTTACACGAATGACCAGGTAACCCTGGGAGCTTTGCTTCCTGATAATCATCAATTTTACAATAACAAATAGGCCCATTCTCTGAAGCGAGAATTGGTGTTTTCACCTCTGAGTGTCTCAAAAACTTTGAAAATTGGGAGAAATGCTCCCAGGGTTACTTGGTTATTTATGTGAGGAAGTAGTATACTGATTCCTAGGAGGATCAGTCAAGTAGATTTCGATTTGAACTCTACACCGGCTTCTCGCCGAGCCGCCTCTGAAGGTTTGCTACCATCGAGTGAATTATCAATATTTTTGTTCGAAAAATTCAGGAAATATTCTTCACACATTGTATTATGATGTCACTATCAATCAAATGAATTTTTATCACCTGTAGCGTTGAAAAATTCTAAACACTGGGCCTTTTTCTCGCCGGATTGACATTACCCCTTCTCTTTAGCGTTCCTGTATGCGCTTTATTCAGATAGACCGCTTACATCATGCATATGCGATTCAGTGTGCGCTCTGCTGAGGTAGACCGCATACAACATTCGTATATGTTGTGGGATGCGTTCTACCCCAGTAGATCACTACTTTCCGGTAGACCGCATACGACAAGGATGTCGTACAGACTATGAAACAATTTTTTGAGAATGAATTTTGAACTTCGAGTTCTTAAAGACTTCTTCAAAAAGTTTTCCATCAATTCTGCGTCGTACACGTCAATGTCCGCAATAGGTACTTTCGACATTGGTGCAAATTTTGCAACCTCAATAAGAGAAACAAGGACACAGGTATTAATGTACGTTGAACAATATGAAACATACTTTGGAGTGGAAAAAATATGAGGTACAATGTACATCTCTTGACCCATTTGAGTGACAGCGTGAAAAACTGGGGACCAACATGGACACATAGCACATTTCCATTTGAATCCAAAAACAATCAATTGATATAATATGTAAAGTCACCTGAAGGAGCATTAGAGTAGATCGTAATGTGGTATTTGATAAACACTCAATCAAATTTGCCAATCCACAGAGAGGATGTAGGCGAAAATGTCGAATCTATGAATAATCAATTATTGACTCGAAGAAGATGGAATAATACTATCAAAATAGACGATGAATACTTCATAAGCTACATAGAAAAGAGGCGACCAAGTGAAGAAGAAGAGGCTGTTCTGAATGAAGTTGGTTTTGAAACAAGAGGATTGACAGAATATAAAAAAGTCTTCACTCATAGCGGGTTTGAATTCCAGGAATATGACTGGCCATCCGGAATCCGATCGGACAATAGTGTGTTGGAAACATGGGGAGGAGAATTTTATCGAATGATGTCTATAGTGTTACTTCAGCAGGACGAAAATTATATCAGTGGAATGTTCGTACAAAAATTTGTGACGGAGAACACAATGAAATTCGCAAAATATATTCGCAAAATAAGTGAAACTGACATATTAACGTTCATTGTAATGAGCGACGTTAGATGTCCAGCTCTGTTGGTGAAGACCAACCATGGAGAGTATGCTGTGCCAATCTCAAACTGCTGGGAGATTGACTAGCTTGAGCAATGTCTTGCGGAATCATCGCAACACATCCTAAGGAACACAAAGTGAGTCCGGGTCGTTTTTGAAAAATTTCAAAAACTTCCGTCACATTTTGATAACGTTTTGCCCTTATCCTCAACTATATAGCGTCCGTATTGAACTTGTCCGATGATGAAACAACGCCACAGATTTCCGATATTCGTACGTTATCTATAATAATTATCCGATATAAAGCCAACACAGATATTCGATGATTTTCTGATAGATTTGTGCATTGGGTTGAATTCTGATATTTTCCGTATATATCATAGAAGTATCGGAAATGTATCATGTTGTTTCATTACCGGACAAATCTGATGAGAGTACAATATCACTGACGATGTCATAAAGGAACTCCAATATCGGGTTCTCCCGTGAGGATGAGAACGTTATAGATTAAATTTGACGACTGCTATGTTACACGGAATATAATCACATTCATGAGCTACATGAAGATTTGAGAGGGAGTTTCCATATAAGATTATTTGAGATTTCATGTGAGCGAATGTAGATGTTCGAAAATTTAATGGGCAATCTGATTCGATGAATAATTCATGCAGTACTATATTATATATAATTATCAGAATGTGTGAATTACAAAAGCAGAGTGATGAATAGAGCTGCCAGATGGACGGATGAGTAGTATGCTGCCGGGTCTGGGCCGTCACAACAAACTGTACCTGTATAGATAAGATGAGATAGTCTGTCTGAGATGAGATAATCCACCCGTATAGATTAGGTAAGTCGTCTGAGATAACAGGTGGTAGGTGGAACAGGTGTATGAGAGTTTTGAAGGGGAGCTGAGAGGGTGGTGAGTGGTGGGTGGTGGTGAGTGGATATGGAATGTTGGGTGATTGGGTGGTAGGTGGTGGTGGTAGTGGGTGGTGATGGGGGTGGAGGTGGTGTGGGTGGTGGTGGGTGGCGATGACTTGGCGGGAGGTAGGTTTCTTCTCAGGCCTAATATATGGCTATTTCTATCGTCATTCAACGTAAGAAATTCAACCTATGTAATTTTTATGTGTATTTGTGGAAGAGAGAGAGAGAGAGAGAGGTAATGGGATAGAATGTAAAATGTATTAATGATTCCTTAACGTATTTTTAGGATTCGAACGGGAGAGTCAGAGGTAAGTATTTCAAAAATGAACCTATTACACATTATGTAAGATTACACAATAAGATATTTATCCCAATTTCCACTACAGATTCGTTGTTTTACAAAAGAAAATTGTAAGATGGTACAATTTTTTATTACTGAATACAATATGTATATGATTATAATAACATGAACAACAAAACAATATCCTGTCCAGTATAATAGTGATACATTTTCAAGCTAAACACGCTAGTCTACTAATACAAGATTGAATATGGTGCGAAACGAAGTATCGAGATCGTTGTCTTTGACCATGACCACGTAGAATTCCATTCCGATTGTTTACACAAGTAAGAAATCTGTTCATCCTTCGGTAAAGTTGCATGACTCTCTTCTCGTTGATTCGTGTATTGTTGGTAAAAAGCCCCAAAAATTGGCGAAGCCACGACACATATGATGTAAAAAAACAATACAATATTGTCCACAATATGAGGATGTAATGCTTTGGAGTCGTCGAGTGCTCCAGACGAAGGATGATGTGTTTCGTTGCAATCGTTGAACGAATCTTGAGTCTTGTGGTGGCAATCCATAGCTATCGAAATATGTTCCTCTCCCTTTACTATCGACATACATTGCGACCAAATGGGTTCCTGGTTTTGTGTGTTAATCGGTGTTGGCCACGATAGCCGTCGTTCTCGTCCACACCCGCGGGACACGGTCTACAGGATAAACTCCTATGTCGTTGGCATCGAATCGGTTCGAAACTCTCTGTATTTCTATGCTGTTCATCTGTTCCAATATTTCCAGAAGACGATTTGCTCAAATTATTGATGGGCTTAGAATATGATTCACGAATTGAATTGTTTTCCAAGAGTCAATATTTCAATTTTACAGCGTTAGTCAATGCACACCGATATGTCTCGGCAGTATTCAAGACGTGATGTATACAACGTTCGTCTTCATAGGATAAATCTTTGAAAGCCGGCGACTTCTTTTCCAAATTCACAACTTCCCTCATTAGAATTTTTTGTAAATGGGAAACTTTTTCTCTCCCTCTCACGTATATAACGTTCGCAGATCTGGCAATATCTCGTAGATTTTGATGAAGTTGTTCAATTTTTATGTCACCATCAAACTACTCGATACCGTGATAGTGTCTTGATAAATAATTATTATTGCTCCTATATGTTTCTGGAAGTTCAGCGAATGAATATGGTGGAGCAACAATCCAATGTGCGTAGTAAGATGAATCGATACACACTACAGCAACTTCTTTGGATTTAATTTCGCCATTCAAATCATATACACCTCGGATGTCGAATACAAAATCCATATAACGTAAGAAATCGAAGTCTCTCAAATAAGAACCCTACTATGAACTGACATTTTCGCTCTGCACAAACGTCTTTTTACATCTGCATTCTCACCCTCTCCTCTTTTTCACAGGAATGGACAAGAAATATAGAAGTAGATAAGTTCTATTATCTTCGTTCCCTAACTTATGAAGACTATGTATTCTAGTTCTAGTGGTCACCATTGTGGACACAAGATAATATTTTTCATCTTTTTTTTATCCAAACAAGATGATTCCGTTGATACGTAGAGGAAAGTTTCCAAGACTTCCAGAGAGATGTTTTCGTTGATCTTTCCTTTTTCCCAAAAGATTTATCCATTTCAATCAATCATAATTTGCCTTGAAGGATCAATTCTCAATATGTTATCGAATTCAGCGTATACAATAGCGTTGATAGTGTGTTGCAAACTTTCATCAAAACGTACTTCAATTCGTACACAACCATGTTTCACAAGATTCAAATGTGTTGCGCAATGAGCGGGAAGGTCTAGAGTTAGATCAAATGCAAATAAACAATAACCATCAGAATAATCTTCTCTGGCAATCGAATTTCCTTCGTTTAAGGAATGAATCCCTCTCCCAGAGAAGAGTGTGTGATAGGCGTCAACGTGAAGTCCTTTATCTTTGTTGAAACATGGTTGAAGGGGTTGACTAGGTATTTGCGTACCATCCACGTATAAAGATGAGAAGTTGATACCATAATTTTGGAAATTATAAGGATTCAAAGTACGATCACCATTGAAAGCTTTATCATCCACGAATCCAAGAATAATTCTTTTTGGTAATTGACCCAATATCGCATTATCCAATGTTTTACTGATCACACCCGTATGAATAGTAAAGGATCTCACTTCAACACGTGTTGAAGGATATGAAGCTGAAGATTTAGCCAACATTTTAGCATGTGAGATTAAAACACCGGGATTGATTTTTGCTCTACGTATCAGTGATGCTGCTTCAAGGATATGTAATTTCGATGATGAGTTTTGCGTTTCCATGAGACAAAAAGAATCCTTCGCACGGATCAAGCGTAAACGAACTTCAACACCATTGAGTGAAAATTTGTCTTGATTGAAAACATCACAATGTAAATGACCCATCATATCAATCGTGTTACCACCTCTAACGAATGTTTGTCGTTTTGCAAGTCCAGTATTCAGACTAGCCGCTGTTGATGAACCTGGTTGAGCATCCATAGCCCCAGGAGTGTCTTGATACCAAAGGCTCGATGTAAGGTGGGATTTTTTAGCTGGCTAAGCATCATTTAATAATGATTCGATGTAGGCTCTATATCCGTAGGCATTGTTGGGCGGTGAAATAAGTTTCGATTGAAAAATACATCAATTCGGTTGAACATTGAATGCAGAAGATTATCCACAGGACCTACAACGACCGTTATTGGTGTAGTCGATGTACCGGCAGGTGCAGCTGTAGATTCCACTTGTACACGTACACTTAACATGGTGTGTGTAAGATCCAAATATTCTTCTCCATGGCCTGGTATGACGAATTCTATTGGAGAGTCATCCGTTAGAGGAGAAACGGGCTTGTAATGTATCCATTGTGAACTTTCTACACTAGTTTGCGTTGGTGGTATTGAAAATAAATCAAGTTCAGATTTCATACATTTACAAGAATGAGAGTGTAAGAAAGACATTTTTCCAATTATCGTTTGATCAAATAGTGCTGAATATATCTGACACAGTACGTCTTCTTACGGTTGTTTTTCCAACCTTGCTTCTTCTCCTATTCTTCTTCGTAGAACTTCTTTCACGTTTTGTATTACGGCTTTTCGTTTTCTTCACAATTTTCTTTTTATTTGTTTTTTTTCTCACTCTTCCGTTTCCTACGACACGATGTGTATATTAATGGAAGAGCAAACGGGGACTGAGTGTTTTTGATCATTTTCATCTTTTCATAACCAGATCCTTTCATAAGTTTACCGATTCCTTCTTCAGCTTTCCTTTTCAGTGTATTCCTAGACTCTTTGAACCGTGATTTCAGAGCTTGTTTCAGCGGTATATGTTGGTTACTGATATCATCTATCACATTCATACCTGAACGAATAGCTTGTTCACCAATAATACTGGCTCCACGTGTAAGATATGGCAAAACTTGACGGAACAATCCACCTAAACAACTACCAACACCATGTCCTCGTTGATAAGGTGAACCCACGAAGACGCGACTCAATCGACGATCGATATTCCTAGGTTGTAAACCATAGCCTATTTGATCGTTCTCGTTATAAAAATTCTCATTCATTGTTTCAAGGTTAGTTATAAACCTCATACATGTATCACTCAGTAGGGGAACGATTTGATAGAACCGTCTGAAGTGTAATGTAACAGTCAAAGTTCCAAACTCGAATGGTATCACATTATCAAGTTGATCCCTTATATCTATTTCGATCGTACGGGAACATGTACTCAACAGAGGTATATATTGTGGTGATGAATATAATTTCACTTCGTGAGAACCATACACATAGTCCTCCGTATCAGTTCGCACAATACGTAAAAGTGGAACCTTAACGTCACCAACTATATATGGTTCACATATATCGCAATATACAAATCATTTATCAGGAATACCCCGAGACAAGCTAGCTGGATGATTAGCATGAATCAGAGAATCCTCTCTGTACAGGCAATAATAATTTTTATAATTTTTCAATCGTTGTTTCTTCGGTAGATATTCTTGAATATCTTTAATTTTCCACATATGATTGATATCTTCACTATCAGAAGCACCCATTTCAAAACCCAACATACGTGAGAGTTTGTCGTCGAAATGGATGAAATGAATATCTTGACATTTTTTATTTTGTATACATGTCGGTATAAGGTAAGGTCGACCTTCATTGTGAGGATCGTAAATTAGTGTCAAATGCTCTACATCGCTAGAATCCATTCCAAGAAGTGCTCGATTTGTAGCATTTACGATGTCTTCAACACATTTGTAAACTCCAGAACGAATTTTAATAGAACGATAACATAGGATTGGACTCATTTCTTCTCTTCTTGGATCATTCACACCTAACAAACGATAATAATCGATTTCCCCTTCATCATCTCGAATATGAAGGAAACTTTTGGGGAATTGGATTTCAGTGAGAGCAACTTCCCACTTCCCTGATAAATCCGTTTGATTGGGTAACTCTGTGGTATAATGTGTCGTTGTATTATCAGGAAAATATTTCATACTACTATTGCTTGGTAACACAACATAAAACTTGTCATATATGATGTAGAAAGATTTTTCAAATTCGACGCCGGTATCCAAGAATTGAATTTCTCTGGGTATCCACGCCAGCTAACGAACAACTGTTCCTTTTTTCCTCGTCCCTTGGTTTTTATAATCTGATCAATATGAAATTCTTCTTCTTCAAAATTTTTTCTCACTCTATTCAATTCTGGTTCGTAAAAAAATCCATCAATGACTTCTCCATTTATATCCTTCAACTCATATACATGTGGTCTCCGCCAATGTAATAAACGATGAATAATAAATATTCCCTCACTCCATCCTGCTTCATACCCTTTGTCAAAAACCCCTTCCGCTCGACTGATACGAACGAAATCACCAACCTTATATACAGGTGAGGTTTGTTTGGGATTTTTATAACGTCTTCTGGTATTTTCGAGTGCTGTGGAAGCGTTTTGTAAAGTCACACTTACAGGACTCATTTTTATAGTCGAATGAATAGTATGATTATACGAGTGTACAATCTTTTGTAATACGTTTATGTAACGTTTCGTATTCATATGCGTAAAGTAACGCCACATTCGTTCTTTCAATGTACGATTGAATCGTTCAACTACAGCAGCTTTCACATCTGGATTTCGTATGGAACGTATCTCTACATCGTTTCCAGTTAGAAAATCGCCGAAAATTTTAGAAACGAATTCTTTACTCTTGTCACATTGTATGTACAGTGGTTTACGAGAATCACTCCTTGAAAAAATACGTTTCATAGCCTGCGTTACTTCTGTGGTTGTTTTATCCATTAATGGTTCCACCCATACAAATTTACTCAGAATGTCAATGACAACGAGGATGTAACAATAACCGTCGTTATGAGTTTTCAGACTCCGTAAGTCTACCAAGTCGATCTCCCACACATCATCAATATTTGTGACATTATAATGTATACGAGGGAATTTTTTACGAATAGGTTTGTGTAAAGTGTAAGCATCTTGAGATTCCAGCCATTCAATTACTTTTTGCTTGCTCTGTACATGAGTTCGCGAAGCATTTATAAGATTGTTTCGTGAAGAATATCCTGCATAATGCGATGGATTATAATATATTTTCTTTAGTTCGTCCATTATTTTAATTTCATACAGTCCCATCTGTGTATATCATCTTTTTTAGGTGTTTTCGCCGTACGTGACTTATTCATAGATTGTCTCGTTTTATTTCGACTACGTTTATTGTCAGTCAACTCACTGCTGTCATTCATAGATAAATACTGAGTGATTTGACCAACTGTGTTGTTGAAACTCTCACCACTCTCTGATTGTTCCGAGGTATTATTCAACTCTTTATTTGGTAAAGGAGTAGACATTCCAGGAGGTGTTGTCAAATTCCACATATCAGCGTTACCAATATATTCAAGAGGTGTATTGATATCAAAAAGTAGCTGAGCAAATTGATTTCGACCAATAGATTTTACAGTTTTCCTAGAACGCATAGCATCATTAATCAAATCAATAATATTGTAACCTGTGATCGAATGATTATCTATAACAATATTTCCTTTATCGTTACAACTCACTCTCGATGATGATTGTAAACGTTCTAATAAAAGTTCAGCTTTCTTACGATAAAGTTTGGGAATACTTTTGAGTATCAAATTGTTCTTTATGCTTCATTGAGATCCGTTTTTTAGTGTGGGGTCACTGGTATCTTCTTTATTTATTGGTTCTTTATCTTCATACTGTTCAGAATGCATCAGATGAGAATTTTTGTAGAAAAATAAATATCTTTGTAAGGCTTGCTGATATGAATTCCATTTCTCACGTTTATCTTTTTGTGAATTTAGGATATCACTCATTTCTTTATCGAGACGTGTTAAAATATCGCCTGGAGTCTGGACAGTATTTGTTTCCTCAATTTTAGATAACGAGTGTATTCCAGGCAACGAAGATTTCTGAATAATACTCCTCATGTGGAATTGTTGGAATGCAAGGGCATGCAACCCAAATGCATCTCTGCGTGGCGATGTATAGCAGCATTAGGCCCAATCATGATCTGTCATCTAAATACGTATGGATAAAACAGAACATGATTTACCATTGTTGCATAATTGATCAACATAAGAAGAATGAATATTTTGAATTACAAAAAAAAAAAGAAATAAAACGATAGCCAACCGATTCTGAGAGAGTTAGAGGTAGGAGCGATGAGGAAATACTTCAATAAAAATTTTATGTTTCCTATAGTTCACACAAGTTCATTCAAAAAGACGAAAATAACGACAATTCACTACGGAAGCCGTTATTTAAAAAGTTATGTCGCAGACACTTATTCACGAGGTATCGCGATTATTATGATATAATAGTCGGTTCTTCCAATCTCGAATTAGAATGCCGATGAAGAAAAGAAAAGTATCTTCGTGATACCGCTTTCACTCTGTTACATATCAAGACAGAGTTCCAACTGAATTCTATAAGGGATTCACATCTAAATAGAAGGTATATTCAGTATCGAGGATGTGAGGAAAGGCATTGTACGAGAAAGAGAGCGTCAGAATGAGACGTTGTTTTGAATTTGAAGTTCTTACCAGTATTGATAGATTTAATCCATCCTCATCGAATGGAATATAGGGAATTAAAATCGAAGAATCTTTCGTTGATCGAAAGTAATATAATGACGCTTCCTCTCACATAATTTTCCATGATTCCATGTAATTTCATACATAAGTTCCACCCGCTTCGTTCTTGTCGAGAACGAAACACCGTAATATGGCCTATCTCTGGTGGAAGTTACTAAAAATCAGGAGTAATATTCCACTTGCTGTAGTCCAATGCCTGATAGTAAATTTTTAATTGTGTGATAGATTACCGAGAATTTCGGTTTTTTTTTCGAGCCATATTCATAATCCAGGAATTTGAAAGAATATTCACAATTATATACATTTTTATCTTGAGCTTAAGTCATTATTTACAACTATATACAATATTGGGTAATAGTCAAAGTATGCCCTGGCTAACAGCTGAATTGTGAGCTAATCTAGGAATTTCCAATAGGCAACTTGCAAATTTGCGAAATAGGTCGCTTGTACGTGGAGTGTGATGTTTTTGAAATAACACCTCGAACTAATTTGTCGGTTCCTCTATGTACTAAGATCACTCTGGCAAGTTCTCACTTAGTGGGGGGCAAGTTGTGTTTTCTAACTAGAACGAGATCTCCCGGTTTTACATTTTCCTGTGAGATTCTCCATTTGGACCTTTGTTGCAATGTATTAAGATCATCGTAGGTCCATATCCTCCAGGATCTTTCTTGGATATGTTGAGTTCTTTGCCATCTAGATAAGCGAGTCTCTTTCACATCCAACAAGGACTGACTAGGTACGGACTTCAGATGGGTATTGACTAAAAAATGTCCAGGGGATAGGGCATCAAACGTATCTGGATTATCAAAAAGTGGTGCTATCGGGCGTGAGTTTAAACAGCATTCAATTTCGCATAACAGTGGTCAAAATTCCTCGTACGTCGGGAGGAAATTGCCAACAGTTCGCTTGGGATGCAACTTCACGCTCTTCACACCTGCCTCCCATCAACATCATCATGGAGTAATCAGTCTTACGACTGGTTTGATGAAACCCTCCATCCCTGTCTATTATCCGCCAACCGTTCAATTTCTACATATATACTACATCCCTTGTCTTGTACGATTTGCTTCATATAACTTGATCTAGGTCTACCTTTACCAGTTTGACCATCCATTTTCCCTTCCAATATTGTTTTCAATAAACTCTCATGCCGTAGTGTGTGTCCTAAAAGATTGCTCCTCTTTTTCAGGATGTGTTTCGAAAGATTTCTTTTTCCATTTATCTGCTCGAGTACTTCTTCATTTTTAACTTTGTCTATCCATTTTATTCTGAGCATCCTCCTATAACACTACATTTCAAAAGCTTCAAGTCTTCGTTGATCAGTTTTCCCCATTGTCCAAGTTTCGCAACCATATAATGCTGTGCTCCAAACGTAACTTTCCAAGAATTCCTTCCTTACTTCCAAGCTCATATTTTTTGAGCACAATAACTGTTTCTTTTGGTAAAAAGCCTGTTTCCCTTGTGCTATTCTCGCTCTTATATCTCTTTTGCTTTGGTCGTTTTCTGTAATTATGCTTCTTAGATATTCGAATTCTTTCACCTGTTCAATTGTCTCGGTATCTATTTTGATTTTTGTTCTTCTAGCTGTTTTCGCTGCTGTACATATCATGAATTTTGTTTTGTCTTCATTTATATTCACACAATAGTTTTCCAATAATATTGTTCTGAATCTGTAATTCCGATTGAATTTCCTCCTTCACTTCGTTCATTGCTTCTTCTATATATAAATTGGGAATCAGTGGCGATAATGAGCATCCTTGTCTCACCCCTCTTCTTATTTGTGCTTCCCCTTCCTGACCCTCTATGTCTATTATTGCACTTTGATTCTTATATAATTCGTATATTATTCTTCTATCTTTACAATTTATTCCCACCTTCTTCAGGATCGCAAACATCTTCACCCAGTCCACATTATCGAAAGCCTTTTGTATATCTACAAAACCTATGTACACAGATTTCTTCGGCGCTATCCTTTTCTCTATTACTGCCCTAAGTGCTAAAATTGCTTATCACGTTCCCCTATTTTTTCTGAAACCAAACTGATCTTCTGCCAATCTACTCTCTATTCTATTTTCCATCCTCCTGTATATAATTTTGGTCAGTATTTTTGAAGGATGTGAAGTTAAACTGATCGTTCTGTAGTTCTCGCATTTGTCTGCCCCTTGTTCTTTCGGTATAGCGACAATTTCATTCTTTTGGAAATCTTCCGGTACTTCTCCTTTTCCGTACATATCTCTAATCAATTCAAACAGTGCGTCACGAGTTCCTTCACTGGAGGCTTTTATAAAGTCCGCACTTATGCCATCTATGCCTGGCGCTTTATTATTCTCCAATTCTTCCAAAGCCTCGTCGAATTCTGATCTCAATATCGAATCTCCCAATTCTTCTTCATCTACATCCTCCTCCTTCTCTCAAAGTGCTATATCATCGTTTCCTCTATACAAGTCTTCCAAATGATTGATCCACTGTTCTATTTTCTCTTCCGTTTTCATCAATCGTCGTCCTAGAGAGTTTCTAATCTTGTTGCTTCTAGATTTCATTTGTCCGAAAAATCTTTTAATAATCCTATATGCTTCATCTATTTTTCCTAAATGCAATCTCATTTCTATTTCCTAACATGTCTCCTCTAACCACTGTTTTTTTGCTTTCCTTGATTCTCTTATTATTTCATTTCTCAATGATTTGTATCGTTGCTGGCCTTCTTGGCTATCATTATTCTTGTATTTTCTTCTCTCATTCATCAATTCTAAAATTCTCCCGTTATCCACGGGTTTTTAGGTTCTACCCCATTATTCTTCCAAATCTTTTCCGCACATTCTCCTATATTCCCCTTCATCTTCGTCCATCTTCTCTCTATTCCCAAGTCTTTCTCTCCTCGATCTCCCAATTTTCCATCCAACATTTTCTCGAATTCCTCATGTGTTTGTTTTTGCTTAAGGTTCTTCAAATTCCATCTCTTCTTCATATTCCTTTTCTTCTTCAGAGATTTGAATTTCAGAAAACATTTCATCATCAACATATTATGATCACTATCTATATCTGCACCGGGATAAGTTTTACAGTTTTTCACTTGGTTTCTAAATCTTTGTTTCACTAATATGTAATCAATTTGGTATCTTGCTGTATCTCCTGGCATTTTCCAAGTGTAGATTCTTCTTGGATGATTTTCGAATAAAGTGTTTGTGATAACCATCTTATGATTTTCACAAAATTCGACTAAACGTTGTCCTCTATCGTTCCTCCTCCCTAACGCGAAATCTCTTATTATGTTGCCCTCTTTTCCTTGTCCTACTACCGCATTCCAATCACTCATCACTATTAAATTCTCTTCTCCCTTCACATATTCTATCCTTTCTTCTATTTCTTCGTACGTTTTCTCGATATCTTCCCGCGAATATGCAGATGTGGGCATGTATACTTGGACTATGACTGTTTCTACCGGTTTTGTTCTGATTCTAACCATCATCACATGTTCATGATGTTGCAAATAATGTTCTTTTCTATTCCCTACTCTTTTATGCAGTACAATTCCTACACCTGCTTGACCGTTCTTTGATCCTGTATGAATTATCCTATAATCCTCACTCCAGAAATCGCCCTCTTGTGGCCATCTCATTTCCCTAATCCCCATTACGTCTATATTCAACCTATTCATTTATAATTCCAAATTTTCTAATTTTCCCGCTCACCTCAGCGATCTAACATTCCACGCTCCGACTCGAAGAATGTTGTTTCTTTTCCCTATCCTATTCTTCGGTTTTCGTTCTTTGCTGATGAAGCTTCCTCGAGCAGCCTCCACCCGGAGATCCGAACGGGAGACTAGTTCACTTCCGGAATATTTTACCCGAGAAAGCGCCATCATGTACCTATCAATTTGTTCGTTTGTTTTTGTTTCACGAGTATAATGATCCAGGTTTGGAAAAGGTTTCATTTCCTCGGGAAGTATTGAAACATATCAAGGAAGGTAGTTTCCCCTTGCTTCCCTCCCGTTTCTGCCGATGTTCCTGGCATTAGGATGATTTCGTTTCCCTCAGTTTGTATTCTTCCTCTTGAGTAGTTCATTCCACTCAAAAAAAAAATCCAACTCTGAGATACTTATCCTCCCCACCACGTATAGGAAGCAGATTCTACCAGGCATGGATAAAAAGGATATCAAGGACAGGTATCATGAATATCCCCCTGGAAGACCCGCAATCATCCACGGGGAGGCTGCCTCCCATAAGCGTCCGAATTGTGGAGCATCAGGGGGGATAAAATTCCATTTGATCTCATCCATGGACATTTTATTCCTGAATTCAGAATCACTTGAGAGAGTTTCAAAAACGTCACTCAATTCGCACCTCTGAAGTTCGTAACATTGTCTGAAAATACAGTAGATGGCAATCCTCTACGGGAAACAAATCTATCAAAAGCCGCTAAGAAATTAACGGTGAAGTAATCGGAACACAATTCTAAATTAATCGCGCGTGTGCTCAAACATACAAAAATACAAATGCAGCACTTTTTAGACTTATACCCTCGCCCTTGCGTCAACTTCATCATTAAGGGACCAGCATAATCCACTCCCACAAATGTAAACGGTTTACTTGGTCTAACTCAGACTGCAGGCAAGTCTCCCATCAGTTGACTAGCTACTTTGGCATTTTGTTTGACATCTATGAACATGTTGTTCAACTAGGGATCTAGCATTCAACATCCAAAATTGCTCTCTCAGGACCCTCAAGGTTAATTGAGTACCTCCGTGAAGTGTCCGTTCATGCGCATGACAGACTAGGAGTTCAGATAAGTAATGGCTGGGCAAAATAATCGGGAACTTGGTTGTATTAGGTAACGTAGAAAATTTTAGTCTTCCCCCTACTCCAAGGATTCCTGTGGAATCTGAGAATGGATTGAGAGCTATGATACGACTTCTCAAGCTCAGATTTCGTTTCTTGCTCGAGTCGTCAATTTCTTGGCCGAAATAAATTTTTTGAATGTGTTCGATCCAAAAGGTTTTTGCCTTAGTGACTCCTTCAACTGAAATCATAGTACCACTGTATTGCTTTTCATTTGGATTTCTGCAGTTCTGCACAAACCGTAGAAGGAACGCTGTAACTCTTAGAAGTTTTGGCCATGAGCTATATCTATGCAGCATGTCGAATTCAGGCTCTGCTACTTCCGTCTTATGAGAAGAATACTCTAATTCCAACCCGCTATCAGATTAACTTAGAAAATTCGTTTCAGGCCAAGTTTCTGGTGGTTGGCTGAGCCAACTAGGCCCATGCCACCAAAGCTTATGTGAAATAAAATCTGCTGCCAAACTGCCACGCGACGCACAGTCAGCAGGGTTATCCTGACTTGGAACATGTTGCCATTTGGCATCAGGTAATTTTCTTTGGATTTTTGAAATTCTGTTTGAAACAAATGTTTTCCATCTGTTGGCATGGGATTGTAGCCAATCTAAAACAACTGTAGAATCTGTCCAACAAAAAATCGGAATTGAGCTCATATTTAGAGTCTGTCTCACATAAACTATTAATTCGCAGAGCAACGCTGCTCCACAAAATTCTACCCGAGGAATGCTGTGTGTTTTCAAAGGTGCTACCTTTGTTTTTCAGATGAGTAATGTAACTACATTGGTATGAGCCTCTAAAGTAATTCTCAAATAAACAACGGCTGCATATGCTGTGGCCGAAGCATCTGCGAAACCGTGAATCTCGGTGTGTAAAGTATTGGCAGATAACTGAGTCCAATGGGGTAAGAAAAGCTCATCTAGTTCGGTCAAATTAGATGGAAAATTTAAGCATTTTTCCTGTAGTTCAGCAGTTAACGGACCATCCCAGCCTATTTTCATTCGCCAAAATGATTGAAAGATTACTTTCCCAACAACCAGCACGGGAGACAACCATCCCATCGGATCAAAGATTTTTGCTATGAATGATAGGAAAGATCTTTTTGTGAAATGATTTTCTGATTGGAGGGAAGTATGAACATGGAATGAGTCTGTTTGAGGACGCCATGATACTCCTAGTGCTTTCAAATTTCCATCGAATTTTATTTCTCTATCAATGGCTAAGCAATGTCCTTCGTCTAGTAGGTCGGATAATGAAGATGGCCTATTGCTGGAAAATTTTCGGAGGGAGGACCCACCCGCCATGAGCAACCCTATTAATTGATCCCTTATTTGTTTCAGAAGTTTCTGATCGTCGGCTCCAAACATGGCATCATCGACGTAAAAATTATCTCTAAGTATGGGTGCTGCCAAGGGGTAATTTGCGCCTTCGTCCTCAGCTAATTGTTTCAAAACACGGTCAGCCAAGTAAGGTGCACAGGCTGTTCCATATGTCACAGTGTTCAACCTGAACGTTTGAATAGCGTGTGCGGCTTTACTGCGCCAAAAAATTCTCTGATAATCTGCGTCTAGTGGAGAAACGTGAATCTGGCGGAACATCTCAGCAATATCCGCGATTCACACATATTTGTAGTTCCTCTAGCGGAGCAACAATGCAAATAAATCTGTTTGCAATTTTTGACCTACATGAAGGAAATCGTTAAGAGATGTGCCATTTGATGATCTAAAAGAAGCATTAAACACGACTCTAAGTTTAGTCGTCTGGCTCGATTCTCTGAGCACCGGAAGGTGCGGAATGTATACTTTTTGGATCGCATGGTCCTTATTGGGATCAACTAACTCCATATGACCCAGCTCATAATACCCTTGGAGGAATGAGTTATACTCAGCCAAGAGAATTGTTTTCTGAGCAAGTTTCTTTTCATTGTTTTTATATATTTTCTCAACAATGTTTTCAGTGCTTCCAATGGGAATAGGCGGTTTTGTTTCAAAAGGTAACCTAACTTCATACCTCCCGTCAGGGAGACGCTTATGGGTGCGAGTGAAGTGTTCTTCACACTTTTCTTCTTCCTCAGAAAGAATCCCAACTCGCGGGCCTTCTTCAATTTCCCAAAACTTACTCACGATTTCAGTTAGAGAATGCTGCATGGCTGCTACATTTACTGTGAGACAATTGCTCTCTGCTGTTTCTTTACCGTCAGAATTAGAGCAATTTCCGAAAATCATCCAACCAAAGATGGTAGCTTGAGTACAAGGAGCTTCCGCTGGACCCTTTCTTACACCCTCAAGAATTATGTGACTATATACATCACAACCTAATATAAGATCAATATCTTCTGGTTTTGTTTCTTTGTCTGCCAAATCTAAGCCTTGCAAATGAGGCCATCTTCCCTTGCTACTGTTTAGTTTCGGGATATACGCCGTTACTTTTCGTAGTACGAGCGCATTTATGGGAATGACTGGAACTGGAGCATGACAGGGTTTTATTTTTGAAGAAACCATATGAGAAATATTTCCTGCGCATGAATCTCCCACTCTAGTAATTTTGACAGAAACATTATCGCGTTTAACTTTGAGCAACTGTACTATCTTCTCGGAGATACATGAGACCTGAGAGCCCTGAGCGAGCAAGGCTCGGACTATGACCGATCTACCATGCTCTCCTTGAATCATCAATTGAGCTGTTGGGAGAACAGTGTTTCCAAACTGAGTATCAGATACATTATTATTATTAGAGACAGATTGCTCTGTTTGAGGATTCTCTGCCATAAGTGATTGTGCTAAATTTTCGGAAGAGGTCTGATTATCAGTCCGTTCATTGTCATTCTTGGAATTCGAGAAATTATTATGCACGAGTGTATTATGCTTGTCCTTACATACTCGACGGCATAGTTTAGATAAGCAGCTTTGAGAAGAATGTCCTTTCTTAAAACAATTGAAACAAATTTTATTTTTAAGAAGGAAAGTTTTCCTCTTAGGCACTGTCAAATTCTCGAACATTTTACATACATAGAGCGGATGAGACGCTTCGCAATATAAACATTTTGTTTAAGTGGTTGCTCGATGTGTTTTAGCTTCTAATTTCTTAATTTTCTCAACTTTAAAGGTCTTTGATTTTTCTTCTTTTGTATCATCATTTTTACTAGCTGATTCAGCTGCTTCTAAAGCACGTATACGTAAAGGAAGGAACGCATCGAGTTCCTTAAATTTTGGCATGTTTTTAGCATTATCCAATTTGAGTTCCCATTCTCTTATAGTGAGTTTATCGAGTTTCGAAATGATCATAAAAACGTAAAGATCTTCTCAAGCATCTACTGGTCTTTTGAGATTGATTAATGCTGTGCGTATATCGCTTGCTTTACCGCGAAGAAATTTCATTTAGTATCGAGGATGTGAGAGAAGGCATTCCGCTTGTATGGGAAAGAGAGCGTGAGAATGAGACGTTGTTTTAGATTCAAAGTTCTTATCAGTATTGATAGATTCAATCCATGCTCATCGAATGGAATATAGGGAATCAAAATCGATGAATCTTTCCTTGATCGAAAGTAATCTAATGACGCTTTCTCTCACATAATTTACCATGATTTCATGTAATTTTATACAACCATCATCGCGTGGGTTACCCTCTACACAGAGACACGGGAGGAAAGAGAGATTTCCACTCTTTCCATCTACGTATCGTGGCAAAGGAAAGAAGGGGAACCTTTCAAACCCTGACCGTGATACTCTAAAATAACTATGAACCACGGAAGGTCCAAAACTTTTATTGAACCCTCCTATGAAATTTTAATCGTTTTATTGAGGCAGCTGTTCACCTTAATGACCCCTGCAATAAAAAAACTGTTAAGGGACAGACATCGATGGATTGGAGCGAGGAATTGTGTCGCCAGTATTCCGATACAATGCCTCTACTCAATTTGCATCCAAATATTGAAAAACTAGTGAACAATGGAGAATAATTATTGTTTACAAGTATTTACAATTCAATATGAGATTTCTGTTTTTAACAAATTTCGAATGAACTTCGTCCTCCAATTACTTCTTTTTTTTTTATAAAATTTGAACCTTCTTTTTATGTTAATAATTACTAACATCATATATCATTCATATCAATAAAAAACGAATTGCTTTTGGATTCGAATAGATTTATATACACACTGAGAGAAATTTTCATGGTCCCAACAACTTTTTCCACATAACTATTCAGAAGTTGCATTCTTCACCATGGTAAATGGTTATCACAACTATCGAGATAGAGTTGTTGTTGTTGTTAAACAATGGTTGTATATTGAAACCAATATTTTTCAAGAAATAGTACTTTCCATGAAATGTTAATAGTTGTAAGAATCAGTTATTGCAACTTTTCTCAATAGTTGACATGAAATATAGCCAATTTTTGAAGGTTGTGGCTCCTGAAAATTCCTTTGGGTGCACTTTTTACAATATAGTATGCATCTTTTATAAATATCACATGCAATTCGAAAGTATGCTTATTTCCAATGAATCTCTCACGAATATCAATAAAATTTCCATGTGAGTTCCATGCGAATTTTCACGTTTCATGCGATCCTGTATAGGAAATTCATATGAAATTTTATGTGCTTCATATAATCTCCAAATATACTTCTTACATATTTCATGTGATCTTCGTGTGAGTTTCATTCAAATTTCGTTATAATTCCATATAACGTTCGTATATACATTGATATACATCCTATAACTTTTGTATAATTTTAGAAATTCTATGTAATCTGTACATAATTTTTCATGAAGCTATTAGGAAACATTTTCACCCCTTGTATATACGAAAAACCAATCAGAATATTCATTTTCACTGATATTTGACTATCTCAAAACCCTGGAAAACATGAGAATTGGAGTTATTAGAAAATCGGTCTTCTTGAAGCAAATACAAAGCATAGAATGCATTAGTTCGCGATTCCCCCGATAGACGGAGCACGCGACAGTCTCGAATTTTGAATCGTTCGAAGCCGTTGGTGGGAGAAACCCGAGCCTTCTATTGGCTAGAACACCTCTGAAAACCTTCCAAACTACCTTCAACCAATCAGCTTCCTTCAGCGAAATCCACATCCTTCAAATATCGCGAACTTTTCGTAATTCCACCCACTTCGCTCAAGATTCTCCAACAAAAACATACTTCAACGAGCTTCATCCAGCAAATAATTCTACATGAATCACACCATTCAAGCTGAATTCAAAGCATATTTGATTCAACTCAGGAGAGTTCACTCATTCATCGTTCAATTAAGCTTTGGAGAGCTGCTTCATTGAGTTATTTGATTACGCTCAGGAGAGCTGTTTCATTAAAAACGATTTTGAAATCGCAACGAAGGCGGTACTGTGGTCTTGAGTTACAGACAACCAGGACCACATAGCAGTTTTGATAAATCAACACTAAGCAAGAACGAGACGAGTAGTTGCGACTCTCGTGGAGGAAATTCATTGGCAAAAGTAAGTGCTTTAGCACTTACCCACAATTTGGGTGGGTTAAGGAATTCAGTTTCCTTTCTTATATTGCCACCAATATTTATAATACGTTATAAAGACAAGAATTTCTAGATTCAGCAACTTCTCTCAACAATTCTCGAATCAGAGAGAAGTACCCAAGATTTTTATACAAAGAATTTTACACCTTTTCTTTTGGAATTTTTTTTTTCATACACTTTGCGGAACTGAAATATTCTCCTTCTCTCTTTTCAGTGGAACGGGAAATTGAGAATGAAATAACCCTTCTGTAAAGTAGGATCAAAGGAGTTAGGAACAGGATAAAACATCACCAAGACGATGTAAGAAAGGGAACCTTACTGAAATCAGAGAGGAAAAAGATGATTCCCTCAAAGAATCTAATTGAAGGCGAAGAAACTTTAGTCAGATTGACTAGAGAATTAGATCCACTCCAACTTATATTAGAATCAGTTAGAATCAGAGGAGAAATATTTATTCACAAGGAGGAATGGGATACCCAAGAAAATCCTCCTGGTAGACAGATCTATCGTAAGAAATGCTCATGTAGGAACTGTGAAAGAAAAATAAAAAGAAAAATCCTTCACCCAAAACCAACTTTCATAGTTGACCGTAGCATTTGTGCACGTCACATGAAGACTCTTCCCCATTCAATCAAATCCTATCTCATCCTAACCCTGGAGTTAACTGAGCAATCATCTTTCCTCTCCTGAACTCCCTCAAGGGATTAGTACAACTCCATCCAAATCAATTCAATTGAATTCCAATTCAATTAGATTCAATTGAACTTGAATAACATGAATTCAATTCAAATTCAATTGATTCAAATCAATTCAATTCGAATTCATCTCAATCAAATTCGATTGAGTTCAATTCAACGTGAATAACATCAATTCGGATCAATTCAAATTAATTCAATTCAAATTCAATCAATTCAAATCAATTCAACCTGAATAACATTCAATCCGAATCAATTCAAATCAAATCAATTCAATCAATTCAAATAAATTCAATCAAATTCAATTCAATCCAATTCAAATTCAATTAATTCGGATCAATTCAATTCAAATCAAATTAAATCAATTCAATTAGAATAAAATTCAATTGAACTCAATTCAACTCGAACGACATCGATTCAAATCAATTCAATTCAATTTCAATTCAATCAAATTCAATTAAATTCAATTCAACTAGAATATTCAATCAATTAAATTCAAATTCAATCAAACTTGAATAATATTCAATTAAAATTAAAATCATTCAATTAAAATTAAATCTCATTGAATCCAAATCAAAACTTATTCAATACAACTTGGATCCATTCGGGAGTAATTACAATCAAATTATACTCAACTAGAACTTAATTTTGACCAAATGTCATTTTAATTCAAATATTATCCGAATTATTTTCAATAAATCCGAATCAAATGTCATAAAATCCAACGAAAACCAATTAAATTCTATTGAGTCCAATTCAATTCATTTAAAACTCATTTTATCGAATTCAAATTATACTCACTTTGAGATCACAGTAGACTTAGGCAAGTCAAAACTATTGAAAACAATTGGATACAATTAAATCCAATCAAATCCAATAAAAACCAATTCTATCAAATTCAAAATAACTAATATCTCCATTATATTCATTTTGGAACCATATTTGAAACCATATTTGAAACACAAATGAGCCTCATTGAATCTCATTCAATTCCGATTAATTTTTCGAATTTGCACCATCAAAACCCATTCGACCCCTATGAACTCACAAGACTGTTTGTCAATTCTCTTTACAGACCCAAAATTTGTCTAAATTACAAAGATCCCCTCTAAATTCAATCTTATTCCGTATGTTCAATAACTCCAACTCTCATAATTCAAAGTTGAATTCATAATCACAATGATAAAATATTCTCATGTAGGCTACATACCTAAGAATAATGTATTCAATAAGTAAGAATAAAATTTCCTCGTTAATATCTTAAATAGTGAAGCGATTTTCAATTAACAACATCCTTCCCCGGTCCTTGATAGGTCATTCCTACTGAAGCGGGGTATCAAAGGGTGTATCGGACTTCGATTAGATAGGTCCTTCAACACTCACCTGTTATAGAAAACCTCAAAAGAGTTTTGACGTAACAAGGTGAAATTGTATCCAAATTGTATTTGTGGATGATCAATAATGTGAATATGTAATGAATGGATGAATTTCAATGAGTGGTTCTTTATTCATGGACATTTTAACTGAGGATAGTGATGCTCTTGGGAGGAGTCTAATACATGAATCGGTTATGTGACAGAAAGATAAGAAAAAGGCAATATATTGAACCTACGTGCAATCATTACCAGTGTTAAGCCAGAGACTCATGCTAGTGACGGTCGTACATGACACTATAAAAAGAACAAGTAGATCCTAATTGAAAGTATATCGTCCCTCTTCTATCCGTTCTAACGGTGTCATGCATGACATTCACTAACATGGATACTCAGGGTTACACTAAGGACTCATGGTAGAGCCTGTCGCGCGTGATACCATCCGAAGAAACCAGTGAGATATTCAGAACACGGATTTCTGTGTCCTTGTCATAGTGTTGCGTCCGACAGTCGCTAGAATGAGTATCCAAAATTGATGGGAGCGACGAAGATTTAGTATGCAGTAATTCAGTACAGGAATTGTTATATTGAGTCGGACCATTGTATCCTTGTTGGCTCAATCGCAAATGCATCGGGGAAGTATCAGAACCGCCGGAGAGCTACCCGAAATGTGTTGAGAATTAGTCGGATATGTTTGTCCCAAAAAACCGATGCTAAAACCTTTTTTGCCGATCGTTCTGACTTCACCCGTTTTGGAGCTGAACAACTAGCTTCAGTCCACTGTAAACGTTTTTGTTTCAGTATAGGATCATGATGGTAGATCCAAGTCTCGTCCACAGTTACGAAACGACGCAAAAAATCGGTCTTATTCTGCTTAAAACGCTCCAAATTACGCTGAGAAATTTGTTTTCGATTCAGTTTCTGTTGAATTGTCAACGAATGCGGCACTAACTCTCCAAAAAGCGTTTTCATATGTAATTCTTCGTGTGAAATATGGAGTACTCGTTCATCCGAGATGCCTATGGTATCACCAATTTCACGCTTAGTCAAACTCGGATCTCTACAAACAATATCATAGACTTGCTCAATGATGTCTGAATTCGTTGCACTTTTTGGACGTCCACTACGTGATTGATCTTCAACGCTTGTACGACCACGTTTGAACTCTAAAACCCATCGATGTACAGTTGGAAATGAAGGAGCAGATTCCTTCAACACTTTTTTCATTTTAGCATGAATTTCTGTTGCTGATAAACCTCCCAAAACGAAGAATTTTATCACTGCACGATATTCGGATTTTTCCATTTCCCCAAAATACACTGACACGTGAACTTCGAATGGCTTGTAAACAAAGAATGAATTGACAGATCGGAATAAAATTTTGTGTCTGTTCGAATGAAGGATGAAATATGAAAATAGCGTATAAATTTCGATTCCTGTACTGGTTGATAGGTGTCGCTTTCGAAACTTCTCAACCAACCTGTACTTACATATATGTCGAATATTCATAGAACGTTCATAGAATCTTCCAAAGTTGTTCGGGTATGCATGGATGAGTACACATAAATGGATTTTTCATCATGTATTACGAAAATGATCGTGAATGTTGAACCGATTTGATTGAAAATGAATCCTAGAATTTTTGAAGTTATTACCCTCCTATTTGTTTCAATAGAAATTGACAGTTTGGTCTATTCCAAAAATTGTATGGGATTGAAGAACTCGGAGTAAAATGAAAGTACAAAACCAAATTTTTGCTTTTTCCACGATATTTAATTGGTTAGATACAGTTATAAATCAATACAATTGGGTGTACTTCATCGGCATTACAATAGGTATAAGTATGTACAATTATATACAAAATTATGAATTATTGTCTATGCTACTCTCGCTGCAGTGCAACAAATTCATTTGATACCGTGGTAATGATCGTCCCTCAAGTAAAGTGATCCTCTTACTTTTGGATATGAGGAACATCTCTCAAAGATAAATTGAATCCTCTTCAGTAGGACTAATACCTATTCGTATGTGAATCATCGGATATTCATGTCTGGTTGTGCAAGGTGTAGGAAAACAAACAAACACATCAATCTTCAAGAAGACTAGAATTATGATTGATTTTTTTTTCTTCACACTGAGAGTTGTTATGATATCTCTAGATGAGCATACAACTACATATATGTCAATAACAAAACTTACGACTGCGACATTGCACCTTCACTAGTGTAGATGTGATAGAAAATATCACGCTGATCGAATGTTTCACGCCATTGTTGTGTGTAAATTTTCGAACCAATCAAGTCTTATCCGACGGACGGATAACTGTAATGGAATTCACTTGGGCATCAAATCCTTCCATTTTTAATCCCTATTAACCCACTCAAATGTTCTTTCCGATACGTTTACTCATATTTATTCACTAATGAAGATGATCTTACAATAATTATAAGTAATACTGCAACTATTCATTAAAACACAAAAGAATGTAATTATCATATGTAGACATCGAATTATATGCGTGTGCACATCCCCAGTAGAAATTCCTCTAGTAATTCGCTAGTTGTAACACTTACCCTCACGAAAAACTAGAGTTCCAATTCAGTAACTTTTCAGTTCAATCACCAACTTATAAGTGTTCTGATATATATAATATGTATGAATATTACATTATACATTATATATATACATATTATGTATATCTAATAACATGAAATATATAATAAATATACATATAAGGTCTCTAGTTCTTCAGGAGGGGAAGTGTCACAACTCGTGGATTACTAGACAAATTTCTACCAGGGCGATGCAAAACGCTCCCCATACAGCACGCTACACGGAAAGAGTTCTGGAGCTACCGTAGTATGTGAGCCCGTCGCACTATAGTAGCTTGGCTGCCCACATACGAGCGTAGTGCCGCTGTGTACCAAAGTTGATTCCACAGTCAGCCAATGTGGTATGACGAAGCGCCGAGCTGAATTTGCTCCCGTGTAATACCACGTATGGCTCAGGAGCAAACAGGTCTCGAGGGGCAAGTGCGAGTACGCGCGTCGAGGCCTGTTTGCTCCTGAGCCATACCATCGTGGTATTACACGGGAGCAAATTCAGTTCGGCGCTTCGTCATACAACATTGGCTGACTGTCGAATCAACTTTGGTACACAGCGGCACTACGCTCGTATGTGGGCAGCCAAGCTACTATGGTGCGACGGGCTCACATACTACGGTAGCTCCAGAGTTCTTTCCGTGTAGGATATTGCATCCATCAGATATCCATTGGATATCCAAATGTCTGTCCAATATCTATTCAACGTCTATTAAATCTCCATTGGATATCCCAAATACCCCAGACATCCAATGGACATCTAATGGATGTCCGTGTGCTATATGGGATGTAATGACTTTTTCATGGAAATTCGTAAATATATTTTCTCGCTTATGTAGCATACTATATAGCTGATATAGCTGAGTGCGAATTTTAGTGTACAATGTTAAAACCTTCCAAAAATTGAGACATGGATAAGGGGTTTTGAGCGGAACAATGAGATCCACGACGTCACTTCAGCGGACCACCAAATTTGTTTCCTAATCGATTTTTTATAGTTCTATTCCCAATACTGTATCAATTGGAAACAATTGAGGGGCTGGATGCAATAAGGTGGTGTACGCTCGAAAACACTGGGAAGCATTGTCCAAGCCGTGACTCCACACGTGAAAATCAAAAGGTGAAATCTCGAAATTTGAAGAATACTAGGTGTTAGGTGTCAAAGAATCTATGCGAGTCTCTTATTACGATTTTTTTCTGCGATCAATAGTTTTTGAGTAAAAAAATGAGAACTGAAAATTTTTTCTCTTCAGGAATCAACGCTTTTCAACAATCAATTCGTTGTAACTCATTCATTTTTGGACGTATTAAGATAGTGTCGATTCGTAAGACTTCTCCGCAGACGATAATCCCGTGGAAGTTTGTAAAAATGGATAACAAATCGATAAATTTCCTATTCGGAGTATGTGTGTATGTATGTATGTATGTATGTATGTATGTAACTTCATTTGTTTCCGGCGCCTGCTTACATTGCTTGCAGGCGCCTCCATAAATCTACTTACATCTTCTCCCTAGACCTAGTGTTACAAGGTTCTTTTCGCCCTTTACCACCGAATCTAATCCTACTTATGCATTCTACTCTTACTCTAAACCATTCATTCCGGTTTTCCATAATTTTCATATATCTTCGAAAGAGAGAGAGAGAGAGAGCCATTCGTGCTCCATTTATCCTTCCATCCATCCTCGTTTATTCCCCACCTCCCCTCCTCCTTCGTATCCTCCCTTCCTTCTTTCCTCCAGCCTACACATTCATTCCTCTCCTCTTCCCTCCTCCCTTAAAATGTCGCCTATCATCTCCCCCAACTGTCTACCATCGCCTTCCATGCGGACTTCTAAAACGTGTTCCCACGTTTCTTCCTCCCCTTCACATACTCTGCACTTCCTCTTTTCCACGTCTACCTCCCATCTTATCTCCTCTTATCTCATTCCCTAATCTCAACCTAGCTATTCTTCTTCCTCTCCTCATTCCCCCGCCTTCTCTCAGATATTTTGGAATTCCCTCCACCCTCACTTCCTTATACCAACTATTATATCTTGATCCTGCAATCCTTTCCCATCTCTCTAATTCCTGCTCCTCTCCCATCCACCCGTTCTCTCCTTCCTCCCCTCCCCTCATTTCCTCTGTTTCCTCCTCTGCCATTTTCAAGGTTAACATCGCTTCCCCTCTCTCTTGTTCCCACCTCGATATTCCTCCTTCTTCTATCATCTCCTTCGAACACCTCACCGCTACCTCTCCCGCCCTGCCTTCTTTCAATTTCTTTTCAAATCCTATCGTCCTTTTCTTCAATCTTATCTCCATCTCATCTCTTTTTAACTCTCCCCTGATCAAATAACCTGGCGTCTCCCTATCTAGCCTCAGCATTCACCTTATGTACCTCCCTGGCAACCTTTCCACCTCCTCTCGTTCCCTCCATCCCCAGATTTCCGCTCCATACTCCACAACGCTACCAACCAGCCTATCCCATATTCACATCCTTCTTTTCCAATCCCCCTTATATAACCTTTCCCCTATTCTCCATACTACTCTCATTACTTCTCCTGCTTTCCTCACCCTATCTTCTACCCGTGCGTCTTGCTTTCCGTTACTCCTAAATACATACTCTAAATACCTAAACTCCCTTACCTCCTCTATCTTTTCTTCGCCCTATTTCCAACTCTTATCTCCTTTTCTCCCCCCTCCTTTCCCGAACCTCATGATCTTCGTCTTTCTCACATTTAACTCTAGTCTCTTGATTCTAAAGTACCTCTTCAATTCTTCCAAAATCAACTGTGAATCTTCCTCCTTCGTCAAGACTACTACGTCATCCGCGTAGCTCAATGTCCATATCTTTCTCCCGTCCACTATCACCCCTCCTACCCCACTTTTCGCCATCCCTTCTTCCAAATCCGCTATCAATATATTGAATAGCACCGGACTTGAAGGACATCCCTGCCTAATCCCTTTCGCCATCCAGAATTCCTCTGACTCCTTTGCTCCTACCCTCACCCTCGTTTCCGTCTCCCTATATATTTCCTTTATTCTATCAATCAGTCCTTTATCTACCCCCCTTTCTTTCATCAACTCCCATAATACTTCCCTGTCCACCGAGTCGAAAGCTGCTTTCAGATCAAAAAACACTGCCGCCAATTTCCGTTTTTTCTCTATCTCTCTCCCTATCAGGTGATTCAGTGCGAATATATTATCCGTCGTTCCCACTCCTCTCTTAAAACCCGTTTGATTGCCTGCTAATATCCCCTTTTCCTCCACTACTTTCTCCAATCTTCTTGTCAATAATGTTGTATGAATTTTGAACATCGTCCGCGTCAGTGTTACTCCCCTGTATTCCTCTATCCTCCTTTCTTCTCCCTTCTTCACAATCGCGACTATGATCCCCCCTCTCCATTCCTCTGGAATTCTTTCGCTCTCCTAAATGTCCAACATCACCTTCTCTACTTCTTTCCTTAAATGGAGGTTGAGAACCGCAGTATAGTTGTGACAACGTGAAATGTTTCGCTCTCTACAAAATTTCGTAATTTAATAATTTATCGTGCACACTTAATTCTTATTCTTCGTTATATTGTTGATTGTTCCATTAGTAGGCATATTGTGTAAATTTCTCCGAACAACTGAGTTTTTGCACGCGATTTTTAGTGAATCTATTCCTAATACATTGGTTTATTCACTCGTCGTTTCATATTGTTTCCACGAGGTCTGTCCTATTTGTTGATACTTATACACATCTCGTGTACTCACGTATGATAAGACACTCTTCGTGTGTGCGTGTGTGTTTACCTCGGTACAGTGGATCTCATACTTGCCGTTTATTGGAATTCAAAAATTTTTGTATTATAATATAATTCATATAAACTACAAAATGCCTAAAAAAGTGTGTAAAGGATGTTCCAGAGTTGTGGATAAACCGGTATCTTGTGCTTCATGCAGTGTTATATCACATCCTGGTTCGTCGTGTTTAGCGAGAAGTCACCATCCATGGCATAATGGAGTACTGATTGACTGCAAGGGGCCTCTTCCGTCTTCTGATACTTCTGTTGATCTTGCGGAAAAATTTGATGACGTGTTGGATCAGTCAGGTTTTTTATCGGAAATTCAGAGCACCGTTGATTCTGCTTGTTCGAAACTCAGCAACCAGCTCAACGCGTTTGGGATCAAATTGAATTCTTTATCCAACACTGTGGCGGAATTATCGCCAGCTAAAAAATCCCACCTTACATTGAGCCTTTGGTATCAAGACACTCCTGGGGCAATGGATGCTCAACCAGGTTCATCAACAGCGGCTAGCCTGAATACTGGACTTGCGAAACGACATACATTCGTTAGAGGTGGTAACACGATCGATATGATGGGCCATGTACATTGTGATTGTTTCAATCAAGACAAATTTTTACTCAATGGTGTTGAAGTTCGTTTACGTTTGATCCGTGCGAAAGATTCTTTTTGTCTCATGGAAACGCAAAACTCATCATCGAAATTACATATACTTGAAGCAGCATTACTGATACGTAGAGCAAAAATCAATCCCGGTGTTTTGATTTCAATAATAATATGGCAATAATATTGCCAGATCTGCGAACATCATTCACGTGAGAGGGAGAGAGAAAGTTTCCTATTTACAAAACATTCTAACGAGGGAAGTTGTGAATTTGGAAAAGAAGTCACCAGCTTCCAAGGATTTATTCTATAAAGACGAACGTTGTATACATCACGTCTTGAATACTGCTGAGACATATCGGTGTGCATTTACTAACGCTGTATAATTGGAATATTGGCTTTTGGAAAACGATTCAATTCGTCGAACATATTCTAAGACCATCAATAATTTGAGCAAATCGTCTTCTGAAGATATTGGAACAAATGAACAGCATAGAAATACAGAGAATTTCGAACCGATTCGATGCCAACGACATAGGAGTTTATCCTGTAGACCGTGTCCCGCGGGTGTGGACGAGAACGACGGCTATCGTGGCCAACACCGATGAACACACGAAACCAGGAACCCACTGAGTCGCAATGTATGTCGATAGTAAAAGGAGAGGAACATATTTCGATAGCTATGGATTGCCACCACAAGACTCAAGACTCGTCCAACGTTTGCAACGAAACACATCATCCTTCGTCTGGAACACTCGACGACTCCAAACCATTACCTCCTCATATTGTGGACAATAGTGTAATGTTTTTTTACATCATATGTGTCGTGGCTACAGTCTTCATCAATTTTTGGGGCTTTTTACCAACAATACACGAATCAACGGCAAGAGAGTCATGCAACTTCACCGGAGGATGAATAGGTTTCCTACTTGTGTAAACAATCGGAATGGAATTCTACGTGGTCATGGTCAAAGACAACGATGTCGATACTTCGTTTCGCATCATATTCAATCTTGTGTGAGTAGATTAGCGTGTTTAGCTTGGAAATGTATCACTATTATAGTGGACTAAAAACTGTTTTGTTGTTGATGTTATTGTAATCATATACATATTATATTGAATAATAAAAAATTTAGTCATCTTAATAATTTTTCGTTTAAACATCGAACTAATAGTGAAAATTGGAATGAATATCTTATTGTGTAATCTACATAAATGTGTAGAAGGTTTATTTCAAAATACTACCTCGACTCTTCCGTTTGAATCCTAAGAATACGTTGAGATCCATCAATACATTTTATCTCTTCCATTACATCTTTCCCTCTCCCTCTCTCTCTCTCACCTTCCTTATACATAGACATTACGATGGTAAAATCTCTTACATTGAAGGACGATAGGAATAGGCATTTATTACGCCTGAGAAATAACCTACCTCTCACCAAGTCATCGCCACCCACCACCACCCATCCCACCTCCACCCCATCACCACCCATCACCACTCACCACGACCTACCACCCCATCACCCATCATCCCATATCCACCCACCACGACCCACCACCCCATCATCACTCATCACTATCCCATCACCACCCACCACCCTCTCAGCCCCCCTTCAAAACTCTCATACACCTGCTCCACCTACCACCTGTTATCTCAGACGACTTATCTTATCTATACAGGTGCAGTTGGTTGTGACGGCCCAGACCCGGCAGCATACTACTACTGACATCATAATACAATATATGAAGAATATTCCCTGTGTTTCAAATCAAGATATTGATCATTGACCCGATGTTAGTAAATCTTCATAGGCGCCTCGGTGAAAAGCCGGTGTAAAGTTTAAATCAAAATCTACTTCGAAGATTTCTACACTGAGAGGAGGAATCACAACTGTTACTTCATGTGAACATGATAGCTGAATGGCAGAATCTCTAAGTTGATGATGGTGACTGCGTTATTTGGCATCCATCTTGATGTGAATGGTAACCATTCCCATGTTCATAAACATTGCTACGATTCTCCATAGTCTCCAAAACCATAATCGCGAAACTGTCCTCCAATTACTATTTGTGCATGGTAATCATTTCATTCCACTTCTCTCAGTGTACGATTCTTTTCAAATTTAGTATACTACTTCCTTACACGAATGACCAGGTAACCCTGGGAGCTTCGCTTCCTGATAATTATCAATTTTACAATAACAAATAGGCCCATTCTCTGAAGCGAGAATCGGTGTTTTCACCTCTGAGTGTCTCAAAAACTTTGAAAATTGGGAGAAATGCTCCCTGGGTTACTTGGTTATTTATGTGAGGAAGTAGTATACTGATTCCTAAGAGGATCAGTCGAGTAGATTTTGATTTGAACTCTACACCGGCTTCTCGCCGAGCCGCCTCTGAAGGTTTGCTACCATCGAGTGAATTATAAATATTTTTGTTTGAAAAATTCAGGAAATATTCTTCATACATTGTATCATGATGTCACTATCAATCAAATGAATTTTTATCACCTGTAGCGTTGAAAACTTCTAAACACTGGGCCATTTTCTCGCCGGATTGACATTACCCCTTCTCTTTAGCGTTCCTGTATGCGCTTTATTCAGATAGACCGCTTACATCATGCATATGCGATGCAGTGTGCGCTCTGCTGAGGTAGACCGCATACAACATTCGTATATGTTGTGGGATGCGTTCTACCCCAGTAGATCACTACTTTCCGGTAGACCGCATACGACAAGGATGTCGTACAGACTATGAAACAATTTTTTGAGAATGAATTTTGAACTTCGAGTTCTTAAAGACTTCTTCAAAAAGTTTTCCATCAATTCTGCGTCGTACACGTCAATGTCCGCAATAGGTACTTTCGACATTGGTGCAAATTTTGGAACCTCAATAAGAGAAACAAGGACACAGGTATTAATGTACGTTGAAAAATATGAAACATACTTTGGAGTGGAAAAAATATGAGGTACAATGTACATCTCTTGACCCATTTGAGTGACAGCGTGAAAAACTGGGGACCAACATGGACACATAGCACATTCCCATTTGAATCCAAAAACAATCAATTGATATAATATGTAAAGTCACCTAAAGGAGCATTAGAGTAGATCGTAATGCGGTATTTGATAAACACTCAATCAAATTTGCCAATCCACAGAGAGGATGTAGGCGAAAATGTCGAATCTATGAATAATCAATTATTGACTCGAAGAAGATGGAATAATACTATCAAAATAGACGATGAATACTTCATAAGCTAAATAGAAAAGAAGCGACCAAGTGAAGAAGAAGAGGCTGTTCTGAATGAAGTTGGTTTTGAAACAAGAGGATTGACAGAATATAAAAAAGTCTTCACTCATAGCGGGTTTGAATTCCAGGAATATGACTGGCCATCCGGAATCCGATCGGACAATAGTGTGTTGGAAACATGGGAAGGAGAATTTTATCGAATGATGTCTATAGTGTTACTTCAGCAGGACGAAAATTATATCAGTGGAATGTTCGTACAAAAATTTGTGACAGAGAACACAATGAAATTCGCAAAATATATTCACGCAAATAAATGAAGAACTGGACATATTAAACGTTCATTGTAATGAGCGACGTTAGATGTCAGCTCTGTTGGTGAAGACCAACCATGGAGAGTATGCTGTACCAATCTCAAACTGCTGGGAGATTGACTGGCTTGAGCAAACCATATCTTGCGGAATCATCGCAACTACATCCTAAGGAACACAAAGTGAGTCCGGGTTCGTTTTGAAAAATTTCAAAACTCTTCCGTCACATTTTGATAACGTTTTGCCCTTATCCTCAACTATATAGCGTCCGTATTGAACTTGTCCGATGATGAAACAACGCCACAGATTTCCGATATTCGTACGTTATCTATAATAATCATCCGATATAAAGCCAACACAGATATTCGATGATTTTCCGATAGATTTGTGCATTGGGTTGAATTCTGATATTTTCCGTATATATCATAGAAGTATCGGAAATGTATCATGTTGTTTCATTACCGGACAAATCTGATGAGAGTACAATATCACTGACGATGTCATAAAGGAACTCCAATATCGGGTTCTCCCGTGAGGATGAGAACGTTATAAATTAAATTTGACGACTGCTATGTTACACGGAATATAATCACATTCATGAGCTACATGAAGATTTGAGAGGGAGTTTCCATATAAGATTATTTGAGATTTCATGTGAGCGAATGTAGATGTTCGAAAATTTAATGGGCAATCTGATTCGATGAATAATTCATGCAGTACTACACAACAAACTGTACCTGTATAGATAAGATGAGATAGTCTGTCTGAGATGAGATAATCCACCCGTATAGATTAGGTAAGTCGTCTGAGATAACGGGTGGTAGGTGGAACAGGTGTATGAGAGTTTTGAAGGGGGGCTGAGAGGGTGGTGAGTGGTGGGTGGTGGTGAGTGGATATGGAATGTTGGGTGATTGGGTGGTAGGTGGTGGTGGTAGTGGGTGGTGATGGGGGTGGAGGTGGTGTGGGTGGTGAAAAATTTGGGTGGCAGATGACTCTGGCGGGAGGTAGGTTTCTTCTCAGGCGTAATATATGGCTTCTTTCTATCGTCATTCAACGTAAGAAATTCAACTTCTTATGTCAATTTTTATGTGTATGTGTGGAGAGAGAGAGAGAGAGAGAGAGAGAGGTAATGGGATGAATGTAAAATGTATTAATGATTCCTTAACGTATTTTAGGATTCGAACTTGGGAGAGTCAGAGGTAAGATATTTCAAAATGAACCTATTACACATTATGTAAGATTACACAATAAGATATTTATCCCAATTTCACACTACAGAATTCGTTTGTTTTACAAAAGAAAATTGTAAGATGGTACAATTCTTTTTATTATTACTGAATATAATATGTATATAATTATAATAACATGAACAACAAAACAATATCCTGTCAGTATAATAAAGTGATACATTTTCAAGCTAAACACGCTAGTCTACTAATACAAGATTGAATATGGTGCGAAACAGAAGTATCGAGATCACGTTGTCTTTGACCATGACCACGTAGAATTCCATTCCGATTGTTTGTTTACACAAGTAAGAAATCTATTCATCCTTCGGTAAAGTTGCATGACTCTCTTCTCGTTGATTCGTGTATTGTTGGTAAAAGCTCCCAAAATCAGCAGTGAAGCCACGACACATATGATGTGAAAAAACAATACAATATTGTCCACAATATGAGGATGTAATGCTTTGGAGTCGTCGAGTGCTCCAGACGAAGGATGATGTGTTTCGTTGCAATCGTTGGACGAATCTTGAGTCTTGTGGTGGCAATCCATGGCTATCGAAATATGTTCCTCTCCCTTCACTATCGACATACATTGCGACCAAATGGGTTCCTGGTTTTGTGTGTTAATCGGTGTTGGCCACGATAGCCGTCGTTCTCGTCCACACCCGCGGGACACGGTCTACAGGATAAACTCCTATGTCGTTGGCATCGAATCGGTTCGAAACTCTCTGTATTTCTATGCTGTTCATCTGTTCCAATATTTCCAGAAGACGATTTGCTCAAATTATTGATGGGCTTAGAATATGATTCACGAATTGAATTGTTTTCCAAGAGTCAATATTTCAATTTTACAGCGTTAGTCAATGCACACCGATATGTCTCGGCAGTATTCAAGACGTGATGTATACAACGTTCGTCTTCATAGGATAAATCTTTGAAAGCCGGCGACTTCTTTTCCAAATTCACAACTTCCCTCGTTAGAATTTTTTGTAAATGGGAAACTTTTTCTCTCCCTCTGACGTATATAACGTTCGCAGATCTGGCAATATCTCGTAGATTTTGATGAAGTTGTTCAATTTTTATGTCACCATCAAACTACTCGATACCGTGATAGTGTCTTGATAAATAATTATTCTTGCTCCTATATGTTTCTGGAAGTTCAGCGAACGAATATAGTGGAGCAACAATCCAATGTGCGTAGTAAGATGAATCGATACACACTACAGCAACTTCTTTGGATATAATTTCGCCATTCAAATCATATACACCTCGGATGTCGAATACAAAATCCATATAACGTAAGAAATCGAAGTCTCTCAAATAAGAACCCTACTATGAACTGACATTTTCGCTCTGCACAAACGTCTTTTTACATCTGCATTCTCACCCTCTCCTCTTTTTTACAGGAATGGACAAGAAATATAGAAGTAGATAAGTTCTATTATCTTCGTTCCCTAACTTATGAAGACTATGTATTCTAGTTCTAGTGGTCACCATTGTGGACACAAGATAATATTTTTCATCTTTTTTTTATCCAAACAAGATGATTCCGTTGATACGTAGAGGAAAGTTTCCAAGACTTCCAGAGAGATGTTTTCGTTGATCTTTCCTTTTTCCCAAAAGATTTATCCATTTAAATCAATCATAATTTGCCTTGAAGGATCAATTCTCAATATGTTATCGAATTCAGCGTATACAATAGCGTTGATAGTGTGTTGCAAACTTTCATCAAAACGTACTTCAATTCGTACACAACCATGTTTCACAAGATTCAAATGTGTTGCGCAATGAGCGGGAAGGTCTAGAGTTAGATCAAATGCAAATAAACAATAACCATCAGAATAATCTTCTCTGGCAATTGAATTTCCTTCGTTTAAGGAATGAATCCCTCTCCCAGAGAAGAGTGTGTGATAGGCGTCAAGTCCTTTATCTTTGTTGAAACATGGTTGAAGGGGTTGACTAGGTATTTGCGTACCATCCACGTATAAAGATGAGAAGTTGATACCATAATTTTGGAAATTATAAGGATTCAAAGTACGATCACCATTGAAAGCTTTATCATCCACGAATCCAAGAATAATTCTTTTTGGTAATTGACCCAATATCGCATTATCCAATGTTTTACTGATCACACCCGCATGAATAGTAAAGGATCTCACTTCAACACGTGTTGAAGGATATGAAGCTGAAGATTCAGCCAACATTTTAGCATGTGAGATTGAAACACCGGGATTGATTTTTGCTCTACGTATCAGTGATGCTGCTTCAAGGATATGTAATTTCGATGATGAGTTTTGCGTTTCCATGAGACAAAAAGAATCCTTCGCACGGATCAAGCGTAAACGAACTTCAACACCATTGAGTGAAAATTTGTCTTGATTGAAAACATCACAATGTAAATGACCCATCATATCAATCGTGTTACCACCTCTAACGAATGTTTGTCGTTTTGCAAGTCCAGTATTCAGACTAGCCGCTGTTGATGAACCTGGTTGAGCATCCATAGCCCCAGGAGTGTCTTGATACCAAAGGCTCGATGTAAGGTCGGATTTTTTAGCTGGCTAAGCATCATTTAATAATGATTCGATGTAGGCTCTATATCCGTAGGCATTGTTGGGCGGTGAAATAAGTTTCGATTGAAAAATACATCAATCCGGTTGAACATTGAATGCACAAGATTATTCACAGGACCTACAACGACCGTTGTTGGTGTAGTCGATGTACCGGCAGGTGCAGCTGTAGATTCCACTTGTACACGTACACTTAACATGGTGTGTGTAAGATCCAAATATTCTTCTCCATGGCCTGGTATGACGAATTCTATTGGAGAGTCATCCGTTAGAGAAAAAACGGGCTTGTAATGTATCCATTGTGAACTTTCTACACTAGTTTGCGTTGGTGGTATTGAAAATAAATCAAGTTCAGATTTCATACATTTACAAGGATGAGAGTGTAAGAAAGACAGTTTTCCAATTATCGTTTGATCAAATAGTGCTGAATATATCTGACACAGTACGTCTTCTTACGGTTGTTTATCCAACCTTGCTTCTTCTCCTATTCTTCTTCGTAGAACTTCTTTTACGTTTTGTATTACGGCTTTTCGTTTTCTTCACAATTTTCTTTTTATTTGTTTTTTTTCTCACTCTTCCGTTTCCTACGACACGATGTGTATGTTAATGGAAGAGCAAACGGGGACTGAGTGTTTTTGATCATTTTCATCTTTTCATAACCAGATCCTTTCATAAGTTTACCGATTCCTTCTTCAGCTTTCCTTTTCAGTGTATTCCTAGACTCTTTGAACCGTGATTTCAGAGCTTGTTTCAGCGGTATATGTTGGTTACTGATATCATCTATCACATTCATACCTGAACGAATAGCTTGTTCACCAATAATACTGGCTCCATGTGTAAGATATGGCAAAACTTGACGAAACAATCCACCTAAACAACTACCAACACCATGTCCTCGTTGATAAGGTGAACCCACGAAGACACGACTCAATCGACGATCGATATTCCTAGGTTGTAAACCATAGCCTATTTGATCGTTCTCGTTATAAAAATTCTCATTCATTGTTTCAAGGTTAGTTATAGACCTCATACATGTATCACTCAGTAGGGGAACGATTTGATAGAACCGTCTGAAGTGTAATGTAACAGTCAAGTTCCAAACTCGAGATGGTATCACATTATCAAGTTGATCCCTTATATCTATTTCGATCGTACGGGAACATGTACTCAACAGAGGTATATATTGTGGTGATGAATATGATTTCACTTCGTGAGAACCATACACATAGTCCTCCGTATCAGTTTGCACAATACGTAAAAGTGGAACCTTAACGTCACCAACTATATATGGTTCACATATATCGCAATATACAAATAATTTATCAGGAATACCCCGAGACAAGCTAGCTGGATGATTAGCATAAATCAGAGAATCCTCTCTGTACAGGCAATAATAGTTTTTATAATTTTCCAATCGTTGTTTCTTCGGTAGATATTCTTGAATATCTTTAATTTTCCACATATGATTGATATCTTCACTATCAGAAGCACCCATTTCAAAACCCAACATACGTGAGAGTTTGTCGTCGAAATGGATGAAATCAATATCTTGCCATTTTTTATTTTGTATACATGTCGGTATAAGGTAAGGTCGACCTTCATTGTGAGGATCGTAAATTAGTGTCAAATGCTCTACATCGCTAGAATCCATTTCAAGAAGTGCTCGATTTGTAGCATTTACGATGTCTTCAACACATTTGTAAACTCCAGAACGAATTTTAATAGAACGATAACATAGGATTGGACTCATTTCTTCTCTCCTTGGATCATTCACACCTAACAAACGATAATAATCGATTTCCCCTTCATCATCTCGAATATGAAGGAAACTTTTAGGGAATTGAATTTCAGTGAGAGCAACTTTCCATTCCCCTGATAAATCCGTTTGATTGGGTGACTCTGTGGTATAATGTGTCGTTGTATTATCAGGAAAATATTTCATACTGCTATTGCTTGGTAACACAACATAAAACTTGTCATATATGATGTAAAAAGACTTTTCAAATTCGACGCCGGTATCCAAGAATTGAATTTCTCTGGGTATCCACGCCAGCTAACGAACAACTGTTCCTTTTTTCCTCGTCCCTTGGTTTTTATAATCTGATCAATATGAAATTCTTCTTCTTCAAAATTTTTTCTCACTCTATTCAATTCTGGTTCGTAAAAAAATCCATCAATGACTTCTCCATTTATATCCTTCAATTCATATACATGTGGTCTCCGCCAATGTAATAAACGATGAATAATAAATATTCCCTCACTCCATCCTGCTTCATACGCTTTGTCAAAAACCCCTTCCGCTCGACTGATACGAACGAAATCACCAACCTTATATACAGGTGAGGTTTGTTTGGGATTTTTATAACGTCTTCTGGTATTTTCGAGTGCTGTGGAAGCGTTTCGTAAAGTCACACTTACAGGACTCATTTTTATAGTCGAATGAATAGTATGATTATACGAGTGTACAATCTTTTGTAATACGTTTATGTAACGTTTCGTATTCATATGCGTAAAGTAACGCCACATTCGTTCTTTCAATGTACGATTGAATCGTTCAACTACAGCAGCTTTCACATCTGGATTTCGTATGAAACGTATCCCTACATCGTTTCCAGTTAGAAAATCGCCGAAAATTTTAGAAACGAATTCTTTACTCTTGTCACATTGTATGTACAGTGGTTGACGAGAATCACTCCTTGAAAAAATACGTTTCATAGCCTGCGTTACTTCTGTGGTTGTTTTATCCATTAATGGTTCCACCCATACAAATTTACTCAGAATGTCAATGACAACGAGGATGTAACAATAACCGTCGTTATGAGTTTTCAGACTCCGTAAGTCTACCAAGTCGATCTCCCACACATCATCAATATTTGTGACATTATAATGTATACGAGGGAATTTTTTACGAATAGGTTTGTGTAAGGTGTAAGCATCTTGAGATTCCAGCCATTCAATTACTTTTTGCTTGCTCTGTACATGAGTTCGCGAAGCATTTATAAGATTGTTTCGTGAAGAATATCCTGCATAATGCGATGGATTATAATATATTTTCTTTAGTTCGTCCATTATTTTAATTTCATACAGTCCCATCTGTGTATATCATCTTTTTTAGGTGTTTTCGCCGTACGTGACTTATTCATAGATTGTCTCGTTTTATTTCGACTACGTTTATTGTCAGTCAACTCACTGCTGTCATTCATAGATAAATACTGAGTGATTTGACCAACTGTGTTGTTGAAACTCTCACCACTCTCTGATTGTTCCGAGGTATTATTCAACTCTTTATTTGGTAAAGGAGAGATGATTCCAGGAGGTGTTGTCAAATTCCACATATCAGCGTTACCAATATATTCAAGAGGTGTATTGATATCAAAAAGTAGCTGAGCAAATTGATTTCGACCAATAGATTTTACAGTTTTCCTAGAACGCATAGCATCATTAATCAAATCAATAATATTGTAACCTGTGATCGTATGATTATCTATAACAATATTTCCTTTATCGTTACAACTCACTCTCGATGATGATTGTAAACGTTCTAATAAAAGTTCAGCTTTCTTACGATAAAGTTTGGGAATACCTTTGAGTATCAAATTGTTCTTTATGCTTCATTGAGATCCGTTTTTTAGTACTTGGGGTCCACTGGTATCTTCTTTATTTATTGGTTCTTTATCTTCATACTGTCTTCAGAATGCATCAGATGAGAATTTTAGAGAAGAAAAATAAATATCTTTGTAAAACTTGCTGATATGAATTCCATTTCCTCACGTTTATCTTTGTGAATTTAGATATCACCGCCTTTATCGAGACGTGCTAAAATATCACCTGAGTCTGGATACAGTATTTGTTTCTCAATTTTAGATAACGAGTGTATTCCAGGCAACGAAGATTCTGAATAATACCCTCATGGAATTGTTGGAATGCAAGGCATGTAACCCAAATGCATCTCTGCGTGGCGATGTATAGCAGCATTTAGGCCCAATCATGATCTGTCATCATTCAAATACGTATGGATAAAACAGAAACATGATTTACTACGTTGCATAATTGATCAACATAAGAAGAATGAATATTTTGAATTACAAAAAAAGAAAGAAAAACGATACAACTGATTCTGAGAGAGTTAGAGGTAGAGCGATGAGGAAACATTTCAATAAAAATTCTCATGTTTCCTATAGTTCACAAGTTCATTCAAAGACGAAATAACGACAATCTACTACGGAAGCCGTTATTTAAAAAAGTTATGTCGCAGACACTTATTCACGAGGTATCGCGATTATTATGATATAATAGTTTGGTTCTTCAATCCTGAATTAGAATGCCGATGAAGAAAAGAAAAGTATCTTCGTGATACCGCTTTCACCTGTTACATATCAAGACAGAGTTCCAACTGAATTCTATAAGGGATTCAAGTATCTAAATAGAAGGTATATTCAGTATCGAGGATGAGGAAAGGCATTGCATGAGAAAGAGAGCGTCAGAATGAGACGTTGTTTTGAATTTGAAGTTCTTAACAGTATTGATAGATTTAATCCATCCTCATCGAATGGAATATAGGGAATTAAAATCGAAGAATCTTCGTTGATCGAAAGTAATACAATGACGCTTCCTCTCACATAGTTTCCATGATTCCATGTAATTTCATACATGTTCCAAATCGCTTCGTTCTTGTCGAGAACGAAACACTGTAATATTTTGCCTATCTCTTGGTGGAAGTTACTAAAAATCAGGAGTAATATTCCACTTGCTGTAGTCCAATGCCTGATAGTAAATTTTAATTAAGATAGGATTACCGAGAATTTCGGTTTTTTTTTCGAGCTATATTCATAATCCAGGAATTTGAAAGAATATTCACAATTATATACATTTTTATCTGAGCTTAAGTCATTATTTATAAACTATATACATGTAATAGCATGCTCTACACAGCTGAATTGTGAGCATAATCTAGGAATTTCCAATGGCAACTTGCAAATTTGCGAAATAGGTCGCTTACAGTATGTTTTGAAATAACACCTCGAACT